>OU974069.1:41099871-41699871 GCA_918843875.1 Diadumene lineata
TTTAAATAAAGATAATTATTTATAATTTTATATTCAAAAGCTCTTAGTTTTGTATCAATAGTTGTTGTGTAGATAAGGCTATATACTGATGGCCAGTCTATGTCGCTAGAATGTAGCTTCTTTTCTATATTTTTTTGAGAAGTTGGAGGGTGTGCTTTTGTTTGGATTAAGATTGAATAGATTACTTTCGATTTTGCCTTCGACAACGGGCACAATTCATTCCCTACGCATATAAACTTTGGTTTGTTATCTCCCTCTTTATCTATGTAAAAATTCCTTAATATTGTTTTCCATTCCTTGGGTATTGCATCTATCAATGATCTCCAAATAATGTATTCTTTCTCCTCCCACCCAATTTCCTTTGCTTTTCTCCAACTTGTTTTTTTTGCTGTCCATATTTGTCTTAACGAAACTATTCCCCTGTTTTTAAGAGTTTTAATTGTTTCAACATTGGTATTTAATTTAATTTTTTCATTCAGCCAAACCGATTGTCTTAAGACATCCTCATTAGTGTTTATCTCAATTTGGCTAACGGCACTCCATGCATGAAAAAGCTCTTTATAAAACTTTGGAAGTTTATTATTCATTGCAAAAAACATTTTTTTATCAAAATTCTCAATAAGAGTATCCATTCCCCCAATTCTATCCAACCATTTATCAGCAACCAATCTCCAATAATCCTCTTTATCACTATTTATAAATTTAATAGCCCATCTCACTCGATTGGCTATAATCATAGTTTCCAAGTCAGGGAGTTTTATTCCTCCTTTGTCGTAATCATTAATCAATGCACTATACTTCACTTTTGCTTTTTTACCATTCCATAAGAATTTCACAATTTCATCTTGCACTTTTTTGATATATTGTTTCGGAAACCACGTGTTTGAAAAAATAAACTGTAATTGAGAAAGAGCTAACGCCCTAACTATTATTGACTTGCCGTAAAGCGTTAATTGCCTTTGTTTCCATATATTTAAAATTGACTTAAACTTTTCAAAGCCCCTTTCAACATTATTCCTATTCATGAGATCCTGATCATGCGAAAAGAACACACCCAAAATTCTGATTCCTTCCTTGTGCAAATTAATTTTCTTCTTTATCAAAGGAGACAGCAAGTTCAAATCGTCTCTGCGTCCGATCCATCCCACTTCAGATTTTTCAAAGTTTATTTGCAATGATGAAAAATTACCATACTTCTTTAAAATGTCCAAACATCGATCTAATGACGCACCGTCTTTCAGAGTAAATGTTGCATCATCTGCAAATAACACTACCTTGGTGTCATCTATTAAATTTGAAAACTTTACTCCATTTACTTCTTTATCATTACGTATTAATTCAGCTAGGATTTCAATTACTAAAATAAAGAGGTACGGGGAAATAGGGTCACCCTGTTTTGTTCCCCTATTCAATGGAAGAAAATCACTTCCAGTTCCATTATTAAGAACACAACTTTTCACATCTTCCAATAATAGTCTAACCCATCGAATAAAGTCTTCGCCAAAGCCAAAATTTAATAACGTTGCAAAAATAAAATTGTGCTCGACTGAGTCGAACGCTTTTTTGAAATCGGCCGCAAATAATATATACGACAGGTCGTACTCTATAGAAAGCTCAAATAAGTCTGAAATATATCTTAAAGGTTCTTCAATGTTCCTCCCTTTAACAAAAGCTGCTTGATTTGGATGAATCAACTTTGGTAGCACATTTAACATTCTATCTGCTAGAGCTTTGCTACATACTTTCACATCTACATTAATAAGACTAATTGGTCGCCAATTTTCAATATAACGTACGTCTTTTTCTGTTTTTTCCAAAAGCGTAACGATAACCTGCCTCTGGGAATTCGATAATAATCCTTTTTCATAACTATAATTAAAACTAGAAGTCATCTCCTTCCCCAGCTCATTCCAAAATTGAACATAAAATTCTTTAGGGATTCCATCATTCCCAGGGGTTTTTCCGTCCTTCATACTTAAAAGGCTATCGAAACATTCTTTAACTGATAACAGTCCATCCATTTTTTTACGCTCCACTTCATTCAATTTTGCTGTGGTACTCGCTTGACTAATAAAATTCAAACATTCTGACACAGAATAATTGTTTTTCTTTTCATAAATTCCTGCATAAAAAGACCAAAGGTTCTCTAGAATAATATTTGGATCAGTTATTTCTTGTCCCTGATCATTAATTAATTTCCTAACATGAGTTTTAGACTTTCTTTTCTTTTCTAGATTAAGGAAGTATTTATTGCTTTTCTCTCCTTGCTCTATCCACAAAACCTTAGATCTCAACATCATTCCTTCTGTTATATGATCATAGTATTCGTTTAACCGTGTTTTTGCAGAAGTATGCCGACCTACTAATGTAGCGTCTTCATACCATTTATCAATTTTCTCAATTTCTTCTATTTCTTTCTCTCCCTCTTTAATTGAGTTTCTCGTTTTTTTTGCCTTTGCTTTAGAAAAAATTATTGATGCTTTTCTAATTTCATATTTCAACATTTCCCAACACAAATTTGCGTTCGTTTCATTAAAGTCTCTTTTGGTTTGATCTATAACTTCCTTAATCTTTTCGCAGTAGTTCCTATCCTTTAATAATGAGGTATTGAATTTCCAAAACGACGGGCCGTATCTATTGTCTGGCAATGAATTAATCTTCATAAACAGCGCCGAATGATCGGACCCTGGAGCCACTATTATTTTTACTTCCTTGACATCAGTTTGCATACTATTCATGTAGTTACTACTACTCAAGGCCTTCTCACATGATTCCGGAACGAGATTCAGAACGATTTTCACTCTGGAATGAAGTTCGTACTGCATATATTCACATGCGAGTTCTACTGGTTATCGCTTTTAGTGCGAAATAGAAGTGAAACAAAGATGGCGTCAATAATGTGCAAAATATCGATGCTGTTGATGATGGCAATAGCTACAAACAATTTGTCTATAGGTATTTTTTTAATTAGCCAAGGAAAGAAACCCATCTCGTCTTTTCTTCATGGCTTTTAAGCATACACAGCTCGACCCAGTCTTCTCGGTTAATGTTTTTCATTCCCGAACGGTGTTCGTTCCGAGTTTACATGATTTCAGAATGAAATTCCATTCCTAGCTGAACGAGATTTTTATTTGGATTGAAAACCGGAACGAACTCATTCTGGAATGGCCTGAACTCGAGCAGCATTTCATTCTGGCATCATGTGAACGAACACATAGAAGTCTTACGGGGATGGAATGAACTCATTCCAAAATGTTTCTCATTCCGAAATCATGTGAGAAGGGCCTCACTGTCAGCTTTCGAATGAGGTATAACTTAAGGGTATTTGATAAAATACGACCAAGTTATTCGATGAGAAAGTTAGCAATTTTTGGCATTGTTAAGATTGTCGTCTGAATAACGGAAATGACGTTAAAGCAGGTACAGATGATGCGCATTGATCGATTTCCGGTTTACCTATCTTCCGGTTTTCACATATCCGGTTGGCATATTTACGGATTGCAGTTGATGACCTGGAAATTCATTTCATTGCCTTTTGTTGTGTGTGTGGAGGGGTGTGTGTGTGGTATGTTTGGTGATTAAAATAATTTCACGATCAATTGTTATACAAATACAATTTTTTTCAATGACATTAATCTTCCTCCCCCATCCTTTAAGACATTATGAGGATGGGAAAGTAGGGAATAAGGCAAAATTTTGAACCAATGTCATGTGTAAACACACGGTAAACCCATAGCTAGATTTCCCACGTAATTCAATGATTTAAAATGGGACAGTTTGTTCATTGGACCCACAAACATGTAAGTACTCATTACAAACAGCCACCAACTGAAGCATCTTCTGTAAAAAGATCTTTTGTTTCTCTGTTAAACAGCAATTTAAATATGTTTTGAGTATGAATGTATACGCACTTAGAAGATCACGTTTTGTTGCTGTATCTAAAACACTAATTGCTTGCCACCGCATGAATCCTGACCAAAGCGATAGATTTCAAGCACCAACCATACACAGGAATACCAAGCATTGTTCTCTTCATTAATTAGCGGCACACTTGATAACGTTTGCATCTAAAACATTCTCTCTTCCACTCTTGAATTGCTTCTCTGGCAGACAGTATCCAGTATATATTTAGCTGACAAATAGGCCGACATGTGATTAGTACCACCATACTGACACTGGTTATGACGTGCATCTCGAATAATCCACGAAGTAACAGCATGCTATCGAGGCAGTATAACTGGCACATGGGCTAGAATGCCGGTCACATGTTACTGCGCACGCGTCAATAACTTCAAACAAAATAGCCTATGCTCTGATAAAGAAATGTGTGAACTAAAAAATGTATTTGCAAATAAAGCTAGTTTATTGTAGAGTTGGAGTAATTGCCGTGCTATTTTTTCATCGGGAATTAAACGATAAATCTTATCTAATGAATTTCAAATCAATGCTATGTGGATTTCAACGTCCAATTTTACCTTAAAATTTGAGAGTGTCTGTCCCCTTTTGCCTCTATGGAGAACAAGGAATATGCGAAGAGTTGTATTATTACAATGTTTCTGGACCATCTTCCTTTAAAAGGAGCTATTTTGCCGACGTAAATCCTTAAAGTATATGTATTGTTCATTGCATTAAGTCTATTCGTGCTTCCAATGCCGTCGAATAACAGCGTCCATTTTGTACGAGAAAACCGTATATTATTGCCAAAGTGCTAATCCATCCATCTGTATAAAGACCTCTCTTGATCTTCATGTTTTGAAAGAAAAAATTCCATTTTCTTTTTGAAAGAAAACGGCCATATTTGATATCAAAATAAAGCTCAGAAACCCTGCTTTCTAATGCGGCTACGATCTATGGGATAGTGTAAAAGCAATGCAGCGTCTGAACACAATGTATTTTTACTACGCGGGATAAGTTTTTGATTGATGAACTTTCTGAATGGAGTCTTTTCTCACTAATGAAGCAATTTTAAAAACGTTTAATATACCTAATATTGAAGCATAAGTGGTTATATCTACCAACCACTGCAAAAATTATACTAAGAAGCTAAGTGTTCGTAGTACGTCGCCATGGGAAATGCCGCTGAGGTCGCACCCGCGAGATGACCGTCATTCTAGCCCATGAACCTGCCTTCCCACAACAGACACTCCGCAAAACGCAACCGGCTGTTGCATCTAAGGACACCATCGTCACCAAGGCATGGGTTCAGAGGTAGTCTATAGCTTAGACGTGGGTTTTAGCATCCTTTTGGCTTTTAAAGTTGCCATTTCGTTCGGAAAACCCTGTAATAGAGAAGCTTTTTAAAAATGCATTCTGCATTCTGTGTATCTTGATGTTCTTAGTGCCCCAACCACCCTGCTTGTCAATTTTAAACTGCAATTCCTTATGAAACGCATCACATTTTTCAATTCAGCGATAATTTCTCTATATAATATCTTGCTAAGAAAATCCTGATGACTTTTCGCTTAAGTAATCAGTTTCCAGTAGGTAGAGCCCGTCTACATAATTGAAACATGGGACGTTGGTGTCCATCCTTTGAGATTTTTATTTTTTTAATTATTCAATTTGTACTTTTTTTTTTTACTTGCTTGGTGATTCATAAATTGCATTACATTCTTACGTGAACACTGTTATCTTCCTAATCACGTACATCAACCGATTACTGATGTCGTTATTATAAGAGCAATAGACTGAAGCGTAACATCAAAATAATCTTTTGTCGTATTTGTCATATTCTACCGCTGCATATACTCAGTTTCCAATACTGATAACTCATTCTTTATAGTAATGTTCATCGTTGTTCTTCTTTGATCTTATAGTTCAGCAAATGTTTCTAATGCTGTGAATCTGTCATACTCGTTTTGTTGGACTTGTCGGCGGCCTTCGATACTGTTGATCACAACAAGTTACTGGCTCGACTATCACCTCGGTTTGGAATAAATGGTAATGTTCTTAATTGGCTAACATCATACTTAGAAAATCGTACACAGTTCGTTCATATCGATGGTGTTTCTTCAAATAAACAGCCATTAGTTCGTGGTGTTCCACAAGGTTCGGTCCTCGGACCATTGCTGTATGTTTTATACACTTCGCCAATTGCAGACATCATGAAACAACACAATTTACAGTACCATTTGTATGCTGATGATACGCAGCTTTACATTTCTTTTAAGACAAGCTGTACTAAAGATCTTGAGCATGCCAAATCCTTGGTTGAGCGCTGTATTCATGACATTGACTATTTGATGACAAAGAACTATCTAAAATTAAATCAAGACAATAAGTTATAAATATAATTCCGAAAAACATTTCATTCACTTAAATATTTAAGTAAATAATGCTGTAATAATGTTGTGATATTTTGGTTTATTTTAAACCATTCTCAAACGATAGAAATATGTAAACTACAGTGCTGATATATATATATGAACAAGAACAAAGACAATTGTTAACAAACAATTCTTGTTCTTGTTCATATATATATATATATATCAGCACTGTAGTTTACATATTTCTATCGTTTGAGAATGGTTTAAAATAAACCAAAATATCACAACATTATTACAGCATTATTTAATTAAAATATTTAAGTGAATGAAATGTTTTTCGGAATTATATTTATAACTTATTTCTTATACTTGTCGGCTTAAAAATCAAGACAAGACTGAGCTTTTAGTAATATCATCTAGGTTTCGTACTAGGCCAGAAATAGACAATATTATTGTAGGAACTGAAACTGTTAATGCTAGCAAGTCTATTAAGAACTTAGGGGTGCTGTTTGATAACTCACATAAATATTATATCATTATTATTATTATATTATATTCTAATCAACGTGTTGGTGATAACAGTGCTGATCTGATGGTACAATTTGTCTCGTAGAATGTATATCATTATTGTTTAGTCATGTTTAGTTGTGTTGTAACAACTGATCTTTCCAAAAATATCTTGCAGTGTGTCCAGTCGACTTCTTTGAAATGTTCTGTTTATCATAGCGTTCTTATATCAAACAACTAGATGTACCATTGAGTGATTGCATCCTTATATCCATTGGACTCAACCTATACGATTCACCGGCTGTTGGACTGCATCCCTCCTCCGTAGGTGATGCCCGTCGTATCTTTTAGGGGTAAAAATCAACCTTTAGAGTTTAAAATATGAAATTTGACAAACACTCACCTTTTGATCATGGTGTTTTTTAGGAGTTGAACCCATCTATTCATAGCACTGAAAATCATGCGAGTTACTCAAATCCTTTAATCCAATCACAAAGCTTTACAAGCATTAATAGAAATATAAATAAAACGTATTTTTTGTGTATTTTGGGGAATAAACCACGCCGTTTGGATACATACACGTCCTGTAGCTTTAATCGTCGTAC
This sequence comes from Diadumene lineata, assembly GCA_918843875.1. Lineage (NCBI taxonomy): Eukaryota > Metazoa > Cnidaria > Anthozoa > Actiniaria > Diadumenidae > Diadumene > Diadumene lineata. Next base: position 41,107,250 of record OU974069.1, read on the forward strand.
TCACCCCCTTCACCTTTATGCCATCTCAACAACGTTTGGCATTCATTTATCTCGTATATGACATGCATGTCGTCTACATTCTTGTAGTGACCTCTTTTATCGTTCGTTTGGTCGTAATATAGGTACAAATGTATAAAGTTCGGTAGTCGCAGTGACTTGTCTTCGCGACAGGTCGCTTCAGTGTGCTTCTGAAATACGCAGTGCACACGGGGGGAAATTGTCAGACCCAGACTACAAAGTCAACCAAGTTAATATAGTTTTTGACTTTCTAGCAGAATACCATCAAAGTCTGAAGAATGATCTTAACGATCATTTAACAGAAAATAACGAAGATGAGACCAAGTACTTGATAATGAAAAGCCAAAAATGGATCCTGTCACAAAACGCTGAAATAGTTAAGAACTTTTATACTTATAGGAAATAGACACACTGAAAGGAACATTGAAAGGAATAAGCAAACTGAATGGACATTCATAATTTAAAATACTATATAGTATAGCTTAGGACTGGTCCCGCTGTACTATTTATCATGTGAAACCAAATTCAATAAAAGTGTCAATAATAATAATAATAATAATAATAATAATAATAATAATAATAATAATAATAATAATAATAATAATAATAATAATAATAATAATAATAATAATAATAATAATAATAATAATAATAATACCATAGAAAAAGAAGCCAAATATATTGTACTAAAGAGCCAAAAGTGGATATTATCCCAAAATGCAGAGATCGTAAAGTACGTTTATGAATATTAGAACTGTCATATAATGTCAGGGGCGGCGGAAACGGGGGGGGGGGGACACGTGCCCCCCCCACAAAATATTTTGGGGGGCTGGGCCCCCCCCCACAAAATATTGGTTAAAATATATTAATGCATGAGTTTATACAAAAAAAATTGTTTTGTGATTTTCCGGTTAGTAAAGTTTTCCAATTAGATGCTACGTGCCATAATACGCATAAATGATAACCGCCTTGGATGCAGGAGCTGGTTTCCTGTGTCGTAAGGAAATGCGAGATGACTGGGCTCTAGTTATTATAGTGCCCCCCCACGGCTGTTGCTGTTCCGCCGCCCCTGAATGTAAGGAAAAGAATGAACGATAAACTAAGAAAATGTAAAATGAAGAAAGTAAGCACAGCTTAGCCTTCGTTAATCGCGCAAAGATGTAAAAGCAACATAGCAAAATTCAAATAAAAATGTCCATAATAATAATAATATACAGTATTTCTATAGCGCTTCCCAAGTCTCGAATCGCTTTACATAATAATAGTGATAGTAAAATAATTATGTGGTAAAGAAAAAAGTAGTAATTGTTAATGGTTAAATAAAAAAGTTTTCAGTTTACTTTTAAATGTTTTTAAGGTGTCAGTGTTTCTGATATTGGGTGGTAGAGAGTTCCAGAGGGTTGCTGCAGATACAGAGAAAGAACGAGCACCATATGTTTCTGTTCTGTAGCTAGGTTTTTTAAGAAGGAGACCAGAAGTTCAGGAACGGAGAGTACGCGTTGGGGTATAGAGTTAAACAAGATCAGATATGTAGGTTGGGGCAAGACCATGGAGTGCTTTAAATGTCAGTACTAATATTTTGAAAGAAATTCTCTTCTTCACAGGAAGCCAGTGCAGATGTTTGAGTATAGGGGTTATATGATCATGCTTTTTACATCTCGTAGTTAGACGAGCAGCGGAGTTAAATATACGTTGTAGTTTATCAGTGGCATTTGAAGGAAGACCGAATAAAGAAACTGTTGCAATAATCAAGTTTTGAGGTCACAAAAGCATGGAGTAGTTTCTTTGTTGTAGTTTCGTCAAGGTAACTCCTTTATTTTACTTAGGTTACGAAGTGCCAGTGAGGCTGATTTACAAATGTTGTTAATGTGAGGGATCGTGCTCAGGTGTTGGTCAAGGAGAATTCCAAGGTCGCAGACCTCAACTGATGTTTCGATTTCTGTGTCTTGTGCATGATATTTAATATGGATGTTACCAACAGGGTTAGAGTTTGGTCTGTAATACCAAATCTATCATGAAGTCGTGATATTAGTACATCGTGGTCTATGCTGCTGATAAGCAATTTATAACTTAATTTACCAAGTTAAATTTTTTTCTATGTTTTTTTTTTATTCTCCTGTAATTTTAGATACTGATTTGGAACTGTACGGCGTGTTCCCACCCCCCTAACTCTGTAACTGAACTTATCGAATGGTGTCAATGTGGAAAAAACGAATTCAACATTTAAAAAAAATGGTTCCAGATAAAAGCACACACTAATAATGTTTGTTATGGAAAAACCAAGTGATGTACCACCTAAACATCGTTATTTTAACATGCCGAAATATCGTTTGCTAATGAGTTCTAAAAAATGCTAATGAACCAGAGGAGATCTGCTAACGAGCACTGCACTGACGAAGCTATGTAAACTACGATGATGACGTGAAAAGACAAACCAAAGTAGTTAAAAAAACAGACATTTTATGATCTATTTTTCCATCGAAAACTAAACTTTCACGATAATCAGCTGATCGAAATTGCCTTTGTCTTTGTGCATCACAACGTATATTCCCACGTGCAATGCTTGCAACTCATTAGCATAACACAAGTCGTTATGTAAAAAGGCTCTAATATTCGCCTTTCCGGAATTCAAAAAGGGAGTGGAGACAAATTTAAAAAATATTTATCTAATCAAAAAACAAATCTCACCACATGGAAGATAGCATTAAATTTACCAAGTTTCAGAAAGATTAAATAAATACTGACTGATTTGAAGGTTTTGAAGAAATCTTCAAAATTAGAGAGAATGTATGGTTTTGGGGACAATTAGGGGACGCTGTCTTCAAACCCCAAACATTCTCTGTTATTTTGGTGACTTTTAAAAAATTGCCACTCAGTACATTTTCGTTCATACACGTTAATACTAAAAAACAGTACGATCTTTCTTGTTTGGGGGTTGATATCTTAATTTGAGTAAAATTTTAACTCGGCCCCAGTCCCTTTTTGAATTCCGGAAAAGGGTATTGATGTCCACGCAATTCCGGCACGTGACCCTTAACCTGATCATTATCCACAGGTCGCCCAAGCTAGATGTTTGTTTGCAGCAGTGTGACGAAATAATACAATAGGATAAAAACTAAAGTCTGTACTTGTGTATTGTTATTGTTTTTTTTTTTTTTTTTTTTTTTTTTTTTTTTTTTTTTTTGTTTTGTTTTTTTTTTGCTTTCCTATTTAATTTCAGGCAATTTGAAGCAATATTTAGGGAGAATTATTGAATATTTCCCCCTAGTTCCCAAGAATTCAATAATTCCCTAAAATGAAATATAACAGGAAAGCAAAGAAAATAACAATACACAAGTACAGACTTTAGTTTTTATTATGATTTGTTCATTTCGTTACACTGCTACAAACGTTCACAAACATCTAGGTTGGGCTACCTGTGCATTATCTGACCCATCTTAATGTCTCGTTAGGAGCCACAGGCAGCCCAAGCAATCTACTTGTCTTCTCAAAATGGCGGTTCATTGGAAGTACGGATTGGGAGTCCCACGCCGGGAGACTTGAAAAAAATTCTTCTCTTATCACTTGATTTTTAAACCATATTTTTCTTACTATTTTTACTTTATAATTTTCTATAAATTGAATTTTTTCATTTACGAAGAAAATAGTAAATGAAAAAATGCAATTCATAGAAAAATAAAAAGTAAAAATAGTAAGAAAAATATGTTTTAAAAATCAAGTGATAAGAAAAAATATTTTTTTTTAATTCACCCAGCGTGGGATTCGAACTCGCGTTTCAATGAACCGCCATTTTGAAAAGAAGACAAGTAGATTGCTTGGGCTGCCTGTGTAGGAGCTTATTGCAGAACGTAGCTACTGCAGCCACAAATCAACATGTCGTCCCAACAAACAGAAGAAGCGATTAAACAAGCAGGCAGTTTTGGGTGGTTCCAACTAAGGCAGTTTGGAGTTTTAAGTTATAGTGCATTATTTGCTACTATGGTGGTACTAGTGATGACGTTCAGTACTGCAGAGCCGGCGTGGAAATGCCTCGAGAACTCCACTGTATGTACCCTAAATGGCACTTATAAGATAGGTGACAAACACTACAAAGACCGTTGCAAACTTCCACGAAATGAGTGGAAATTTGATGTAGAGGAAAGCTTTGATAGCATTGTAACTGAGGTAAGTTAATCTTGTGTTGTATAGTATTTGTACAGTAACTTAATTGAGAGTATATGTTTCGTTTTGACTTCACGCTCTAGTCACCTCAGTAAGCTTGTGTAAATTTTAGTAACAGACATCTAGAAATATCATTTATTTCACCAAGCTAAATTTGTAGATTTTGATAACTTAAATCTTCGTCTCGGTCTCATAATAGCCAATCTTGCGTTTCAGTAGAATATTTGCTTGAATAAAAATAAAGCTCCTTAATGAAAACCCATGTCTCGTGGGCGGCAGATGGACACAAAAGATGTACAAATGTTTCCGTGATTTTGTAGTCCAGAACAAATTTCGCTAGTTTTGTAATAGCATTAATGATTGATCCACAAAGGAGCACCATTGTAAATCTTTTTGGATAATTGGTGACCTTTACGGGACATACGTTCTACCACATACCATACATACTAGTATCCCATACTAACCAGCCCACCCTACTACGTATACTATTTAGCGACGAGTAAATGTAGAAACTTGAGATGCAAATGATTCAAATCAATCAATTGGTACACCGTTTATCTACAGTGTTTGCATAATTTTTTCCACAGTCGCACCATCACTCATGCAACACTAAATGCTGATTGTTAAAAAAAATGGAAATGCAGCGGATGACACCTAATCACATATCCTTCAGTATTCAATTAATTATATTCTGAGACATATCACGCAATTTATAGAGACCTGGTCCAAATATAAAATCAATAGACATTGTACGAGATAAGGAAATACCTGAATAAAAACAAGGTGATGATCTTAACCCACCTACAGCAATATTTTGGGATCCAGTTTCACTGTCTGAAATCAAAATAGCTTGAGCTGAATTGACTGGAAGTAGCAAATTACATTCAAGACGATGTTTACTTTCAAATCACGAACTGGCTCTGCTCTGGATGTTTCTTTCACTACTTTCAGTCTTCAGTAGAAAGCAATAAACACATACTCACAATGCAGAGCAGCCTATTTGTTTCGCAATCCGTAAGGGGAAAAACACGCGCAAGCATTCAGTTTTTCAAAATCCAATTCTTCATAACTTCCTCAGTTTCTTAACAAACGCGTCTTTATTTTTTCTACAGTGGGACTTGGTATGTGATAAAGCTGTGTATGTCAGTATAGTCAACTCTTTGACATTCATACTATGGTTAGCTGGTAGTGTGATTGCCAGTATTCTAAGTGATAAGTACGGTAGAAAGATGCTCGTGTTTCCCTGTGCTGCGGTCATGTTCTTCGCTGGATTCGCGTCAGCCTTTGCACAGAAATACTGGGTGTTTGCTCTCTTTAGAAGTCTGGTTGGGATAGGCATGGGTATGAATAATCAGTCAGTCAGTCCGTCCGTCCGTCCGTCCGTCACTCAATCAATCAATCAATCAATCAATCAGTCAGTCAGTCAGTCAATCAATCAATCAATCAATCAATCAATCAATCAATCAATCAATCAATCAATCAATCAATCAATCAATCAATCAATCAATCATTCAATCAATCAATCAATAACTGTCAGTCTGTTAGCCAATAATTTGTACATGTGTAGGTGGTCTTGCAGCGACAAGGTATATTTTGTTGATGGAGTACATAGGCGTCAAACATCGAAGTACTGTTGGAATGGCGTTCATGTTTAATTGGGTGCTTGGTTGTATGCTGTTAGCGTTGCTAGGATACCTTATTCCTAGTTGGCGTACCCTTAGTATTGTTACTAGTGCTCCTGGCGTGATCTTCCTGTTCTTCTGGTGGTACGTTGAAATTAACCCTGGTTTCCATATAATCGAGAACGGTCGAGAACGATCGCAACATTGCAATCGTACGATCGAAACAAAAGTGTTTCTATATAATCGTAGACGATCGAAATGGATTGAAAACGGTTGTAGGATCGAAAAACTTTGGTTTCCATGTAATAGAAAATTTTTTTCTCAATCGTTTGCGACCGTTCTCGGTCGTTTTCGACTATATGGAAACGAAGCTTCAGTAATGCGTCTATGTTGATATGCATGCTGCATGGAAACGAAGCTTTAGTAATGCGTCTATGTTGATTTGCATGCTGCATGGAAACGAGGCTTTAGTAATGCGTCTATGTTGATTTGCATGCTGCATGGAAACGAAGCTTTAGTAATGCGTCTATGTTGATTTGCATGCTGCATGGAAACGAAGCTTTAGTAATGCGTCTATGTTGATTTGCATGCTGCATGGAAACGAGGCTTTAGTAATGCGTCTATGTTGATTTGCATGCTGCATGGAAACGAGGCTTTAATAATGCGTCTATGTTGATTTGCATGCTGCATGGAAACGAGACTTTCGTAATGCGTCTATGTTGATTTGCATGCTGCATGGAAACGAGGTTTTAGTAATGCGTCTATGTTGATTTGCATGCTGCATGGAAACGAGGTTTTAGTAATGCGTCTATGTTGATTTGCATGCTGCATGGAAACGAGGCTTTAGTAATGCGTCTATGTTGATTTGCATGCTGCATGGAAACGAGGATTTAGTAATGCGTCTATGTTGATTTGCATGCTGCATGGAAACGAGGCTTTAGTAATGCGTCTATGTTGATTTGCATGCTGCATGGAAACGAGGCTTTAGTAATGCGTCTATGTTGATTTGCATGCTGCAATGCAAATTGAACAAAATCTAAATGTACATTGAATTATTCATATATTTTAATAAATGTTTTAAACAAATGCAGTCAATAAAACATCAATGAGGAATATAAATAGAACACCAATGTGTATATGTTTCAATTCATCAATGAGGAATATAAATATAACACCGATGTGAATATGTTTCAATTCATCAATGAGGAATATAAATAGACCACCGATGTGTATATGTTTCAATTCATCAATGAGGAATATAAATAGACCACCGATGTGTATATGTTTCAATTCATCAATGAGGAATATAAATAGACCACCGATGTGTATATGTTTCAATTCATCAATGAGGAATATAAATAGAACACCGATGTTTCAATTCATCAATTGCGCTTCAAACTGCGTTAAGCCCGGTTTACATATAATCGCAAACGATCAAGAACGGTCGCAAGCGATCGAAAAAAAGTTCGATTATAGGAAAACCAACGTTTTTCGATCCCACGACAGTTTTCCATATATGATCGCGATCGAAATCGTTCAAAAACGGTCGAAAAACTTAAGTTTCCCAAAAATCGTTTTTTTGTCTGATCGTTTGCGACCGCTCTCGATTGTTTGCGATTGATTATATGGAAACCAGGCTTATTAGTCATACGGTCTGTTGTTTTAATACTGTGCTTGAATAAAATACGTTAAGGTGTCTGCCAGAATCACTCCGTTGGCTTCTGATGAAAGGCAAAATAAGTAAAGCCAAGACAATTCTCATGCAAGCTGGAAAAATGAATGGTAAACACCTGGAAGATGAGGACATTGTACTCATTAAAGAAGACGATCACAATGAGAACAAACCACGACTGGGAGATGTTAGGGATCTTTTTGCTAATCGTACTATAACTAAACACACCATGATATCATGGTTTGTCTGGTAGGTTGAATCAATGAATAAGTGAATATTTAAATTAGTGAACCAATATATTTATCTTTGTTTGGTAACAGATAAAGCATATTGTTTTTTGTTTTGTTTTTTTCAATCTGGCCCTTTTTTATTGAGGGGGACTTTTACGGACTGCTATATGTAGTTTACAAACATAAGTGTGTGTCGGTGATTAATGCCCCCGATGTTAGTAAGTACAGACACTGAGGATGGTCGTACCTGCGTCCTCAGTGGTTCTTTGACGTCCACAACTGGATTACAGTATAGAGTACACGGGACCTCTGATTTTACGTCGTAATCCGAGAGGACGTGAAGACCTTACCATTTGTAGATAGAGAAACAAAGGCATTAACTTCTATCAATCAATCAATCAATCAATCAATCAATCAATTTGTTTGTAGTTTAATTGTTTGTTTGTGTTTGTTTGTTTAATTTGTTTGTATTTTAATTGTTTGTTTGTGTTTGTTTCGTTTGATTTAATCTGTTTGCTTATCTCGTTGTCAGGTTCTCGATTGCCATGGTGTATTATGGGATAGTTCTGGGTACCCCAAATATAGGGGGCAACATGTATCTTAACTTCTTTATCTCTGCTACTTGTGAAGCTGTCGCTAATTGTGTAGGAATATACACTCTCCAAAAGTAAATAAAACATATTGTCTTGATAAGAGACATTTTATTAATTACAAATCTGAAATATCCAGGGAAAATCTGCAGATCGATTGAGATAATACATTGCCGAGAGAAAATGAGGAAAGTATTAAAAAGATAAGAAAGAGTGGAGCGTAACGTGGGCCTCGTGATACTTTAATTTCCACAAATGTATACATAGAAGTTTGAAAATTATTCTATTCCGGACAGCACTGGGACCAAAGAAATAGTCCGGTTTGGAGGGGGATCGGTTTACTGAGGTTAATTGTTAATTCTGGACCAAAAAGTGTTGTATATTGAGGGCACGGTATGGAGGGGTTCCATGTACTGCACATAATGTTGAAATATATGCATGTGATATATATCATTCGTTAAATAGGTTTGGACGCAAGAAATCTATCGCAGTCAGCATATGGATCACTGGCCTTGCTATAGTTGTGTCTGGTTTATTGATGTACTACGACGATGGAAGTGTCGGTAATGCAAAATTGTTATCGCCATCGCCATCGCCATCATCATTACCACCATCACAATCATCAACAACATCATCATTATCATAATCATCACCATCCTCTAATCATCATCATTTGTACAATCATCATCATCAGCATCATCATCATCCTCTAATCATCATCATTTGTACTATCATGATTAATGTTTGCTTTATAGATCTTATAGATCTGCATTCTGATGATTGCTTCTGTCTCACTAACATCCAAAACGTAACAACAGTTTTCTTTTTGGACTTGCATTGATCGATGTCATTATCACAAAACAAATTGTGTATATATCAGAATAAGCAGTAATTACCCTGAGCAGATCGGTTGTACGATTAACGTCGTCTGAAGCTGTCAAGGTCAGATAACTTGATCATCCGCACAATCTGCACAAATTTTATCTTATTGTATCATTATGTAATGGATCCTTATCTCATCATCATAGCTATTTTCTATCTCTGTAGAATATTTGGCCGGCAAAATATTAATGACAATGGTTATTGGAAGGTTTTTCGTCGTCCTCGCCTTCAATGCTGTCTTTGTTCATACATCAGAACTTTTTCCAACCGTTATCAGGTATGTTTAAAATGAGGACTGGGCGGTGTTTTAAAGTTCGCGCAACCATCTATGTATCTTGAGTTTGAGAAATTTCTTCAACCGCTAATATAATTGATCACCTCTTTTAAATCACTTTTCTTTAGTTGTTTGGTGCGCGGCTTTCCGTGCGAGAGATTTGTATTGTTTTCTGATAAACAGGAGAAATGGAGGACTCTTGCTCCACCAGATGAAAGGTCATTTATTTCCTGTTTTTCTATACAAAATGTAGTATTGTTTGAAATGTACATGCGGGTTTAACGTTGTTGTAAAACGTGCAACAAATTACCAGCATCCAGCAATTACAAAGATATTTGAATCAAATGGTTCCAATTGTGCTTTTTATCAGGAATACAGCTCTTGGTTGTTCTAGTGGAATGGCTCGTATTGGATCAGGAATTTCGCCATTCCTACTGTATACGGTATGTATCAGATCTCAAGAGTTCTCTTGGCGGAATTTTTTCACATTTTTAATATTTTTTTATTATTGTTTTCCGCACGATTTCCAAACTTTGCCAATCTTTTTTATAGGGCTTTTTACTGGTTTTACGAGAAATTAAAGTATGTCTCTAAAAGCAACGGAATCAGTCGGAGACCCGGCGATCTGTTGTCTCATTTACGACCGACGAAACGTTCGTTTAGCTCCCTTTTCAAGGGAGTCTCCTCCGGGTGTATATACCACGTTAGAGACTCTTTCACACGAGCGAGATATGGTACGGCCTACGTACGATACGCCAGTTGTCGAATAATACGATACGGCCGCCGGTTCCCACTCATACTAAAAACAACTCTACATTACTATATTGTACAAGTACAATTATGGGAAAACAAGTCCGGCTGTTAATAAGAACGAAAAACAACTCAATTGAAAATTTGATTTTTCAGCTGTTTATAGTGAACAACCTTTCTTTTGCTTTATATAAACTGGTATATAAACTTTATATATCTGGATTTTAACTGCTGATAATAGGTTATTATATGTATAAACTTTGGTGTTTCGGTTTTTGTAATACATGGCTGTAACCTATTCCCCAAAGTAATCCCAACCCTACAACATTTCAGTCAGTTAGTCAGTCTGTACAGACTTTTCTCTTTATATTTGCAGCAAAGAATACATCCTTTCATTGCGTTTGCCGTGATGGCCTTCAATGCATTGCTGAGTGGAGCGTTGTTCTTTGCCTTGCCAGAAACACGCAATTGTGATATGACGGATACAGTCGCTAATGGAGTTCTGCAGTGTGATTACGAAAGAGCAAACGACGACGACGATGTCGACACGAAAATGTGAAGTCATTGTACCTCAAAGTACCCAGTACATATATAACAACAACAGAAATAATAGAAACAGCAACAAGGCAAAACAACAATAACATAGACAACAATGGCATTAGCTGCAACAGCAGACACAACAACTGCAGCAACAACAACAACAGCAGCAACAACAACAACAGCAGCAACAACAACAACAACAGCAACAACAACAACATCAGCAAACACAACAGCAACAACAGCAACATCAGCAAACACAACAGCAACAAAAGCAGCAGCAACAACAACAGTAACAACAGCAGCAACAATAACAGCAGCAGTCACAACAAGAGCAACAACAGCATCAACAAGAGCAACAACAACCACAACAACAGCAACAACAGCAACAGACAACAACAACAACAACAGCAACAACAGCAACAGACAACAACAACAATAACAACAACAGCAGCAGTCATAACAAGAGCAACAACAGCATCAACAAGAGCAACAACAACCACAACAACAGCAACAGCAACATGCAACAACAACGACAGCAGCAACAACAGCAGCAGCAGACACAACAACAACAACAGCAACAACAACAACAGTAGCAGCAGACACAATAACATCAACAACGATAGCAACAACAGCAGTACCAGTATCACCAGACACAACAACAACAACAGCAACAACAGCAACAGACAACAACAACAATAACAACAACAGTAGCAGTCACAACAAGAGCAACAACAGCATCAACAAGAGCAACAACAACCACAACAACAGCAACAGCAACATGCAACAACAACGACAGCAGCAACAACAGCAGCAGCAGACACAACAACAACAGCAACAACAACAGTAGCAGCAGACACAATAACATCAACAACGATAGCAACAACAGCAGTACCAGTATCATCAGACACAACAACAACAACAGCAACAATAAAAGTATAAATAACAAATTTTAAATTTAAAAAAATCTGCAACGTTAGCAGAGCACTGATAAAAGACAAGAGAAAAAGAAAGAAAGAACAGAACAATATCTTTGTTTGTTTCATTATTGTTTTAATGCTAAAATAATCAGTCCAGTTGATCTTGGCTTTTTGAGAAATGAGCTCCGAATACAATAGCCCACGTTGACGTAATCAGGCTGAAGACATCATTCAAACTATGCTATCTGGGTCACGTTAAAATCTCATTATATTGTAGTAAATATCTATTTGTAGTAAAGTCAGAGTATCCTGTAGATGATCAGTATATATATATACCAAACGTATTTTAGGTGATAGAAGTTCTAGAACAGATGCATGTATCGTTAATGCGTCCAATCTCAAACCAACTAGAAGCCAATTTTGAGTTTTGTTTTATTTCCCTGCTGCTTCTTCTTCTACTGGGATTTCACCGCCATTAATTCTGCATGGTTTCTGACAATGGTGGAAGCCATACTTGTATTCACATGACCATGAACATTCATCCTTATCACGACGACAACGTGTTTTACATTTATCCGCACGCTGTTTGCATTTCCAATAACACTGGTCACCCGAACGTTGAAGTATTTCACCCTGGACTTCTGCAGCTTGGGACCAACTTACAAGGACAACAAACAATACTATATATATCATGATCTTCATCTGTTGGAAAGAAAAATAAATAAATAAATGAATGAATGAATGAACGAACGCACGAACGAACGAACGAACGAACGAACGAACGACGAACGAACGAACAAACGAACGAACGAACGAATGAATGAATGAATAAATAAATAAATGAATGTTAATTCCGCTCGTTTTCATTGATTTTTCCTTCGAAACATTGCCTAAACACACAATTGTTTTCACTTTTTCAAAAGAGTGATTGTTCGCTTATCAACAAAGTGTCGCAAGACTGAAGGGCTTTGATTACCTATCCCACATGTATCACATAAGTACATAAAAAGATATCAGTTTTGGTCAAATAACACAATCATAAGTTTTATGAAATGTCTGCATTAATCCCGCTCTGTTTGCTTTATTTCCGTCTTAGTCATCCGACGTTTGAATCAGAACAAAGGATGCTTAATAAATTTACGTGAAACTAATCTAAAAAAAGTTATCTGATATGTCTTGATAAAATTGATCTGCCGGTGTGGAATATGAGTATGGAGCATACAAATGTCTGTTTGGTAACACTGTTATCAAGAGAGTACAAGGTAAATGAAGGAATCGCTGCTACTTTGCTATCATTCGCCCCCCAACTTTTACTTGTATTCTTAGAACAAAAAACAATAAGGGCTTTGATTACTATGAATAAATCATTTTAAGAAAAATATATAATTGCGGAAAATTGAATCTCAATTGGATCTATACTACACACAGCCCTCCATTTTCACTTCTTGTAGAAAAGATGTTCTGGTTATCAAGCACGCAGAACAAGGACTACTGTATAGGTTCTTTGTTTTAACAGTAGGTTTACAATCAGTGATCCATTTTCTTATCTTATGCTCTCGTGCAGCGATACAGTAGAATCTTACGAAGCGTCTTCGAAATCTCAGCTTTCCTATTTCCATTCCTTTGTTATGTGTTATTGATTTTAAAACTTTTGACAGTCTTCCATTGTTAGTATTTTCTTTTATTTTTTTCCTTATAGTTTCTGATCTGAATCTAAGTGATACAACTCTTCTCTTCTCTTCTCTTATTGTTTTCGGTGTCCTCAAAAAGTACAAAAATAATGAGAATGAAAACCTACTAAACCATCAGCTATACTTTCAAGAAAAAGATCGAGAAGACATTTCACTGAATAAAAGCTACATCTGGGCGACAAATACAGAAAAATACCACCGCCAGTGTAAGACAAAAAGTAGTTAGAAATAGGAAAAGAAAATTATTGATCATACACATCAGCAGACAAAAAGCATAAAAAACTCACCCTAAAAGTTCGTTTCTTCAACGCCCAAATGAAGTGTGTACTCGAATGTCTACATGATACGGGACAATATCCTATATATAGACCAATTATAACTTCTATGTTTTATTCGTTTGATTAACATTCTGTTGTCAGACACTAGCTACAATAGAACAGTTTGTTTTGGACTGATGGACCGGATACCACACATAATTGCTTTTTTTGTTTGCAATGGTTTTTAATAAGCGATAAAAATTGGGAAGGAGTATGAAATGAGCATGACTGTTTGTTCTGTACGTGTCATAATTAATGGCTAAACGATGTCTAAATATTCGATTAAACAAGAGAATTCGTCTCTCGACTTTTCTCAACGCAATTGTGTTATAACCGTATATTTTCGATGTTTAATCTTTTTTTACCCTTCAATTCCTAACATATCTCTTTTTCGCACAGAATCAGTAAAAAAGTGAATGCTTTCATATTTTTTTTTAATTTCCACTTCCTTGACTGATCTCAACGTGAGATCTCGTTAGCAGCACAGCGCATATTTCATTAAACTGGTAGTTGACGCGTCCATGTTTGTCACTAGCTGTGACGTATCTGACGAGTTTAATCAAACCAGCCGCCGGGATTGTAGTTGCACCTGCTAAACACTTCGAATTATTGACACGGCTTATAAAGTAACCTTTTAAGGACGGCTGCTGGGCTTAAAATAAAAAATCAGTCCCTTTTATGAGATTAATAGCTTAACGTGACTTTTTAAGTAGTTTTTTGTTTTCAGCTTCAAAAAAATAACGTATGACGATCCGTTTTGAGGCCTCAAAATACGATCATACGGCCAGCCTTTTATTAGATATTTTCATCTATTTACCAGGGTGTCGATACAATCAAAATGATTGGCCTTACCAAGGTGGAGAGTCTCAATCCTCTAGAACAGATACAAACTTTGTAAAGTAATAAGCCATTACTACGTATATTTTCCACTACAGCCGAGATAGTGATTAGCCGGTGGCACGGTTGTTTTCCAGCTGTTTACCTAGTTGAATATATTTTCATGTTCGGCTTTTGTCTTTCAATTGAATTAAATTGGATGTGATGTCAATAATAACCTTGCTCGATTAGCTTTTGCTATCTGATACAGGTTATTAGTTGTTTGCAATTTGTGTTTTAATAACGACATACATGAATAGCATGTAGTAGCTTTCAAAACCTCCGTGATACACTTAACATTGCTGACGCATTTCAGTCTGTAACAATATTGAAACGCTCTATATCAGAGCAATGTCACACAGGGTTGAGGACGTATATGAATCAGGACGAATGAAATTTTGCATGAACAGATGCTGAATCAGGACGAATGAATAAATGAGTGAGTGAGTGAGTGAGTGAGTGAGTGAGTGAGTGAGTGAGTGAGTGAGTGAGTGAGTGAGTGAGTGAGTGAGTGAGTGAGTGAGTGAGTGAGTGAGTGAGTGAGTGAGTGAGCGGGTGAAAAAGAAACTCGTCGATACAAAAACATCAAGATTAAAAAGCAAAGACAAATATAAACATTTAAACAATACAGGACAATCATGTTATACAACGAAATAAATTAGTAACAAACAGAAAAGAGGAAATGAATTAAATACAAAAGATATCATCCGCAAATACAAAAGTCTAGTAACGGGCACATACATCAAGACAAGAGAATCCCCAGAGTCAAAAGACATCACTAATAACTAATAATTAATAATTATAACTACGTACCCTGATTAGACTTGATTCTTTGAGTGACCGATTGACAGAATAGAAGGATGGATGGATGGATGAAAGGGTAAATGAATGAATGTATTGACGCAAGCACTGGGGAGACGAATCACGTGATCGATGTCTGTTGGATCAGCGTGGGTGCCCTGGCCGTGTTTCTATGGCAACGAGGCACTTAGTTAAATGTGAAAATGGCTTCCGTTAATTGCATTAAGAATATTGATTTATATGAAGTATATTTATGTCATTCGATATCCGTGTTTCATATACTTTTAAGCTTTGTTTGCTGTGCTCTCTGAATATTCGCTGGATATCGGTTGATTATATACAGTCAAGCTGCAGTGAAGAAAATACATAGTATAATTGTACTTTATATGATAATGTATTATCAAACTAACTGCATGACTTCCTATGAAATTCATTTTAAAATATTTTATTAGATATTAATCAGATATAAAAACTAATTACAAAACGATTCATTATTTGTTTCAAATGTTCCATTTATTTGCACTGCATTGCTCTTCAATACTGGCGTTGCACGTGACTTCATATCTTGTGGGAAAACCCATGGGTATTTCTCTTAAAACAATATGATTTCGCCTGGTTCTACGTTTCTTAGCCGTTGCATGTAATAAGCGTAAAGTCTTGCTCGTGTTGACCGTGAAGATCGTCTTTTTCGCCTGGTGGGAATTCTACCTTTAGGGGCGATTCTAGGAATAGGAAAGACTGTCACGCAATCATTGAAATGTACTTGTCTCGCGACACCTCTTCTCTCTTTGTTGTTGGCATTACTAAGAATACCACGAGTGACTTTGCTTGTTGTGGTATCGTTTAAATGTCCAGATTCATTGTCTGTATCGTGTATCCAGTTGTTGATTAGCCTTCCTTGTCGACTGGTCATCAGGCTTTGTAAGTCCACATGGGGAGTGTTCTCCTTTGCTGCTGAGTGAATCTGCTGGTGTGAATTCTGGTTTGTGTCAGACATCGCATGGTTAGACTTGTGATCTGTCACATGGTTAGACTTGTAGTCTGTCACATGGTTAGACTTGTGATCTGTCACATGGTTAGACTTGTGATCTGTCACATAGTTAGACTTGTAATCTGTCACATGGTTAGACTTGTAGTCTGTCACATGGTTAGACTTGTAATGAGTCACATGGTTAGACTTGTAATCTGTCACATGGTTAGACTTGCGGTCTTCTTTTGCAGGGTCAGACTTCAAGTCTTCCACAAGGAAAGTTTTTTGATTTGTTTCTCCTTCAAGTTGAGCGGCAACCTTGTTGCAAAGAGGTCCTTTGATGTCCTTGTCGTTCAACATCCTGTTGTTGTGTTTAACACTTTCAATGTCGTGAGATTGTACAGCTGTTTTTTCATCGGCAAACTTTGCATATGCTATTTTTGGAATAGAGCTGACATCTCCCTTAATCGGCAGACGCCTTCTGTCCTCACACTGAAGCCTTTCCAAGCTCTCGACGGAAGCAAGAGATTCTTTGGTAGATGAAGTCACTACAGCCTTGCTGGGCTTGACACTTTTACAATTCTCTTGACTCTTGCATTTATGTTCTTCATCAGTGCAAACCGTGTTTGTAATTTCCTCAGAAGACGATATGGCCGTAGCATTGCCTTTTACGATGCTGTTATTGTTGTCAGACCCTTCATTTAAGTTTTTCCTGTTTCCTTCGAGAGAAGACTTATCGACCACATCAGGAGCGCACCAACCATTCGTAAAGTTGTGGCTGATAACAGCCTCTTCTGGAGCAATGAGTTTATCTCCATTACGTTTTTGTGCCTTTTTACGTTGAGGCATTCCATTTAAAACTGATTTCTCTCGCAAGGACTCATGCGCTGCGACAGTATGTTCATGTCTTCTTGTTTTCTTCTTTTTTCTTTTGCTTGTACCACTGTGTAGCCTCTTCTCCTTCTGTCTTGTTTTAAAGTTGGTGTATTCTCCACCTTGCACTTTGTCTACATCTGGTTCCTTGCCTTTCATTGCCACCTCATCTGTGACGACCCTTTCATCTCTAAGCCGTCTTGTTTTCTTCTCGAGTCGGTTATTTCCGTCATCGTTATCAACCAGGTCTTTCACAATGACATCACATTTTGCTAAGATTAGTTCTCCACCACCACTAGAACTGGTCAAAGAGATAATACCAGCATCTTCGGCTTCATATCGAAGAAACCGTCTTCTTGTTCGTTCCCTGCACTCTTCAACGCTCATAAAGGGGACTTTGTTGACCGCTTCAACGACACATTCCTCGTTTGGTTTGCTTTCAGCACAATCCACTTTCTTCTTATACTCAGAGGAAAAGTGAGGTGAAGATTTTTCGTCAGCACTACGATGCTGTCTTTTGTTTCTTTGTTTGCATTCTCTGTACGTAGCGTCCTGTTCCTTTTCTGGTGCTGAAGGATCACATTGGTCTCTGCTTGAAGAGCATAACTGATCAGAATATGTAGAAGTGGAAACACGCTCCAAGGACTTTGCTCTGGCTTTACCGTCACGTTTGAGCTTTTGTCTTTTCTTGTGCTGACGTTCCACAGTGAGTATGTCAACAGCCTCACCCTCTTTGCAAGTCTTTCGATGATGAAATCCTTCTCTTGTCGACATGTCCAACTTTAACGCATCAGACACTGACAGTACTTCAAGGGATTTTACTTTAACTTTCACCTGTTTTGGCGTTGTTTGACTATAATTGGTGACTCGGAGCTTTATAGTGTCAGTTGATTTATGGTTGACATCATGTTTTCTTGACTTGCGCTCTTTACTGTGTTTTCTCTCACCAGTTTGCTCTCTTGCAGTGTTGACAACTGCATCTTTCTTGCTAGCTGTGCTGGCGCTTTGCACGTTTTCCACAATAACAACGCTGCAGATGTCATCATCTTGCTTGCAAACTACTGTATTGGTGTTGTCTTGATCTATGTCTTTGGTAACTTTGCTAGCGTCTGGATTTTGTTTCTCAGGTCTTGTGACAAGTACATTGTACTTGCTAACTGTGTTTTCTTCAGGCATACTTATTTTAGCAGCTTTGTTAGGACTCAGTTTATCTTGTGAATTGGCTGTGTCCATTCTGTCGTCATGATATTTCAATGGTCTGTCAGTAACACGTACTTTTTGTAGAGGTTCTTTATGGTCAGTTGTAAAGTCACAACCACCAAACATGGAAATCAAAGTTGAATCATCGTTTTGTTCAGGTGCAACGTGACCAGCGTTGGTAAATCTGTGAATGGACTGTCCGCTCAATCTATCATCGTCTTTGTTGCAAAGATCGTCGATCATCATGGAAAGGCCATGACTCTCTGTTTTCGGAAAATTATTTCTTCTTATTCTTGCAAGAAACCCTCTGTGTTCCGCTACAAAAGGATCTTTCTTTGACTTTTTGGGTACACAATTACCCATAACTACGAATTTATAAATAATACGAACATGGAATAACTAACTCTGTAGAATTGCATGATGCGTTTAGTACGAACATTTCTCAATATCTACTAGAAAATAAGAATTACTACGTAATAATTGACGATGATGCAAAAAACGCGCGCGCGCGTCCTCGCCATGGTGATCTTCACCAAAAGCCGCTGAGTGCCGTGCACATGGGCTCAAGAACTAAGAACCTAACATTAGGATAAATGAACATATCTACGGTGGCCCACAACTGTCACATCAAAATAAAAAAGATCACATCAAATACAAATTGCTCACATCAAAATAAAATAGCTCACATCAAATTCAAATACCTCACATCAAATTAAAATATCCCACATCAAATTCAAATAGCTCACATCAAATTCAAATAACTCACACCAAATTAAAATACCCCACATCAAATTCAAATAGCTCACATCAAATCAAAATAGCTCACATCAAATTCAAATACCTCACATCAAATTAAAATATCCCACATCAAATTCAAATAGCTCACATCAAATTAAAATTCACGATTAAAAAAATGCCGGTCAGCAGTCTTACTCAATTCTTCGGTAGGTCCGTTATACATGATACATTATAGTGGATCCATATACTAAACATCTTTAGTACATTATCTTTTGATGTATAGTGTGTATAGTGTATAACGTCCCCAACTTCTCTGTCATGAGGTATTTGCATCTATCATTAGCTATAACTTGGCGTCCTTGATCATCCTTATAGGTATCCTTTGCAGTCCTTATCTATCCTTGGCTGTCCTTAGATATCCTTGGCAATCCTTAGGTATATTTGCCTGTCATTAGATATCATTGTCTATCCCTAGACATCCTGGAACATCATTACATGCCATTGGCTTTCCTTAGACATCCTTGGCTAAGGAAAGATGTAGGTATTCTTGGCTATTATTAAGTATCCTTGACTATCGTTAGGTATCCTTGGCTATCATCAGGTATCCTTGGCTATCATTAGGAATCCTTGGCTACCCTTAGGTTTGCTTGGGTACACATAAAAGTACGCCGCAAGTCTCAAATACGTTTCTCTACTCAAAAACTGTAAAAGTTCTAATAATAAAGTTTTGCTCGCCAAAAATGTATGAGAACTCATTTGTAAGGGAAATGATTCAACTATGAAATATATGTACAGTAAAGCAAGAAACAACTGCGATCATGTGATGGCATCATAGATAATAATTTCATGATTTATTACATTTTGTTTCTTGATTTGCAAAGAATGTCTTGAAAGACGCACAATTTTGAAGTCTCATGAAAATCGATTCAATAATGGCTGAAATATGACCAGCTAAATATATATATTAAGAGAACCAAACCACAAATACAGAGAAAAGTAAAAGAATTAAAACGCAAATACAAAGAAATGGAAAAGAACCAAAACGCAAATAGAGAGTCAAAACGTCTGAACAGATTTTCCCGCAATTTGAAATGTCACCTTCTTTCCTTTCAAATACTGTAACATAGCCATTCGTATTAAAATTTTGCTAAATCTTTATTTCCAGCTTAGTTGTAAATAATAATACGGATGAAAAACACGATCTTCCAGCATCTGTTGTTATTTTTTCTAAGGAAACCTAAAGATAGCCAAGCAAACCTAAGGGTAGCCAAGGATTCCTAATGATAGCCAAGGATACCTAATGATAGTCAAGGATACTTAATAATAGCCAAGGATACCTACATCTTTCCTTAGCCAAGGATCTCTAAGGAAAGCCAATGGCATGTAATGAATGATGTTCCAGGATGTCTAGGGATAGACAATGATATCTAATGACAGGCAAAGATATCTAAGGATTGCCAATTAAGGATATCTAAGGACAGCCAAGGATAGATAAGGACTGCAAAGGATACCTATAAGGATGATCAAGGACGCCAAGTTATAGCTAATGATAGATGCAAATACCTCATGACAGAGAAGTTGGGGACGTTATACACTATACACACTATACATCAAAAGATAATGTACTAAAATGTTTAGTATATGGATCCACTATAGTATATCTTGTATAACGGACCTACCGAAGAATTGAGTAAGACTGCTGACCGGCATTTTTAAATCGTGAATTTGAATGTGATGTGAGCTCCCGGGGGGGGGGACTCCCTATTGAAAGAGGGTGGGGATGCTCGCAGTCCCTTTTAGGGGTTGAAATCGAGGTTTTGGTCCCGCTTAGGGTGTTATGAACGAGATTGCCTACCAGTTGAGTTTTGTGGTCCCTTTTAGGGGTTTTAAAATAAACAGCAACAACAATGCTTCTTTTCAACGATGTTTATTCTATATCAATGCCTTTCTGGATTGTGTCAATTAACACTTGTCAATAAAAGAAATTACATTGACTTTTGACAACAATGACTGTATTCTAATGGTCTCCTTTCTTGCCAACTTTATTGTCAATCGTACTGGAACATTGATTCCTCCATAACGTCATAAACTCATACGAGAAGAAGGCGTTTGATGTTAATAAATTAAATCGAGAAACCCAGCCTTGAATACGTTTTTGCTTGGTCCCTCTTAGGGGTAGAATTTTATCCCTGCCACGCCCATAAACTGACAACACAGGTCCCTTTTAGGGTCCATTTTTAAGATTTTCGGCGAGCATCCCCACCCTCTTTCAATAGGGAGTCCCCCCCCCCGGGTGTGAGCTATTTGAATTTGATGTGAGCTATTTGAATTTGATGTGAGCTATTTGAATTTGATGTGGGATATTTTAATTTGATGTGAGGTATTTGAATTTGATGTGGGATATTTTAATTTGATGTGAGCTATATTTGAATTTGATGTGGGATCAGATTTTAATTTGATGTGAGGTATTTGAATTTGATGTGAGCTATCTTGATTTGATGTGAGCTATTTGAATTTGATGTGGAGTATTTTAATTTGATGTGAGCTATTTTATTTTGATGTGAGCAATTTGTATTTGTTGTGATCTTTTTTATTTTGATGTGACAGTTGTGGGCCACCGTACATATCATATGTAGCGTCATTTCCGTAAGCTCAACCTCATTTATACCCCGTCCACAATCACAATATTACCATTGTAGAAATGTCTCTAGCCTAACAAATTAATAAACTATCGAATGGCTAAACACGAAATTAAAAAAAAAAGCACTCAGAAGATAATTTGCCAGAGGGTGTGCGAGAAAAGAAGTCCTTGAAAATCCTTGAAATCCTACACACCATTGTGGACCCAGCACTGTCCAAAACTACCCTTACCGGACCGATTTGGGGCCGGCTGCACGAAGCATGAATAACGCTATCCAGCGGATAAATCACTATCCAGCGGATAAATTCTAAAGAAATCCTTTGGAGTGGATAACTTCATCCAGTGGAAACCCAGTGGATAACTTTATTCAGGCTTCGTGCAACCGGCCCCAGGAGTCCACAGAATGAACGTGTACAAGCAGAATGAAAGTGTACAAGAATTGTGAAAATATGATAATCATAACGAAGCGCAATAGCTGATGAAATATAACAAACTTAGACAGTAGTATATCAAAGCTGTCAAGCCGTTAGTTTTTATAAATCTACTTTGTTTTTTTTCAACTATATTTTCTCGACCATCTTCTGTAAAAATTTTCTTCTTACTCATCCACCTACCCCCCTCCCCCTCCCCCATAGGTATCTTCGTCATGCATTAGTCTCCAGGTTCTTCCTTAAAGTACAATAACGCCTGTCGGTAATCGATAGCAAAGGAGCGGTTGACTGGGATTCGGAACGATCTCATTGGAATGACGTTGCTGTCTAAACCAGAGTTGACGATGTTTGCAGTTGCTGCTGTAGGAGCCTCTGCTTTAGCAGGCTATGGGATCTATAGAATCTACAAGGGCAGAAATGAACGAAGAAAAGTCAAAGAGGCAGTTGATAGAATGGTAAGTTTTGTTGATCAAATGGCTCACTCGATGCTCGAAAACTAAACTTCTATTTCTTTTGGATTGTGCATGATTTAATATCACGCAACCGATGTTGTCTGCATATTGACTTCTTTGAATTTGAATATTATAACTAGTTACTAGTTTTCAATAGACTTTGTGTGAGAAGTATCGGTGGTTTATTGAATTGTGTCTTGAAGCTCTATATTATTATTATTAATATTTTGATCGCATTCATCGGTAAAAAAAACGAGACCGCGAGTGCAATAAAAAGTGTGAATATTACAATAAAGCTAATTTACAAGTTATTTGTTGACTTGATATCGTTGTGCTTTTACTAGCTAGTTAATGGTCATTATTATAATGTATTTGAAAATCTTTTCCAAGCTACTAATTAAGTAGCAGTTAATATATCGAGAGAATCTCCATTGATTTTATTCAATCGAAGATCACTTGAATCAAACACTATGGAATATTATGTTAACAACTTATTTGTTTTTTATTAAAAAATATGGTCTGTTTTCGAAAAATGAAGAAAATTGTGATATTGTGAAACTTACATTGATATCTCAAGGTCGACTGCGCACAATCTTGAAAAGGCTGCACACGTCTTTCAAGCTGTAAAGTTGTGTTGAGATATTAGTCCTTTGTCTGAATAAGTGGAAAGAAAGGAAAAGAATGGGGTAATTAAATACAATGGTTGAAAATGAAGTGGCCAACAAGAGATATCAATGTGTAAAAAAACAAAAGAATACAAAAGTGTGCAGCCATAATTAAAGCAAGACTAAT
Organism: Diadumene lineata; assembly: GCA_918843875.1. NCBI lineage: Eukaryota > Metazoa > Cnidaria > Anthozoa > Actiniaria > Diadumenidae > Diadumene > Diadumene lineata. The sequence continues at coordinate 41,130,688 of OU974069.1, forward strand.
CATTTGATAATAAATTGCAATGAGCAAGCCATATTTCTGTAATGTTGTAGAAATTATTACCGGCATGTGACTAAGAATTAAACCAGAGTACTGAATCTCATAAAAATGATCTCTGAAACGATCATTATTTGGACATTGACCAGTTTCCCTGTTTTGTAAAATAAAATAAAAATTGAACATTCAATAGACATCCAGAGAGAAGCTGAATGTTGATACAAATTTTCTCTAAGGGTTTGAACCCACAGCCTTTCAATTGACAGTCCATTATGTTCTTCCAAGGTCTCCCTGAGCTTGCCTGTTAATTAATATTTACCAAAAATTTTAACACATATAAGTTGGAAATTAATGAGCATTTAGTAATGTTCACATAAGAAAACTCTGGGACTTTGTTTTTTACTATTACACTTAGTAGAACCAAGGTTTAGAACTTTTTGTTATGTAATGTCATGTAGGTGCTTATATAGCGCATTTCAAATTTCTCAATGCACTTTACAATATTTTCTATTATTTATAGTATGTAATCCAGTTTTACAAGCATGATTTTTGATTAGTAATTAGTATCTATTAGACGTGTAGGCCTATCACTGAGGATGGTTGTTACCTGCGTCCTCAGTCGTTCTTTTACGTCCCCCTGTTAATGGTAATGTGTAGTGTGGCGAGACGGGACCTCCAGTTTATGGTCCTTATCTGAGAAGACACGAACCCCTACAATTATAAATCGAAGAACATTCTCCTCAATTAATTAAAGACCCTGAGTGATGGTTCGGCTGAGGGTTCAAACCTGCAGCCTCCCGGTTAACAGCCAACGCTCTCCCAACTGAGCTAACCTGTTAATCGGTAAGTTATGGTGATAGGGCTTTTAGTGTATGTACAATGATTATCAGATCAATTAATACCACTTGAAGTAAAGCTATCTCTTCTGATCATGAAAACTGACATTTTTATGTTTTTGAATAATTTTTGTTCATATTGAATAGTTCTGTTAGAATATTATTCATTAAAATTAATTTTTTTTTCCTAATCCATAGATGGCTGGTTTGGATAAGACAAATATTTATATCAACGACCCTGTTGGTGTCCGAGAAAAACTACAACAAATGTATGAAGCTGGAATGGATAAACTACAGGTATAAAAATAAATTCAAAATATAGTTGGTTCAAATAATAAATACTTGTTAATAATAAATAAGTGATATAAATTACTAAAATGAAAATTGTGAACTTATAAAAACTCTGTTGTCCATACTTATGACAGATATAGTGGCTTTGAACTTTTTAGTTGTTTCTTAAGATGAAACAAAATCAAATAATTTAAAGGCCAGTGTAAAGTGTACTTTATCTGGCATGCAATGTTTCAACTGACCCAATATTTTCAAATAAAAGTTTTAAGTAGAGTGCACACACTAAAAGTGTGCAACATAGATTCCACTAAACAGTGCTATTTTAGTGTTTGCATTCAAATTTTGTTTTAGCTATTTTGTAGCTGCTATTTTTCATTTTTGTAAATATTCAGTAATCATCATCATCATATTATTATTATTATTATTATTATTATTAACCTTCCAAATCTATGTGTTTTGTTAATAATGTTTTTTTTTTGTTTAGATTATTTCAGATTTTGATAAAACACTTACAAAGTTTACTCTTTTAAATGGAATGAAAGGTTGTACAGTACATGGTATGTCTAGATATTAATATGGCTGTGGTGACTACAGTACAATATCAAACATAAATACAACCACAATTCAACTACACATGTCAGTACTTTAAAATTGTTGATTATTTTGTTCACAGGTGTATTAGAGACATCAAAGCATTTTCCAGAATCTTACCGAGAAAAGGTGGTTAATATTGACTTAGATATTCTGACTGACTACTCACTGTAAAATTAAAAACACTTTGAAATACATAGTATACTTATGTACAATAATATCTGGTATGTACTTAATCACCTTAAACTGCCTGCCCAAGATATGCCATGTTGAATTTTACTGCTTTTATCACAAAGGGTCATAGTGGGCAAATTTCATATGCTAATATGTATATAATATTAAATCATTTGCATATTGCAGATTGACAAACTACTTTGATGTACTGGCTTTCTTGTGAAATCTACAGAAGCTGTTATTATATTACATAAAAATTTCCACAATATACACCGATTCAAAAAAAGAAAAAGAAAAAAGAAAATGCTGAATGGTTGTTGTCAAAATATGTCAGTTGAAAGGTTAACTTCCATAATGGCCTAAGTGATCAACCAATTTTCACATTGTCACCAAACCACTCAAAAAGGCCATTTAGTAGCTTATTTGTTTTTGCTTGAAAACAAAATGTCAGTAATGCGTTTATTTTGAAAATATTTCTCCAGGAAATAATTCAGCCCATAGTTACAATTGAGCTTTGCCTAACAACAATAATTATTATTTTCTGTTGAAACAAAATGTACAACACCAAAATACTGTAAAATTAACTATTTCATAATAACGATAGTTGGTAAAAGTGTTCAGACAATTGGAATCACATAATTTAATGTAGAGTAATTTGTATTCTGCTTCCTTCATCTGACATACTCTTTGACATTTTTTGAAATGAGCTAGTTATTGCATATGCTTTAACTCTGACATTTTGAGTGAGCATGTTTTCTGTGTGCTTACGACTTATGAAGATCATTTTAATTGTTTAAAGTGTATTGATTATAATAATTCTAATTTTTTATCAAACTGTGTTAATTTCCTTTAATTTTCAAGGCATTGGCTCTAAAAAACAAATACCATCCAATTGAACTGAGGTATGCTAACAATGCATTGACTGAATAATAATATTACTTTAAGAAAACAAGGACTTGAATTTTTTTCAGGAGATGGTTCACAACCCTTGCACCCCTCCCCTAGTTCGGCCACTGATTTTGTGGCTGCCTTCAATTCCATTGATAAGTAAAAAAATAGCAAATGCAATTCAAAATTATTTCCATTGAAGGAAAATCTAATAAATTAAATTAACATTTCAGCTCAATCAGTCCTGAAGAAAAAGGACGACTTATGGATGAATGGTAATTATGTCATCATGTCATTAATCTTACTAATAATTACTATTATTTAATATTAATTTATGGATTATTCTGTAATAATTTAAAAAGATTGGGTGACAGATTTTCTGAAAGTTGTCTGTTATTGTTGTTGTGTAGGTGGACCAAGTCACATGCTTTAATTAAAGAGCTCAACTTACGTAAGGAAAATCTTGATGTCATTGTCCAGGACTCAGACATTGCATTAAGGTAATATACATATATATATTATCATGTAATATATACAATATGAGCGGCCGATCTGTATGGAATAAACAATGTCGAGCCGAAGGCGAGACCTTTTATATTCCATACAGATCGGACACGAATATTGTATATTACTTATAAAATGTCTAGATTGATGCAGCTATTCTAGAGTAATGTTTTCGAAATTAGATTTACTTTGGCCAAGATATTTCAAGCTAAACCGTATGCAAATCAGGACGATTTCTGTATAAAATATACAGATGCCTTCACGGTAGTGATTTTCTATTGTTCTGGGTTCATTAATTATTCATGAATTTTATAAATATATATAATATATATTGGAGTGTTGTAAAGTATACACAATTGTACACTATCTGTAAGCTGTTTAGGTACATCACATATTATTATTTTCAGTAAGAATCATTTGTCAATCTCAAATGAAATTTTGTCACCCAGTAGCTGATCAAGTAATTCCATACTAACAATTACAAGGTCATACAAATGGTGAGATCAACTTCATTTGAGCACTGCCTTGTGGAGGTCCTGAGATTATAAAAGTATGCATGGCAATAATTAATATCAGTGTCAATCATAGGTACTCTATTTCAAAATGGCTGTCTTATCATCCAATTATTGCAAAATGGTTGAATTGATTTGTTTGGCTGAGTCAACCATAATTACCATGATAATTGAATCTCTGGCTTGACGAGCTGCTCTGATCCTCATGATTACTACTGTCTTGTTGCAGGGATGGTGTTGAATGGTTATTTGTGAAGGCACATGAGAAGGGTATACCCATCCTCATTCTATCCGGTGGCCTTGCAGGTAATGTCTAACATATATATATGTCTAATGTTTGATTAATTGGTTGACTGATTGCTGTTGATTGGCTGAATAGTTGATTGATGGGTTAATGTGTGATTTATGGCTGGTTGATTGATGGGTTAATGTGTGATTTATGGCTGGGTGATTGATGCAGGGTTAATGTGTGATTTATGGCTGGTTGATTGATGGATTGTTGTGTGATTTATGGCTGGGTGATTGGTGGGTTAATGTGTGATTTATGGCTAGTTGATTGATGGGTTAATGTGTGATTTATGGCTGGGTGATTGATGGGTTAATGTGTGATTTATGGCTGGTTGATTGATGGATTGTTGTGTGATTTATGGCTGGGTGATTGATGGGTTAATGTGTGATTTATGGCTGGTTGATTGATGGATTGTTGTGTGATTTATGGCTGGGTGATTGATGGGTTAATGTGTGATTTATGGCTGGTTGATTGATGGATTGTTGTGTGATTTATGGCTGGGTGATTGATGGGTTAATGTGTGATTTATGGCTGGTTGATTGATGGATTGTTGTGTGATTTATGGCTGGGTGATTGATGGGTTAATGTGTGATTTATGGCTGGTTGATTGATGGATTGTTGTGTGATTTATGGCTGGGTGATTGATGGGTTAATGTGTGATTTATGGCTGGTTGATTGATGGATTGTTGTGTGATTTATGGCTGGGTGATTGATGGGTTAATGTGTAATTTATAGCTGGTTGATTGATGGATTGTTGTGTGATTTATGGCTGGGTGATTGATGGGTTAATGTGTGATTTATGGCTGGTTGATTGATGGATTGTTGTGTGATTTATGGCTGGGTGATTGATGGGTTAATGTGTGATTTATGACTGGTTGATTGAAGGATTGTTGTGTGATTTATGGCTGGTTGATTGATCGATTGTTGTGTGATTTATGGCTGGTTGATTGATGGATTGTTGTGTGATTTATGGCTGGGTGATTGATGGATTGTTGTGTGATTTATGGCTGGGTGATTGATGGGTTAATGTGTGATTTATGGCTGGTTGATTGATGGATTGTTGTGTGATTTATGGCTGGTTGATTGATGGATTGTTGTGTGATTTATGGCTGGGTGATTGATGGGTTAATGTGTGATTTATGACTGGTTGATTGTCTTTACAGAAGACAATCAGTCAGTTGATCAATCCTTCATTCTCAGCCTTCATAATGGACTACTTACACTAAGAGGTCACATGCCCTCATCTTCCCTAAATCATTGAATGTTGTAAAACGGAGGTCCAGAAATGAAAAGAGCATGCTATAATTAGTAAAAACACCAAGTTTCAACTCACCATATACACAAAGAAACAGATTAAATAGCAGTGTTTTTATACTTTCCACCTTTTCTTAAGAATCTTTTGCAAAAATGCACTGGATGGCACTCTTTGCCGCCCAACGAATGAATCTTAAGAAATTTCAAATTATTGTCATTTCTGTTGTGTTGTGTATAAGTAGCTGAAACTTTGCAGTCTAATTTTTATATGCCTTTTTAATTTCTGGGATTCATTTTTACTAAACTGTTTGATTTGATCATGAGACCTATTAGTGCAAGTAGCCCATTAGTGCTTGCGGCAAATAATAAATGCTGTATTCCATTTCTTCAGAGATTTTTGTTTTGCGCAGCCACTGATTCAATCATTTAATCATTCCTCTAGAAGCAAGATGCTTTGTGTCGTTTGGTCTATCATACATTCATAGTGCCATTTTCAAATTGTTTAACATTTTCTCACCCATGCCATAAGTGAATTCTTTATAGAGTTCCCTTTAGGCTATTGGTTAATTTTTGTAGATTTAATACTTTTTCTTGTGTAAACAATAAACTGAGTTTGAGACAGCTCTTTTAAGGTGACTCGACCCCCCTTCTGCGTATCATCTCCCTTTCGTGTTTGCATTGCTTGTGCTAAAATGCATTATTAATAATGGATTAATTTTTTTGCACACAGTTACATAAGGATTGAATTTTTGTTTGATGAACCGGTCTTTGTAAAACATGATTGTGACATCATGATGGTTTTTACTGACAGAGTAGAATTTTAGCCATTCAATACTAACATGGTTCATACAACATGATTGTTCAGAATTTTGTAATAATTTAGATAATTGCAAATATCTCAAAATCTGCTTGATAGATATTTTTAAAAATCTGCACAAATGGAGGCATGGAACGTATGAACATGTAGTATGAACCATGTTAGTGTTGAATGCTGTAAAAGGCTAAAATTCCACTCTGAGTAAAAAAACATTATGACGTCACACATAAGCATGTTACACAGTCCGATCTCGCCAAAAGGTTCATCAATCAAAACTCCAATCCTTATGTAACTCATGTGAGCGAAATTTAATCCATTATAATGTATTTTAGCACAATCGTTTCAAACATGAAAAGTTCAGGATACATGTCAGCCATGTTAATAATTTATTAATTCTAGAAGATTTCCAATCACTTGGACATTCAATTTTTTAAACAGTTTTTCTTCAATATTCCACTCAGACTCTCATGTGTTTTGATTTCATTTCAGACATAATCAAAGTGGTTATACAACAACAAAGTGAATTGTATGACAATATTGAAATTGTTGGAAACCACATGACATTTAATACACAGGTAAATTGAACCGCACAGTAGATAACACTGCATAAAATCATTCTAAAGCTGTATTTGCAATGTATTTGCAGTGATTAATATTCTTGCCTTGTACTTTAGGGTGTAATGGATGGTTTTGAAGGAGGTCTAATTTCAAGCAACAATAAGCATGAAATGACTAAGAATCTACCATATCTAAAGAAAATGAAGGTAATAGTATTTACAATACATCAGTAGTCAGAGTGGGACTTACAGTCTGTACCTTTATTCAGGTATAACTGTCTTTTAAGAAAATACTCATTTCCTGTCTATATGTATGCCAGTCTGTTTCAGCCCAGAGAGAGAGTTTTTTTCTGACATTAATAATTATTATAATAATAATAAATATTGATCTTTATTAAAGGATCGAACCAATGTGATAGTGATGGGGGATCTTATCCAAGATACCGATGTTGTCAACAGTTTACACCAGCCTGATAATGTTATGACATTTGGCTTCCTGAATGAAAAGGTTTGCCATTGCTAAAATGACCTGTGAAATAAATTGAACAGATATTCTGACTAGCACCAATATACTTTAGTTCAAATAATATTCTGCTATGCATGGTGGTAAATATGGAGAGCTTGTCAATAACATAGCCATATGGGTATATCAACAATACATTTTGCAATACATGTTGAGGGAACGTCTTGAGTGTTTAGACAAGAGTTGATAAAACAGGACAATGTGTGCTTTCTGGTGCTTTGACTTTAACTTGAATGTATGATAATGTATACATCGTACTTTCTAGGTTGATGAACGACTCAAGGACTATACAGCGGCCTTTGATGTTGTTGTTGTTGATGATCACAGCATTCAAACTGTTGATGTAGTTCTGATGCAACTATTTCACATGCAGTAAAGCTATGACATGTGACGTACCCTTATAATATTTTGTAATCAGTGATGGTCAGCCACACCTTTTCAATTTAAAACCTTTTTAGCCATAAATAATATCAATATTTCTAATGTATTAGAGTGCACACACTAAAAGTGTGCAACATAAATACCACTAAATAATGCAATTTTATGCTAATTCTATTGTTTTCTTTTGTTTTATTAGTGCTATTTACCACTAAATAGTGACAACTGTTGCACACTTTTAGTGCGTACACTCTATAATATTAATGGTTTATAACATTATAATATACAAGGCACTGAAAGAGGCCTTAGGTGTTTTTAAAGATTTATTATTAATCCTAATTTGAGGGGGGTACAGGGGACCCCAGAAAACCGTAATATGAAAAAAATGCAAATACTGCAATACAGTCTAAAAATTGGAAATAGGATAAGCTTAAGGTTAAAAACCATCTTGACTGCTTATTACCATACCAGAATATTGTCAATTAAAATTTCTTTTTCTTGTAACATCTCGTATTGGAACACACAATCCCATGTATGAAGTGGAATCCAAATATCTTAATGCCATGTCTGAATTACCTTTCCCACAAATACCCAGCTAAATTTGGTTAAAACCATTATACCATGACCACTACGCCCCTCTAATTTAACTAAATAATTAATAAAATGAAACTTAGTACTAAATAGAATGTATTATGAATAAAGATGTGAAATTTTATTGTCATGTTTGTTGTACAATATTGTAAATGTGTTACTTAGTATTTTCACTGAATAGAATTGAAATGCTGTTTTCGAGAAGGTGGGCAAATATGCAGTCTAACAGGCTCTCAGTAGTTACACTATTTACAATATTTATCCCTTTCAATTCAGCATTCAAGATAAAGAACAGTGGGATTATAAATAGACAGACCCACTTTTCTTAACCCTGCAATATTTAGCAAAATAATGTCTATTTTCTTTAAAACATAAAAATGGTCTTAATTACTTATAATTTATCTAATATTTAGGATTCACTTTTGCCATCATCAACAATAATGGGGACTCTTTGTTTGGTGGATTTGATTTCTAGCTGGAGTTCCTTCAAGACCCATCTGTATATAATGAACACAGAAAATAATTTGTATATTGTTAATACATGTTTTTGTTCAAGACAGTGTGCTACTAGCACAATTAAAGGGTTCCAAGCGAAAATGGCTTAAGTATATATATACTTATAAGAACATCTTAGCCTAAAGATGCCCTAGTTTTGCCCAAAAGCTTGAAATTTGCAACAAAAAAAAACTTGAATGTCAAAAATGCAAATTTGAACCATGAAAGTTTGGGTGGCTGCACATGACCATAACCAGACCTTTCTCACAGGGCTGTACATAAAAAACCCTGGACCATTGAGTTTTTAGTCTGTAGCTTTTTTTTATTAGTAGCTGTCATATTTTTCATAAAGTCGGCATGCTTTTCATCCATGAAAGCTCGCATTACAATTTATTGTGCTTTACAGCTAGTTCTTTTGACTTAATTCTTTGTATTTTTGGTGATTAAAACACATTATTGAAACCCTTGACACTTTCCCTTGGTCTGTTCATAGTGGTATTTCACATGGGTTTAATATTAAATGAACTATAGTTTTGAGCGGAGCTTTTGCTTTTCTGGGGGTGCACATGAACCCTGTGCATTGTCCCCTTGGGTACAGAGGGGACATTGGGGAGTCTCGAACACTGCAACACCACAAAAAATTAATGGTGAACACAGCAACACTGCAAAAAAATCAACAAAACACCGTCACCGCATGATTCACATGAAAAAAAAAAAACACATTTTGGTTGGATTAAAATCCAACTCCAAAAAAAGTTCATTTCACCGTGCCGAATGTAAATTAACTTAAATATCGCACATCACGAGGTTTTGCATCACCACAATACCACAATTTTTCAGCCTCAGTAACACGGCACTAAAATAAGAACAACACTGCAAACCCCAATGTCCCCCACAGTACGGCCCAGCTGTACTGTGCAAATCAATTACACATTTGAAAAATCAAAACTACATTCACTCTGAAATGACTTTCAAGGTTGTTGGCCGAGTTTTATTTGCACAAGAAAAAACATTTGCAAACAGTTGATTAAATTTCAGATAAGGCAAAACAAGACAAGCTGGCACGGGATGAAAAAATGCAATAATAAAATATCAATTAACCAATCACCTGTCATTGATGTCTTCTCTCAAGGCCAATGAGTACAGGTTGCCATTGTTTATGCTGCCTTTTACAGGAATCACAATCTGAAGTAGAGTATTAATCAGACAATGAACATTGTACTGTACACATCTATAAAAAAGATAGTTTGACAGGGATATCCCTAAACCTAGATAATCAAACCCAAATTATTCTAACTACATTAAATTGCCTATGTGTTCAAGTCAACATCATTGAGCACCTATTGAATGAACAATGTCCCTGAACATTGATTAGATTATGGCAAAACATCAACAAACCTGAGCTCTTTTGTGATCAACCTGGATGTCTTTTCTTCCAAGGTTCATGTATGTAAAACGGACAGGTGGACCAATCAAATCAACTGCTTGGTCATGTTTCTTGAATTCAGCAATTGACATTTTATAGTAGTCCATTGAAGCAAGGCTAGCTTTAAAGTAAAGAAAACAATGAATTATTATAATAATAGAGTTCCCTGCAAGTTGAGTTTCTCTTCAAGAAAACAAAAGTGAGACTGACAATTTGAGATGATTTTCTTATTGTGCATGTCTTCCAGCAAAGCTGCAAAAACAGCGACTCAGAGTCTCATTTCTTGACAGGGAAAAATGAGAAAGAAGTTCATACTTAATGACCTCCAGCTATCCCGGGAACCAGTCCTAAATGTACAAGCTTGTAGGGCTGGGGAATCGCATGTAAAATTATTGGCAAATTTTGAACTACTAAAAGATACCAACCAGAAAATAATGCAAATTGTTTTTACAAGCTCAACTGTGACATAGGTTTAATACCAAGAGTGCTTACTAGCTCCTTTGAAAATTGCTATTTTAGAAATTGGAACCCTAATAGTTTGTTGCTTCAAACTCTAACCTTAAATCACCCTATGACACCAATGATCTTATCATGGGAGCACCCTCCCCCTAGCCTGCGTCACATCCGCAATTTCTCACGCTATTTACGTGAGAAATTGCGGATGTGACGCAGGCTACCTCCTCCTGGTGTATGATCGAGTGAAATCAAACGCCCATCAAACCTCATTCGACAGATTGCATCTCACCTACACCAAAGGGTTGTACATTTCAGAAGTTAGAACACTACCTACTTTAGTTTTTCAGCTTTATTTTTTATATACTCCTGCTTTATAAATGTATGTAACTTTGTATAAGTTATTCGGCAAAAAAATAATAATATAGACCGGGACCTCGTGTATCTGACATAGTATTATTAAAGCTTGTACCTTGTATTCTGTGATGACAAAATGCGGCTCCAACAACTGCAACAACTGCCCCATAAACAGCACATTTTTTCAATAACTCTGTAGACCTCATTTTTCTTCCAAAACGTCCATATAGGATTTTTACAGAATCACATGGAGCTGTTCCAAGTAACCTGCCATGTTGACACACCGCTGGCTCAGAAGCTTCTAGCGGTTTATATATATATACGCATGCTTCGTAAGTACAGTCAAGATGGCGGGCAACTCAAATTCTGTTTAACATCGTAATTTATTTGTTTACAAACAAGATTAAAACTGCTGATCATGAAGAGAACGGCACAAAGCAGGGTAAGAGACTATAACCCGATACGTATGGATGTTTTTTGACACAGAATGGTGTCGTTTCAAAAGAATTTCCGCAAAACTTCTGGTACTGCTGGCATTCTCATTTTTCGTTGGTTACAACAGTATTTCACCATTTACTTTGATATTTTCTAGCCATCCAAAGCTTCTCTTGCTGCCAGAGGACTTGCTACTAAACCTATTAAAGGAAAAAGGTAAGTTGTAAGCTTTCCTGTAAATATAGAAACAATACATTGTACAATTTAAACGATATGGACTGGAAGCAGCGAGGCCGTTTGTCCAAAAGATGGTTCCTGTTTCGTGTACCGGACTGCTTTGGATAACTATTGTATTCTATTGTTGTTTCATTTTATTGTTGGACTTGAAATCTTTTGTTTTCTGTATCAAATCTTTGTCACACTCCGGTACATGAAACATCTACCCAAAATATCGACAGCAACGCGATTTTCCTTTTTACGAGATAGAACTTGACAGCCCCTAAAGCAATAACATTTTTCGTATGAAGAATGAGAATCACACACATATATAATAAATACCCTTATATTACAATCATTTGAACTTCAAAGTCTAAAAAGAATAACAAATAAATTAAATTAGTCACTAGTAAAAAATGTGTATGATATAATATGTAAAGTATGTGGCATCATTTTGAATTTCACTGTGGAAGAAGAATGGCAGATAGATTAGTCACTAGAATGAAAAATGTGCATAAAAATATATGTGATGAACATGATATATGATATAAAACATTCATTTTTGACAATTATTTGATATATGTTCTATGTTTATTAGATAGTGAATTTTACCATCTGAAAAGAATAACAAACTAAATAGTTACCAGTCCTCACTTTGCTATCTTAATTATATGCATAAATAATTCAAATTGATTATCACAGAAACAAAAAAGTTAAAATTACAATACCTTTTATCAATATGTATCATTCTATTACAAAAAAGGTAACATTTCAATTTTTTAATAATATCATACTAGTCTTGTGATGCGTTTGGGTACCACCTTCCTGCTTCCAGTCAAGTTTAAGTCTAACTTATAAACTCAGAAAAGGTACTTTGATAAATCCTATCAAGCTTATATTTGGTATGCAGTAAAGATGATAACTCAAATCATAACTCCTGTTGTTTTAAGAACAGTCAAAGGCAAAAAAGTCCCAGATGCTAAACCAGGATATTGTCTGTACTCTACTGACTCTGAAGATCAGGTATTTCATTTCATATCTAAGCGCCATGAACATAAAGTTTATGGTTACAGGAAGGGTTCATGGGGTGTTTTTTTTTAAATCACCAGAGCGGCTTATTTTTTAACCACTTAAAATATCAAAAACCACTTACACGATTTTGTAGCCACTTGGGTTAACTTTGCACACAAAAGCTCTTTTCATTCAGAGCGCTAAAACTTGCAATCTTTTTTTCGACTTTGAATAAAAAGCAACATATTTTTTTAGTTATTCAGCTTTAAAATGATATATAATTTATCCAAATAGCACAAGATCTGACGAGCTGGCATCCAGTAACCTTAATTGTCAAATAATGATAATAATGATTGTAATGATGATGAATAATTGTGCTGCTGCTGCTGATGATGATGATCATGATAACAGCAGTGCTGCTGATGATGGTGATGATCATGATAACAGCAGTGCTGCTGATGATGGTGATGATCATGATAACAGCAGTGCTGCTGATGATGGTGATGATCATGATAACAGCAGTGCTGCTGATGATGGTGATGATCATGATTAAAGCAGTGCTGATGATGATGATTTCAATGTTGTTTCTTAATGTGATCAGTGATTTGTTGTATTGTAGGCTTCTAGTGTTGGCCGTGGTCTGGATAGATGTGCTGCTCTACTTACTAACATCCTAGACACTAACAGTGAAGGTACTGTCAGTATATACAGTCAGTCTTTCTAATTTTCTCTATTACTGTTCAATTTACATTATATATTAAATGATGTAATTATGGTGCAGTTGCAATTATACTGCTTTCATTTGAACTCAATATCAAAGAGCAGTTTTGGCAAAAAATACTAAGAGTCAATTATTTTATGCTATCCTATTATTCTGTAGAATATAAAGATAAAAAGGGTGCAGAGAAAAAGGCATTTGTAAGAGAAAGAGTAAAATCTATCCCTTCAGTTAAGAGACAAGCCACCAGTAGTAGTGTTGGTAAACCAATTGTCATACCTACCGCATCACACAAAGACCAAGGTAAATCACATATTAAATAGTCCTATATACTCTAAATTATCATTTTTCTGTCAAGAATCATTGATAAATATTGTTTGTAGGTCCATCTACTTTGTACAATGAGCGCCTTGTTGCTTCCACTCCAGTACTAAACCCTGGGGAAAGAAAGAAACAACAACAACTTCTAGAACGAGAACAAGAGCTAACACGACAAATACACCAGTTACAGCAACACTATGAGTTACTGCAGGTAATGGAACACATGGGGGAGGAGGGGTATCAACATTTTGGAGGAAAGTTATCAATAGTTAGATTTTTTTTAAACTTTACATGAGCAAACTACATTGTGTTGACATGTTCAAAACAGTGAATAAAAAGGTCAATGTGCAAGGGTTGTTTCTTTTATGATACAGTTAGTAAAATATTTCTTTTTAGAAATAATTAGTACAGAAATGATGTTAACATTAAGTTATGAAAAAAAGCTTTTTATCTTGTCCTACATGTAGAAATTGTAAAAAATATAAAGCGTTGCATTCATTTTATTTTTAACCTTTACCAATAATTTACTCAGAGACAGAAAAGTCCTGAAGTCCAGGAAGAGCAAAAACGCTCCCTCCAAGAGTCCCTGATGCATGAACTAGATGATTATCATAATCAATCAAAAGAAGCTGAAGAGAGGTTATCTAAAGGTACTCCAACATTAAGAAGAAGTCTAGATTACCAGACAAGAACACATCAGTCTTACCAAAGCCCTGAACATGATGAGATGCAAACTAGTCCTTTAACAGCACTAAGAACTAGTTTACAACACGCTAGACCAGTGTCAGATCACTCAGTAAGTACTGCATTTCTTCACCTCTCAGCTCAGTGGTGTTTGTTGTTTATGACCATACAATCTTGGATACCACCCCAATACCATTCCTGGACACCACCCTGATGCCATTCCTGGACACCACCCTGATACCATTCCTGGATACCACCCTGATACCATTCCTGGACACCAATCACCAGTTGAAACCTGTGATACGTTTGCTCATCTGATTTGTTTTTCAGGATAAATAAAGCTATTATTATTATTATATATTATAGAATAATAGAGGTATCAAAAAGCAAGTGCGAGTGGTATCACCTCATTCAAGTGAGCGCTACCATCCAAAGGTTGACAGTTATAATGCATCCCCTAGAAGAAGTGTAGCCTCCTCTGTGACTCGAGATAGCTACTCACCTAATTCTGCCAACAATGAAGTGAGAACTTTACAGTACCTCACTAAAGAATTGAGAGAAGTGATAGGCAATCACGGTGAGCTTTTAAGGGTTTCTTTGTAGTGCTACAAGGTGCTTGTCTTTTGTGTAATTAGTGATTGTGTTAGCTATGGGATAAATCCTCACTCATGGTATAACAATCTATCCACATTTATCCAGATTCTGAATGGCAGATGACATATTTTATTCAGAACTTTATCCAGGATCCATGCAATTGTCCATCTTGTGTATTGTCATTGTTTGTTAAATCAGACTGAAACAAAAACCTATGATATGGCTGATTACTGGACTTTGCAAAGTTTGCAAGTTTTGCAGCAAGATACTTCCACACCTTATAAACTAATAATGAGTGAACAATATTGTTGCATAATTATATGCACATGTTTTTCTATCCTCCTATCGTTTTTCAAGGTGATTTCGAGGTGAATCGTCTTCTAATGGAGATTGACCAAACGTGCAGTCTACTGCCATATCTAATACCACCCAGCTCACCTGACTCAAACGATGACGGGCTTGGTAATAAACGGGTACGCATGAAGAATGAATACTTGAAAAGGTAATAACTACTTACACTAATATTGAACAAAACAAAACAACTTTCCTACTATCGTTTACAGCCAAATTCACTATATTGCGACCCGCCGATTCACATCTTTATATTTTGGGGTATTTGTCTGGGTGGTCAACCAATTTTAGGTCTGGAGTTTATTAGAAATCCACTGCAAAGAAAGAATCTGTTAGATCAAGCCTAATTCCATTAAAATGAGTGATGGTCCAGAAAAGGCCAACTGTCAGAACAAACCTTTCAAACCTCGTGTGGCGATACGAAATATTTGGCTGTAATGTTTGCCATTTTGGAACTCCCCATGCACAATTGATGTCCTTTCAATTGTAATTGTGATTGAGCGAATGGATGGTTCAGCGATTGATGTTACCTTAATGTTTCTTGTCATTTTCCTTCATTTCAAAGTATCTAAAAGTTTGTCATTGTTTGATTTTTAGGAAACTCCAAGATGCATCAGAAAAGAGCGAGCACTTAACAGTAGCGTTGCAAAACTATCAGCAATTACAACGTGGACAAGCGAGTGTAACATTTGACTGTAAGTACTGACAATTACTTGATTACACCTCACACTAGTTTTATCGCTAGTTACCACCTATTGTTACTTGGTTTATAGATCAACTTGTAGCCATTGTAGCTAGGCAGGCTATATCATTCTGTAGCATTAACACCAATCAGGTGGGGATAAAGTATCCTTGAACAACATTCAAGGACGTCAAAAACCCTCACTGTCCAAATGATGCGTTGTAGTCCAAGTGGTGTTTGTGCGCTTAGAAGAATAAAATGCAAAAATACTAAATTCGTTTTTTGCTGTACCAAAAAGTGGCCAGTTGCAAGTCAGAAAATGCCTCTCTTCAAAAACAACTCAAGGAGGAAAAGCAGGAAAACGAAAAACTCCACAAAGAACTACGAAATCTGGAAAAAGTAAGTCAATTTTTCACAATTTTTCACGTTTTGAACAAAAGAAGTCCGTTAAGTTATTTTCGTCTGGAAAAGATGGTGCTCTATTGTGAAATCAACAAATCGGAAACAAATTCGAGCTCTCGAAGAGTTGGAAATCTCGGCTTTATGGCTGTGACGCGCGGATTGAATTGTATCTTCAAAGCTTCAATCTATATGAAAACATTCATTTGATATCCATATTTTTTCTAACGTTTTTTTACGTTAGGAATACAATTGATGAGGCATTATTGAACAGCATCGTGTTTCATATAGCGCGTGAATTTCTCTAATAACACATACCGTACAAAAAAAAGAAAAAAAAAAAACCCAGCAACAACAAACAAACAAAAAACAAAAACCGGGCCCTGTACCCGTTTAAACATTTTGACTTAGTGTGCTATTTAGATTGCATATCATCACCACTATCATAATGATAAGAGCAACGTAAGTACTTTCCGAGTTAAATCAATCGAAGTTGACATTATATGTTTGTTTTTTTTCATTCTTGTGATTTTTTTTCCAGGTAATTGAGGATTTGCGAGAGGAAAAAAGAAAATTTCTACAAATCCTGGAAAACAAGGTGAATATTCCACAACTAAAATTCACAACCGTTTCCCCGTTCTGTGTGCACTACGCTAACACCTATATCCATTCATCTTTTCGTGACTTCATACATATGTTCATCCAATTGTTCATTCATTTGTTCATCCATTTGTTCATCCAATTGTTCATTCATTTGCTCATCCAATTGTTCATCCATTTTTCATCCAATTGTTCATTCATTTGTTTATCCATTTTTCATCCAATTGTTCATTCATTTGTTCATCCATTTGTTCATTCATTTGTTCATCCAATTGTTCATCCATTTGTTCATCCAATTGTTCATTCATTTGTTTATCCATTTTTCATCCAATTGTTCATCCATTTATATGTTTCTCTTGTAGGCCAAACATCGAATAACTGTCCATGCATCTGTCTATGACATTCATTTAAGCTCAAGCTTACTTACTTGACAGTTATTCAATCATTCAATTATTTTTTCTATCTCAGGAACAAAACTATTCAAAAAATAGACGATCTTCACAACTAGAAACCTTGAAATTATCAAATGGTATGGTATTGGTAAATCGCAGCTTTTAATATTGTATGTTGCTGACATACCGACTTTCAAAGAGATATGTACTCCTCAATTCCAAGTATTTTATCTCCACAGGTTTTTAAAAATTAGCAATTTCTTTATATGATGTTGGTTATGTTTTGTTTAATGTAGACATAAAGCAATTGAAAGCAGAATTAGAAGCCAGTAAACTATCCCTAGAAGCAACCAAGAAGGAATCCGTCATTGTTAACCTTAGTCTAAAACAAAAAGATGCAGAGATCGAAAGACTCAACGAACTTACCAAGTAATGGACGTATAAAATAGAATGTTTTTCTACTACATTGTATTACTGTAGAGTGCTATTCCATGCCCTGTCGTCTGCACTTTAATATTTCCTGTCGTTGTCACTCCGCGTTTGGTAACCGAAATATTAGCGCATATCCATTTCCATGGATAAGATGTTATGCACTAAAGCATAATACCGTTTAGTGCAGTTGTAAGACATTTTTTCGAGCTCTGTGTTTATGTCTTGTAGGGCTCTCAATCAGACGATGCGACGTGCATTGGGAGAGATACACGACTACACACCAAGCAGAAATAATGGTAGTATAACACAACCAACACTTCCTGACAACAACTATACCAGGTACGTTATTACACTGTTAGAAAGATCCTACTTCCTGCCTTTGATGTTTGGACCGATTCACGAAGGAATTGTAGATGCTGAAAGATAGTGGGCCTATTTTCCTACCAAAAACAGTGCATAAACAATGGCACCATTCCACGTTTGTTTTGTCCTTCCTCACCCAGACACTCGTACCTACCAAAAGAAGGTCGAACTACGCCTAACATAACTCTTTTAAACACTCGATGTCTTTCTAAAAGATCTGCAAGATTGTAGAAAATAAATAAATATCGTAACATTCATTAATTGATATTTTTTCAGTTCCGTTCCTTTACAAACCGAGCCAAGAGTAATCCCAAGTCTCCACCCACCAAGGACAAGTATAACTGACAGTGACATCAAAGGCTTTGAAACTTTACAAGATTATAGACTATCATCATTGTATGAGACAACTATCAGAAAATCACCAATACTCAACACAACCACACCGCGAACCACCACATCACATTATAGCACTCGGAAAAGATCACCAACCATTTCTAACGAAGATTCTGTGTGCTTTAGTCCCAAAGCGTCACTAGGACTTGGTGCTTGGGACGAAGGCGAGTTTGTGCGTGATAGAAGTCTTGAATTGTCAACGTCCTCATCTCCAGACGAGGAGGATTTCCAGCGTGACTTGGCTAATCTTGATGCTGATATTGCTAGAATACAGAGAAGCTTACGAGAAACAGCAAGGAGAAGCTGAAGGCGACATTTTGCCGGAGAAATTCGATACAATTATAACTTGTGCTGAAGACATCGCAATTATTTTAAAATTCGATTTCTCGATTTTATGCTGTAACGAGAAACAATCGTCGATGACAAAGGTCAAATATTAATTACTGCAAAAAAGAAAAAAAAACACGAAGAACAGTAACAGGAAAAAAATCAAATCAGCAAATTTAGACACTTTCATTTTCGCTCACAGATTTTATTAACATTGTAAATAGTTCATATGTGATTAATGT
Organism: Diadumene lineata; assembly: GCA_918843875.1. Taxonomy (NCBI): domain Eukaryota; kingdom Metazoa; phylum Cnidaria; class Anthozoa; order Actiniaria; family Diadumenidae; genus Diadumene; species Diadumene lineata. The sequence continues at coordinate 41,149,778 of OU974069.1, forward strand.
AATGTATCAGTGAAATGGTTGTCCTACAAAAATTTAAAAAGGAGCTGTTCTTGATTCCATAATTTCGCTAAAGTATTTTTTTATTTCATTATAACCATAACAGTACTAAGAATATTAAAATATTGTATAGTTTACAAAGTTTGAAGATAGTTTTGCCAGTTATTGAATTTTACTCTCCCAGTATTTGTGAAACTTCTTGTGCCAGGAACCTAACATATTTCTCAGTTTATTCTTTTCCTTTCCTATTATTTTTCGTTGACTTTTTTACCTTTGATCGTTTTAATCAAGGTTTTCAAACCTCTAAATGGCCTACCAGGCCAGTTAACAAACTGTACCTTCTTCATCAAATCAATGAAAAATATAAAACAAAATCTTCCAAATGATTGTCCGAAGTAAGACGTTTTTCCCTATTTGAACCGTTAAATGGTATAGCAGGTACCCATGAAGTCACTACACAGGTTATCGTATTGTTAATGCTATTTTTTACCAGCCCATCAACACCACGGACTAAAACACTTTTACTGGGGTCACTGATTTCTACTATCTTAGTGCAAAACATCAAGTACAACACAATAGTGAAGGATAACGCAGAACTTGAAGGGTTAATAACCTTACCCGTATTAATTGGTATTGTATTACAGTGTTCTTTGTCAACGATTTGCGATAAGAAGAACAAACGTTGACAGAGAGAATTAGTCTTAAGTAGTCTCTATTTGTCAGAAAAACACAAAGCAACGTCAACAAACACAACAAATAACGATTGTTTGTAAACGATGACATGCTCTTTTGACTTCACATCAAAGCATATCTTTTCAGTGATTACCATTTTTGTGCAATCATCTTCAAGGTGCGATTTGTCATCAGTTGTATCTGAACACATCGACTTGTTACCAGTTGTGCAATGCAGTTAAAGTCATCGCGGTATATTTGCAGAAATATTAATCTGAGGCGAATCCACTAAGAAGGGTGGAGAATAATTAACACGAGACGTCAGACGAGCTGCTTTGAATTCTTAGATCGAAGGCCTGACAGCCAACCCTTCACGTGCATGTAATGCTACCTAATATCTGCCATGGATCATCGGTTTTGTAATGGAGATCCACTTTATTACATAAAGTGATGAACAGAACAACTGATTAGCAGAAATAATCAGCGCACTCGTACCAACGATGTGCATTTGTTTTGTAGTACTTTTGACTGTTGTCTTGTTTGACTACAGCGGGGACAAGGTAAGAACCTGAGCATTTTCGACCTGAATTACTGTTTATGTAATATACGTAGTAGGAAATCTGTTTGAGGATCGATTTAAATCTCATCGATAGCTTTGCTTTAATTTCGCAACAATTATTCACAAGTTACTATTTAGTATGGTAAATTGAAAGTCGAAACTGAAAATGATTTCTATAAAGTACTCGAGTGTCTGCACTTTCCGGGGTTTCAAAGTCGAGCTCGTGAGGCGATTTATAGCTCGCAATTGGATGAATACCTCATAGATAATTAATGATTTGGGGAGTTATATACAATGTTAATTGCCAATTGACCGTCACTTCACTGGAATCTTTTGTGAGTATTGTGGTTCTGGCTGGCACAGTCTTAATTATAACGTAGCGATTCGTTTGCGACATGTTTGCAGCTAGTATTAAAGCAGACCATATCGCAATTTGACAGCAATCTGAATGTGCTTTGTAAGTTCCGACAGTTGCTGCTACAAATAGATTACCAGCGATCCGAATATTAGTAATTATGTTGAAGAAATGATTTCTACTTTGGTTACCATGCAGGTGGATGCTACAGTATTGAGGACAGCAAATGTTTGGAAGAAATACGACGTACAGAAAAACGCTCACGGTACATCAATTCGTATTCTTGGAAGCCCGGCCGTTGTGTTTGTTTGTCAGTTCCCAGTACATTGCCTACGAGATTGAGTAAATCTCTTATCTCTGAAGATCCCTGTTTTTTCTTCTTTCTTTAACGTGATAGCAAGAGTGTTTCTCTTCAGCATAACTTTGCGACGGATTTAGCTTCAATGCCTGGCTTGGCCATGCCAGTTAGTATTATTAGCAGTCGTTTATATGAAGGATTGAAGAAGATAGTACTGTGCATGTATTGGCCAGTTAGTATTATTAGCAATCGTACAGATGAGGGATTGATGAGGATAGTACTGTGCATGTATTGGCTAGTTAGTATTATTAGCAGTCGTACAGATGAGGGATTGATGAGGATAGTACCGTGTGGTATAGATAGGATGGATAGACAAAATTCCCAACCCCACTTCATAATAGGGAAATACAAAATAGGAGGGGCAATCCTTTTAGTTTCCTTTGACATTATGATAACAATTTAACATTTTGGTGTATTTCTCGTTAGGTTCAAAGCGAAGTGGTGTATTTCAAAGAATAGAGATAACTCAACCTACTAGCACTCCCACAATGCTTAGCTCTCACGACATCGAGGCTCTTGTCCAGCAGTATCTTGACTACATCAATAAAACATCATCCACAGACAACAACACATCTAGTACACTATCCAATGATAGTAACAAGACAACCCCTCAACTTAACCTCACTCAACCTGAGCCATTCTCTAAACCAACTAGCATCCCTCCCATAGGAGAATATCTAGTGACTCCATCGCCGAACCAAGCCATTCCGCCGATTGAAAACCACATTGCAAAACTTCAATCATTTGCACCAATCAAGGACCAGCTGATTGATGGGCAAAATCTATCTCATATTGAAGATATACCAAAGATGGACGACATTGAATCGATGGATGATGTATTTAAAAACGATGATTTCAAAATGATTGATTTTAAAAGATATACTGTGCTTGCTCGTGAGAATAAGGGCGACAATATCAAAAACTACTACAAACATGTTTCGCATGGTGACAGCAAGACTCGTACTAAAACTGCTACTCCTACTCTTTCGACGAGACAATGGCACGTGACTGCAGGAAAAAGGAATAACCTACCAATGTTCACTGTTCAACCTGAGTTGCCTTTAAATGAGCTGAAAGATCGAGTAACAAATCATTTGCTATCGAAATCAAAATTGAATTCAATTTCCAAACCTACGAGAGGTTTGTCGTCTGTTAACATAAAACGAAGAATGTGGTCTCAGAATTTAAGTAAAGGCGAGAAGGACATTTTCTTCATTTCTTCAAGTGTTAAGCAGGCTAATTCAGTTAAATTGAAAAAGCGTTTAAGACTGCTAATGTTGGGGGTAAAAAGAGTGTTTATTGCACCACCGCCTCCCATACAAATGAAACCCCTTGAAGCGTTCAAAAAAGAGAAAGACATTGAAGATATCAGTAAGATGAAGGTCAAAATAGAGAACGCCCAGCCAGTAGAGGCGATCGATAAACATCTGATAACAACAGACAAACAACCTGATATCAAACCGATAGGGGATCAAGTAATACAAAGTGAGAATATAGAACCCATAGATAGTATTAAGACAATTCCAAACATTCCTAAACTGAAATAGCATAAGCATATTGGGCAGACCAAAAAAAAAACCGAAAATGTATTGAATAATTGAGTTCAGTTTGGTACTTTATCTTCAATGCGTGATTCCTGTGTTAGCTGTTTTGGTTGAAATGCGCCCGAAGCTACTGAAACGTCTCGTCTAGAAGCCACTTATATAGGATTTCATTTACTAATATGTTCATCAAATACATGAATAAATCAAATAAGTACAAATATCATATTTTATTCATATTTTTTTCTACATCAGTGACAATATCATGAACGACGCTCTTCACCTCGAGCTCTAGTGCATTGTCTTTGCTCTCATTCGCCAGTGAACGGACTTTTACACTTTCCCTTTGTTCTGTGGCTGTTGAAAATGAAATCACATGTTTAATGGCAATATAGCGACACTTCATGTTTACTAACACATGTGCCAACCAGAACTACAATATTTCTATTGAAATAACAACCAATCACTGTCCAGTTGACACATGAATAACGAAGGCTTACGTCAGCTCAAGTATCGCTATGCCAGAGAACGTGGAATGGTTGTTTTATATGAAGCTATCGAGAACATCAAGAACTCCTTCATCTCAGGAAGTCGTGATCTCTCGCACCGAATGTCGTGCACTGTGGCATACTCCTTGCTGGCGTACGCTTGGTTTTTTGATTGTACATTTACTTACAGTTGTCTCTATCGACACTTGCAAAATTGTCAGCTGCATGTCGAGCGTCTTGCTTTTGTTGTGTCCGAGCAGGGACTGTTAACGACTCTACACAGATTGATATGAACTTGTATTATCAGTATTCATGAGATAGAAATGCGTGTGTGTTTGTACGTTCGGCATGTGTAGAAGGATCTTTACTATTCTATCCACTGTGGCGTGTTCTAATCGATTGAGCGAACAGTTTTAGGCATAGCTCTTCTAAATAGTGTTGTCTAAACGAATTTTGAGGTAAGCGTACCCATTAAAAAAAACAACGTGAACGAGATCCCATCAAGAGTTTAAATTCACACGCCATAATCTACACCAATAATCATGCATGCATGCAGGAGAGGGCCTGGGAATATATATGTGTGTAACATCTGGTATATAAATGTATATAGCAATTTGAAATAACGCTGTCATCACCAAAAGGCAATGATAGGTCAATCCAAGACCACTGGGATCTATAGGTATAAATATTATTGTCATAATGCATCAGTTGGCCATTTAGTTATGACTTGATTTGCTTTCTTTTTAGATTTAAAGGTCAATATTCATCTTTTTGACTGTCCAGGATGCCATTCTACATTCTGTCATGACTTCTACCCATCATTCCTAGTGGTCTTGGAACGACCTATTGCCTTTTGGTGATAACGTTATTTGGATTGCTTTCATATTGTAATGTAACTATAGGGTAGGTTTTCTATCATACACAGAATACCTCTATTTATGCTCAGCGGTTTTTCACCTCCACACAACATCAATATGGTCTTTAAGACGTGTATATATCCACGACGATACCGCTGGCTCATTTTACCGTACAGTACAGGGTTCACTAGAGCGTGAATCAAGGACATCAGCCCAGCAACAACAGATATTTTAACATTAGGTTCTTTACCGACGATAAGGCTTGCCAGATTATTCAACTGTGATAGAAAGAGGACGTTTTAATGAGATAAACTTAAGATAATTAATAAGACTAGCCAGATTATTCAACTGTGGCGATAGAAAAAGGACGTTTTAATAAGATAAACTTAAGATAATTAATAAGACTAGCCAGATTATTCACGTAGATATTTCAATATGCGTATTGTGCGGTATTAATGATAATTACACACAAAACCCAGTGTGCGAACATGAAGTTAAAATTAGGTTCTACAGAACACACAACAAGGAAACCCAATTTGAAGCCTCGGGCTCGCACAGCTCAGGGAAAAAATTGCTTTCTAGTGTTTCAGCGATGTGGCATAGAAATATAAGAAAAAGCCTTGCCCTCGGATTAGGCCCATTATGCAGTATTATGAACTTACCAGAAATGGTAGCCAGCTAATATAATAGACAACCACTACACCAGCCATTATGGTATTCAATCTCTGTACCGCTGTTACCCCACGTGTCATGGTTCTCTCTAGTCGCGGTGGTTGGTTTTCCACAGTACCAACCTGTCTTTTACACTGACTTGCGCCCATCGATACTTGCCTTCTTATAAATTTCTTAATTGACAGTTTTATTAGTACGTAACTACTTAGCGTTAAGACGGATAGAGCAAGACCATACACCTCTATAAACACAGCGTACGAAAATCCAAAATCATACAGTTGAACCAGACACATGTGAAGCTGTGGACGATAACCAGTATGACCAAAACCCATCAATGGAAAAGAGCTTAGTAGCAAACAAAATACCCAAATAACAAGAACAGCTTTCTTCGTTCGAACAGTCGTAACCATCGTATGGTGTTTGATAGGATAGACTACAAGCACCGCACGTTCCGCAGCCATACACGTAACGGTAGTTGCGGAAGCCAAACGGAAAGTGTATAAAAACGTAAGATAAGTTTGGCATACCCAGCGTTTCCAAGGTGCGGCCAGGTAGTAGTTCATAATGATGAGAGTTTGAAGGCCTATCAAGGAGTCCAGGACATCTGCTGTAGATAGGGACCATATTAACACATCTGGTGATGTCCAACGTTTATAACTACGTAAAGCAAACAACACCAGAAGATTGCCGAGCACAACCAACAACGCCGCACCTTGAATCATCAGTCCTTGTGATAATGAACGACTTGTAAATTTGTCTTGCGAGATAATTGAATTATTGTTGCATGTAGAATTGAAGCATATTACAGAAGACATCTCGTTCTTAGTAGAAATAAAACCACGTTTCTTCTTCTTCTTCAATGGATTGATATTCTCTGTTCATTTGGCATGGCATTTGTCTACTTGAATATGTACTGTCTGTATTTGATGGCAACTGTCACAGGAAGGGGGTATTTATGGACATCATTTGTTTACCAGCAGATGTTTTCGTTTGGCAACTTTAGATTAATTCTTTGCGGGATGTTGGTCTTGATATTCCATTTAATCATATATTTCAATCTAGAAATTTCAGAATATTAGCATAAACCACAAAACTAGGAAAAATATTGTCTTAAAATTCAAAAATATATCAGTACTTCATACCATAAACCCGTGGACAAAGTATAATCACTGACCAAAATATGAAATGATGTAATTAGCAATATTAGTTGTGCATGCGTACTGTGAATATAATATTTGTTAATTTTATCTATTAATAAAAGAAAATATATATGAGCATTTGAAGTGCATTTCATTGAATTTTGAAAAGCATTCTAACATCTTCATACGACTGAAAAGCAAATGAAAATAATTAGAAATGCACCTGCAGCGGTATTGGCGTGTTAACAAAATCCAACAATGAAGAATAAAAAGATTTTTCAGCCACTGAGTTGAGAAAAAAAAATTATTATTATTATTTCTGTCTGGCATGTTACTTTTCTCGCTATATGTAGAAGTTGAGGCCAGTTGAATTGACACGCAAATTTTTGTCGTCACAAAAATCGTTCAATCTCTCTAAGTTGAATTAGATTTCTCGTGCTTCAGAGAAGACCGAAAGTACTTTAACAACAATTTTTGGAAAAAAATCCATGGTTGTAGAACAGTTGAGCCATAGTTTAAAAATTGTGCGATTTGACGTGAAATCGAAAATTGAATATAACGCCAGTAGTTTTTTAAGTGTAGTTTTGAAAGCATTCTAGACGGGTTGGAAGACACCTGGATGGCCATAACTAGGATAATAACTGAATTCCTTAAACTTGACAAATTTTACCGCAGTATAAATGATACAGCTAGTTACAAAACATACTATAATGACTGATGATGACTTAAAGTCGAAAAAGTTTAATTATATTATGTATAATTAATGAATCAATTCGCTTTTTCTCATTAGTAGAAGGTAGAATTTACAACACGAGAAAAAGTAAGAGACTGAATTGTTTGCAAAATGTTTCAAGTTTTGTCAAATAAAACTGAACAAGACTAGAGATCTAGACTTATAAAATTGAAAAAAGTATCTATACATAATATAGCGTAAGCATGCAAGAGCCTAGTTTTATAAGCATAAGCATGAGAGCTGTCACAAGCACAAGAACAAAATGTTTTGATCCGTATTCTTGCTGAGCCGCTGATGTCTTAAGCCTGGTTTCTATATAATCGGTGGGATCGCCATTTTTTTTCAATTTTTCAGCGATCCTAGCGATTGTAGCGATCATATGGACTGACACACTGAGAGATCGAAACATGCACGTTTTGATCGCTCATCACCTTGCGCCGTTATTTCACAAACCTTAAGATTTCTTGCATTCTTATGATGGAAACAAACTGCGGTCATCAACAACAATCAAGAAACAATCGAGGTAGATACCAGACAGACAGTGACAGGAAAACAGCTAACAGTTGACACTATTTATGAAGGAAACGTCAACTAGACTAAACTCCAACTGTTTGTACAACTACATCAGTTTAACAACGAGAACATTACTTTAACGAAATCAGTACTTTATAAGTGAATTTCCTGCAGACTATACTAAATTAAAACATCTTTCTAATTGTTTCAAATCTTCTAGTAATTATCAGTCACAGTCGGCAAGAAGACAAATTTGACATTTCTAGGGTTTGATAATGCAGTTGTCAAACTCCCGGCAACTCATTCGCAGATCAATACTTTACTCAGTTTTTTTTTATTAAAGACGTGATGTCAATTTTTGCTTAAATGGCTTAAATAATATGTAAAAGTCTTGGCGAATACTTCATAATGAATCGACTAATAGTTTTAATATTTAGTATTGGGGATGGATCGGGAATTTGACAAACGTCTTGGATGAATAGATGCATGCATCTGTAAAATATCAGGTAAGGTCGACGACACAACATCGATCAGCTAGATTTTACTCTTCTTAGTGTTGTATTAAAGGTATATTGTATTTTGGTATAAAAACAGTCCAAGAGTTGTGTCGTTTTGTATCCTTGGTGACAGAGAGAAGTATATCAAGCCTCCATCATTGGTGTAGCCTGCGGAGCGACGGATTTGGGAGGGCATGAGCCGAGGTGGAGGAAAAAAGGAAAATCCAACCCCCTCCCGAAACCGCCGCTAAGCAGGCCGTCATTGCCTTAGTAACAGCTAGTGAACATGCTGGACATTGCAGCCGGAATCTCAGATATGACGTAAATGGTGGATGTTAATATCATAGTTGGTGAGTAAACATTTACTGTTCTCAGTTTTAAGAAATGATGACTATTTGTCATGAATCATCATTGTACGCCGATTAATAGCAATGAAAAGTTGCTTATGAAAGTCAAATCGAAATCTTTATTTTACTAGCGACGCAAGAGTAGACGCAAGCGCAACGGAAACATGAAATTCCAAACAGTTTCGCCAAAGCAAACGCAAGCACGAGTATGGAAACATTTTTATCCTTGTGCTTGTGCTTTGCGTTGGCGAAGTTTCCTAATATTTTTTTTCCTTGTGCTTGCGTCGCTAGTGAAAACCAGGCTTAAAACTGAAACACCAAATCAGTCTAAATGGACAGATTGGCCGAATTATTTTTTTTTTATGCCAGGACTTTGACACTGCAGTTTTTGGTATTAAAGAAACACATCAAAATCAACCTTTATAAACCTCTTTTGAAACGCTTGATACCATTTCAAAAAATAAACACGAATCAAAAGAATAGTAACAAATGCCCCGTAAATGCGTAAAATATGTTACCGCCACTGAATCAACCGTAACTATATTTTTTTAGAACTTATCGCTGTAACTTTTTTCTCTCTTCACTTGAAAATGACATCGCGAGATGTCGAAACGTTTAGTTAATTTTCTAGAATAAGATTTTTTTAAATGATAAAATCGTCAGGTCACACCGGAAGAAAGCTTGACCTCGTTTGATAATTCTGTAATTTTGTTCCAAAAAAAGGGCTCAGGCGCGGAAGACTGACTTCCTACATTGAATGGTTATATTTCAGTGAATTTACCAAACTGATGGCATAGATGGATTTGTCATCGTTCATGGTAGTTGATTGAAAGTGACTTTTAAAATGTTATCGTTTACCATGTAATTATAGTTTCGGATTACCACAACCATTTGCGGCTGATTAAAGAGCCATTATCGAGATATCTGAGTGTGGCTTGTAGACTGACACGTGAACCAGTACGTGATTCAACTTGATTAATTTGTATCATTAGTTTATCAGATCCCGATCGAGGATCAAGACTATACTGCTATTCTGGTTGTCCAGTTGAAATTCTGATTTAGCGAATAACAATGTCATTTGCATATATCAAGTTTTCAGCTTGCCTGTTTTAGGGTTAGACATAAAACAAGGAAACAAAGCTGTCCATATCAAATATTTACATAGTTTATTATGATGATGTGATGAAGATATTTTGTACATTTTGACTCACCATTTCTTAAAAAATAGAAATCATGAGATATGAAAATGACTTTGCTTTTCACTAAATTATTTGGACAACCATTTCAAGAATAGCTGTATACCTAGTATTAACACATTAAAGAAATCGTGCTAAAAAGAAAAAAAAACTTTAAAAAAAAATTAATCGTTTTGAAAATCTGTAGTACGAGGAATTTACATTTAATCCGGATCCCATCGACGAACGTTTCATTTGCTTGTATCCTCTACTATCTCTATCAGTAACTCGTTTTCCATTCTTGTAACGTTTGTTTTATAGTGGGAATAAAAAGACCTTTGAAACTTTAAAATAGTGCTCGCACTTCGTTCTCACCGTCTAGATAAACAAATCACTTTTTGTTGAAGAGCATTTTGAAGTGAAAAAGCACCTTTTTATATACATTTCTCAGTATAGCAACTGAAACACTGCAAGTCCTAGTTGACCGTATTTGTTAAAATAGCTAGTATACTATATTAAATAGCTAGTATATGCTATACAATTCACGTCAAGACCAAGAGTTTCGCTCAAACTGACATAATAGCATAGTAAACCCAGTTCAAACTCAATGCAATCCCGTAATTCGTATTTCGCAGATCCTTATGACTAGGACAAGGCTAAAACTATGAAGCATCTGTGTAATTACGATTCACTCATTAATAAATGTATTATTATACACAATGTCTTGCAGAAACTAATACCTACTTTGATCTATATACTTACAAATTCATTGATAAAGTGCCCCATCACTTTCCAGTTTCGTGGTCGAGGGGGTCCGTTAAAAATACTCAGTACTCTGTAGAGTCATTCGTGTGTAGATGAGTTAGATGGTGTTGTAATAATTGAAATATTGAATCAAGACATAGATGAATGTCAAGTAATGTGTACTCACACATGTTTGGAATGTAAAAAGCTTTTGATAATAGTTTTAGTGTCCGTCATGAATGTTTGTTTTACTTCATTAAGATGTTTCACAGTGATTTAGCTATTTCAGTTGATAACGCATCACATAAAGGTCATAAAGATAAACCACTGATTTGTTCACTATTTATAGTTTTACTAGGGTTGGGTTCATTTTACTTTTGAATTTTTACTAAAACCGCAATAAACTGACGAATCTTTAGATTTTTGATAAAACCGATAACAGAAAAGAATCATTTTACGGGCTATACATGGCGGACCCCCATACAGGAATAAAGCATGGAAAGTAGCATTCTTTAGGCTAGGTGGGCAAACATTTCCCGCTGATCGCGATTCACGGTTAACAAACTCTCGGTTCAAACCCGGCCAATTGATTTGGTTCGTTTATGGCATAAAATCCCTAGCGCCCGGCCTCCTATTTCCTTAGTTTCGGGATTCATAAGAAGTTGAGACGTCAGGAACAGAGACTGAACAGAAAGGAAACTGAAATCCCTGAAGGTCACGTTTGTTCTATTTAGCCTTCCCTTCTCCTCATTCATTTCCATTTGGTTAGGTTTTGTGTTAGCGCAGAAAGAAGAGCAAAAAGTAGGAAAAGCGGTAGATGAATCCCGCGCTATGCAAGGTCATTTGAATATGTATACTCGGCAGTATATACTTCATATTTCACATGGGTACAGCTGTCCCTTGGGCACTATAGGAAGGTCTGTGATTAGCTGATCAGTGATATACAAATATAAACAAGGCCCTGCTTGAAGGCAGTTGTGCAAGAAATCTCGATGAGAAAACGAACCAACCCACCCCATTTCAGCCGGTTGATTTGTGCCGTGCCTTGTTCTCTTCAATGCTACCAAGCTGTCGAACCTTGTATGAAGCGTGGATTATATAGCACACTATTCTTCGTTTGCAACCACGTGATATATATATAATTCAGGCAAAATGTTTTATTTTAAATCTTACTTAAAAACTACATTTATATCCTTTGAGAGCATTCAAAACAATGTAATTCTGCCAAATTTGAAGCTTCTAGAGCAAATAGTTACCGAACTATTGACGATCAAAGATTATTGTTATTTGGCAAAAATGTATGGCGTCGCCATGTTGGATGATGACTTATATCATCCAACATGGCGGATAGAACTTTAGTGGTCTCAAAATAAGGCAAATTCAGTATTTTAGATCAGGCTTTTGAATTGTGTAGTAGAATTGAATCTCTAGGAGTCTATTTGAGACAAAGTCTCATAACAAAGATGAATTTATCGCGATATTCATCCTTCGATTCGAATTACGCGATAGCGTTGCGTGACACAATTTTTACATATTTCTTCAAAGTCTTTTAATAATCGTTAGCTATAGCATATAGCGGGTATGTTTCAATTTGATTAAAAATGAACTTGTCATACTTTTGATGACGTCACTTGAAAACGAAGAATTCAGAACGAAAAGTGGGGTTCCTGTGGTGCAAGATAATATCCGATGCTCGTGGGCTATGTCGCGATGGATGATTTCCCATATGCCATCTCGGCCGTAATTTGTGGGGTTCCTATGGTGCAAGATAATATCTGATGCTCGTGGGCTATGTCGCGATGGGTGATTTGGGACTACAGTGTCAACACAAGTAGCCAGTAGCTTTGTTATGTGCAAATTCGTTCAATATTTTGACGTGGATATCGGAGTCCATCGATGGAATTTTAACCGAAGGTGACGCCATGTACTTAAAAGCTTTTGAAGAACGTTCTATATAACCTGATGCAGAGACGATCTCCTTAAACTATTTGCCAAATAGAGTCTTTTTTTTTCAAAGCATAACTAAGCAATTGACTGACGAAGCAAAAAGTCAATCGCCCAACGAGGCACAAACAAATCAAAATCAATCGCCCGGCCCAGCGAGCCACAAACAAAGCAAAATCAATCGCCCAACGAGGCACAAACTGATCAGATAATTGTGCCTCGGTGGGCTCTACCATGCCAGGTAGTTCAGTATTACTCTACCATGGCTTTGATGAAACATACTTTTTTGTAACTATTAAAACATTCAAGTTTAATGGATATAAGAGACTAAAATAATATTTTTTAGTTTATAAATTGTGTAAAATAATTATTTTTTACATTTGTACAAATGTTCTATTTTACTGATTTCAAAACTGATAGTTATCAGTACAGCTTTTTTCAACAGTTTATTAAAAATGTTAGAAGTTTGCAAATCTGTTGTACATTTCCTTAAAATTAACCACAGTTGATGCTAACCTCGAAAAAAAACTGATAGGCCTTTGAACAATTGAATGAGATTTCTCAACTATTTGTACTTGAAAGTTGTTATCTTTTGGTTAATGATATCTCAAAGCGACTCATTTATCCTATTTCAATTTTTCACAGATTTTTCAAAAACTTGTTATTGTCAATTTTCGCAGCATTTCACTTTTGATAAAAAGCCCTAGTCTATCACATATTAACAAGAAAAGAGAGAAAAGAATAATATATAGCGTGAGTAAAAAGGTTTCGTTTTTGGGTTTCTTGTGTAAACCACCGCGCGCGATTTGTCTGGGCTTCCTATGGTCTCGTTATTTGTCTTCGCGCGGTTTGCTTGTATATATTTTAGCATAGTCTGCAGGGAATTCACTAATAAAGTACTGGTTTCGTTATAGTTATGTTCGATCGTTGTTAAACTGATGTAGTTGTACAAAAAACTAGATTTTACAGCAATAAATTTCTTACCTCGCACAGTCCATCTGCACAGCTCAGTCGTACGGGCGCGAGAAAAAAAAAATGCATTCGTCATATCGTCTCGTTCGTCATCTCAAGATTTTACGCGCTAAAATATTTATTTATTCAGTATTTTTGATGGTATTGAATAATGGATTAGTGCATGGTCCCTATGACTGGATAAAGTTATTCACTCCATAGGATTTCTTTAGAATTCATCCGATGGATAGCGATTTATCCGGTGGAGAGCGCTATTCAGGCTTCATGTAACCGGCCCCAGGACCCTTAATTTTTTTGAGAATGACATTTCGCGCTTGTTGGCCAAAATACCCCATTTTCTACGCATTATAGCTCAAAAACAAATACGACGACCAACTGTTTGTATTGCAATATTTAATCTTATATCAATTATCATTAACTGAGTGAAATAAATTATATTAAAATTCCTCCTCATCTAACTTTTATTTGTTACACTGTGACAATTTCAAACTTAAAGTCTATAGGTCGTCCATGCTTGGAGGCTTTATCTTTTCTGACTCAGGGACGAGGGGGTGGCTTGCAACCCAGCAAGCAGTAACATATTGGCAGATGATGATCATACTCATAAACTGCTGGGGCAAGCTAAAAGGCTGATACCAGCCGAATTCACTTTAGTCTCGATTCCACAATAACATAAAAACCCGCACAAACACACACACATACACACAAAACAAACTTTATTAAAAAGGTATTAAAGATTAACGGTTGACATAGATATAGATAACCTTTCAATAGCAGATATTTTAAACATTTGGTGGTAATATTTGAAACCTTTGGCGTTATGTAATTAATTAAAATATCATGAAAGAAAAGTTTGATAAGTTCGGTAAAAGTACAATAAATAAACTGTAAATAATAGATCAAGATCGAAAAAAGCCGATAAATACATATATCACTGTTATTTGCTTTTGTAGGTCTAACTCTTGTCCGAGTGTTATATTCATTTTGTTTTAGTAGGCCTGACTGTTGAAACTGTCAATATCTAATATCTAATATATAGACTAATACTAGCCAGGTGTATCGAGAAAAGATTAAAAATATGTATTTGCTTGATTTATTTGCCATCATTCTGCGTCATACAACTGTCTAGAAGGTAAAAGGATTATCTTGCTGTGGTGTGATGTTAGTTCAGCGTTGACTTCAGTGAAGATGGGCGTCATCAGTATCTCTACTGCTATTTTGAGCTGTTTGATTCTCATCGTCAACATGACAGGGAATTCTGCTGTGATTCACCTCATCACCAAGAAACGTCGAACAAGCACAGACTATATGCTGCTTAACCTAGCCATCGCCGACCTTCTCTTTGGAATCTTCATTGTTCCTGTGCAAATCGTCCTGAACTTCATGTCACCCTCTGATCTTTATCACAGCAAAAACGTTGTTTTGTGCAAACTCATCGGACATGGTAACGTAGCATGGTTGTCGTCCAACGTTTCTGTAATGACCATGATAGTGCTGTCTGTCGAGAGATACTTTGCTGTATGTCGTCCTCACAGTTTTAAAGTATGGTTTACGGTAAAGAATTCTGTGATCATCATACTACTAATTTGGATTGCGTCCATTGCAATAAGCATACCGCTGATTACGGACCAAAACTGCTGGCCATTCGATAAAGAAGAAGGAAAGATCCATTCAATTTGGTTGCTAACCTTCACGTTTGGTAACCAAATCTTCCTTACCTTGTTGATGGTAAAGATCACTACGTCATTGTGGTGTAGACAGACCTCCGTCCAGCCAACAGCAGCGAGGATGATAGAGGAAAGAAAGAAGAAAAAGAAGGTTACTATGTGTGTGTTGGCTGTTATTGTTACGTACATCGTATGCTATATTCCTCACTGCATTTTATATGTGCTGCAAGTCTTTGAAAATAATCATTTAGAACAGAAGAAACTTGTTCAAATAACAATGTTCTTCTTGGCCATCAACTCTGCTATTGACCCGTATCTTTTCAGCTTTCAGAATCAAAGAATGAAAGCATTTCTAAAAAAACTCCTTCCTTGCAAACACTGGCAAGAACAGCCTGCCACAGCTTCCACTCAAGACCAGTCGAACTGACAGCACTGTAATAAAGCTTTTGTCACAAAATAAAGTTTGAAGCAGGAAGTGAATCATCCACTCAAGACCAGTCGAACTGACAGCACTGTAATAAAGCTTTTGTCACAAAATAAAGTTTGAAGCAGGAAGTGAATCATGCATGTAATAAACAAAGAATAAGAGAAAAATATCAAGTTCTCTTTGCGGGATTGGAACCCACGTCCTCGTTATTCTAGATGTGTTAGCCACGTACTACAGCACAAGATCAACCACCCTGGCAACGTAGCCGGAATGTGAAGTAGAGGAGAATCGTTAAATAAGCACGCGATATGACGTTGTAAAGTTAAAAAGTCAAAAATAGTAGCGTGTCAACTGACGAGTTACAAGTCGACTAGCTTATAACTAGACTTCATAATTCTGGTGAGTTAGTACAAGTCGACTTCTTTATATTAGATGACTTAGGTAGAACATTTTCTGTAACGGAGTCGGCGAACTCGTGAAATTTAGAGAAAACACGTCATAAGTATAAATTCTAACATATTCAATGATTATACAAAAACCTCAAAAAACCGGAACCCCCCTCAAAACCGGAAATTATATTTGGTCCCAGTAGAGTCCGGTATAGAGGGTTTTCGCTGTAGCTGAATAAATGATATAGGCTAGTAATTTTGTTTTCACTAAGTTATTATTATACGAAATATTCAAACAGAGCTCCAATAACAAAATGAAGGGGAAAAAACATATACAGGCATACATAAGGTTTAAATTGGCTCTCAATTCGTATCAAAGGCATGACTTTGATGATAGAAAAGAGACAAAAACAAATCCAGTGTGGTATAATCGGAACCTATGACTGTTATGAGTTTCTTAAAAAAATAAAAAAATAAATTTGAAAAGTTAATAACGTTGAATTAAACTTTTTAATCTACGAGCTCTGCAGTGCACCTGCATGAAGGTGATTTCATTGTTAGTCTTTGTACTCAATCACAAAGTTAATATTTAAAGTTAAGATTTTCATTAACTTCAATTCAGTGATCACCTTCGCGCAATCAGATTCTCGACTTGATTGAAATATATATGAATTTAATCTAATAACCAACATGTCAGTAAATAAACCAATTGAAACCAAAACTACTTTATGATTGGATCGTGAGTTGTGCATGTGACGTTATCAAATCAACATGTAGTACACTGACATGCAAACATACATTGTTATCAAAACCACAGGAACATAATTCAATCGAACTATGCTATTGACAGACAATTTTTTACAAATAGTCGAATTCTCAATACACAGTTGTCCTCTATCGCTTACAAACATTCAATGAGAATTTATTCTCATTCAGATAAATGGAAATCAACTTTGCCGTCTATATTTTAATTGCGAGTTTTTGGGTTGTGCTTGTATTCAATATCATAGGGAACTCTCTTGTGATTTACCTCATCTCCCGTAAGGAATCACCGATCATGTACAGACTGCCTACTACTCAATCTGGCTGTTGCCGATGTTCTTTTTGGCATTCTGACTTCAATTGCCCAGTCAATGTGGATTGATGTCAGACTATATTCAAATGTACTATGTGGCAAATTGGTGTCATCTGGGAATATTGGTTATGTATGTGGTACAGTATCTACCGGTACAGTGATCATTTTGTCGGTCGAAAGATATTTTGCAATTTGTCGACCTCACAGTTTCAAAAAATGGTTTTCTGTAAGAAACGTCAAGATCATGATATTGTTCACATGGATGCTTAGCGTTGCATTAATTCTTCCATTGTTGGCCATAAAGACATGTTTTCTTACAGATGATCACTCAAAACTGATTCATTCGGTATTTACGATGATTTCAACACTTGCAATAATAGTGTTCCTAATCGTGATATCTGTGAAGATCTACGTGTCAATGTGGTGTAGGCAGACCTCCATCCAGCCAACAGCAGCGAGGGAGATAGAGGAAAGAAAGAAGAAAAAGAAGGTTACTGTGTGTGTGTTGGCCGTGGTGATATCATACATAGTACTCTATTTGCCGCATATGTCTTTATATCTGGAATATACGATAAAATCAAGCCCGCCGGACGTTGGAAACACTTTTGTTGTAACGGTTCTTTGTATGGTCATAAATTCAGCGTTAAACCCGTACCTTTTTAGCTTCCAAAACCCAAAGATGAAAACCACTTTTAAGAACCTTCTGCTATGTAAAAAGGGAAGTCCTGAAGAACTTCCCTCCTAAATTCTTTTTTTGTGCATTGTCATGGAATTGTGCAATGGTAATTCTTAAATAAAAACGTAATGTACATGTAATGTAGGTGTTTATATAGCGCATTTCAACTTTCTCAATGCGCGCGCTTTACAATATTCTATTATTTATAGTATGTAATCCAGTTTTACAAGCATGAGTTTTGATTAGTAATTAGTTTGTATTAGTGTAGGCCTATCACCGAGGATGGTCGTGACCTGCGTCCTCAGTCGTTCTTTTACGTCCTCTCGTTAATGGTTAATGTGTAGTGTGACGAGACGGGACATCCAGTTTATCGTCCTTATCCGAGAAGACGCGAACCCCTACAATTATAAATCGAAGAACATTCTCCTCAATTAATTAAAGACCCTGAGTGATAGTCCGGCTAAAGGTTAATAGCCAACGCTCTCCTAACTGAGCTAACCTGTTAATCGGTAGAAGGACATCAACAAAGAACCAATTAAAATAATATACTGAAGTAAGTGGGAACTAATATGACGTTCAGTGACTCACAAAAAAGCCTTCTAAGATGAAAGTTTGACTGTGAAAAGGCATGTAACAGTATCGGAGGGTCAGATCGATATTTAGAAGCCTAATAGAACTTGGGGACTGTTAGCACTTGGTCCAGAGCTAGACAGGAAACTATCATCCTTCCCCGGCAACTTCCCTTGCACATATCCGTGTCTAGTGACTACAAGTAACATCTGGTGCTAGACGGTGTTGCTACAGGACTTCGGTAAAAGGGTTGAAGTCCGACTGAATCCTGTGGGCCAATACCCACAACTGTACTCTCGGTCTAGATGCTACTGCCAATACAGATGCAAAGTGGCCATTTTAACCACATATGAACTGCATGAGCGGTTGGAATGGTTATTACCACAAAACCGTCCGAGGGGGAGTCAAGTCCGATTTTGTATAAGGGTTTACTCTTTACTTTAAGAGACTTACAGCCAAGGATAAGCTCTATCTTCCCCAGAACGAACCAATGAAACGATAATAGACCAAACATGTTACTGTAAGAACAACTGTAGTGTTTCACTTATTGATTTAGATGCTTGTGATCGAGGAAACGCTGTCTAGCTGATCCTTAGAATTAATAATAATAATAATAATAATAATAATAATAATAATAATAATAATAATAATAATAATAGTAATAATAATAATAATAATAATAATAATAATAATAATAATAATAATAATAATAATAATAATAATAATAGTAATAATAATAATAATAATAATAATAATAATAATAATAATAATAATAATAATAATAATAATGAGTCTTCCCTAAGCGGGAACTGCATGATCTGAGAACAAACGTCTCAGATTTACAATTTTTTGCAGTGGAGGACTTGTCGGACTGCTATCAAGTCGGCGCGAATCGCAGCCAAGCAGTTTACAATTTTGAGTATTGTTAGTGATATGTGCCTCCGAGACCAGACTGTTGTACCGGGAGACGATCCCCTACTCTTTGCGACAGATACAACAGGATCTTTTATGTCCACTTTATGACAAGGTTAGAGTGAAAGCAGACAGGACCTCCGGCTTTACGTCCTTATCCGAGAAGACGAGGCACTGAGAGAGTAAAGCATCTTGCCCAAGGACACAACGTGATCGCCCGGTCTGGGAATCGAACCCAGGTCTTTGGACCCAAGGTCCCATGCCTTAACCACTAGGCCACCACGTCTCTCTTGCCATTCTTGTCCTGATTTGTATCGCTTAGCGGGTTAAGCACCAGTTCCAACGAGACACGAAACTCGCTCAAACACGTCTTCGAAATGTTCAAAACAGTATTTTGTTGTATTCAAAATATCATGTAAACCCCAATCGTAAAGATTTAATGTAATACACTGTATATCAAATCAGTTGCACAGCTAGTCTACTTATATTTTATGTGAGTCATATCTAATACTCTAAACTGACTTGACGCAAGATATTGGTTTTTGCAATCTTTATTTTAATCAATATATCAAAAACATACAAAAATAACAAACCTGTCAAGAAGATGCTCAAAATTTACTTACGTAGTTTCATTGAGCAGCTGGTCCGATCAAAACAATAAGTTATAATTACATGTAATTTGAAACACAGACTTTAAAATCCTCCAACCCGGCCGCTCCCAAAAGCATAATCAAAGCTGTAAGTAACAATGCGCGTAAGAACTAGTAAGGTTTCTATTGTTTTGCGGCAATTTCAACTTCCCCACATCGAAATTCTTTAATTTTCACGATGTTGATGTATCAAGCTAAGGGTTACACATTTCTTAAGTAAAATCTACAAAATGCTGTTTACAAGACAGTGTTTCTTTTGTCCAATCATAATAGCTCAAAACAATGCCTAGGAGACGCTTGCTTTTCATAGTGAGCCCCACGGTAAAATTTTCTCATAGAAAAAAAAGATCGCTTTAATAAAACTGAAATGAGATTTTGAATAAAATATAGGAAAAAAATATCCCAAAAGTTTGAAAAAAGGCCAATTTTCTTGTTTTAGCCAATCAGATCAAGCATTTAAACAATACACAATTAACACTTTATGCATTCCATTGCCGTTTGCTACACTAGTTCTTACTCGGAACGCCTTACTTAATATAAAACTATATTTTCTATAAACTGTCCCGTTGAAGGTCTTCCTACAGAAGTTTTGTCTGGGAGGCTTTTTCGGCGAGTTTTGCAACAATGGGGGTGCAAAACTACCTTTTTTACCTTTTTAATGTAAAAAAAATGTAGAGGCATATGTAAACAACCAACCGAACAATTAGTTGACAACTAAAAATTTATTTTGAAAGTATATTCTGCAATTCAAATATCTAATCACTAAAACGTTTTTTTTTTAAAACAAAAATAGTGGTATTAATATTAAAAAAATATTTCACATGGTATGCATAGTTGTTGCTGCTGACATCTCACTGGCGATGTGCACTACTAAGGCAGAGTTTGTTTGAATTTCTTTCTCATATTTATGACAAACTTTGAGAAGTTATCCTTCTGGTTAAGCTCTTCGACCATGGCATCTAGACCATCGACCGCTGGCATACAGTCTTTAACTGAAAAACGATAAAATTAAATGCACAGAAGAATAATTAAACAAATAAATGAGTGAATGAATGTATTGAATAAAAAACGAATGAATAAGTAAGTTTATATTGTGTAAACAAATACATAATTGAATAAATGAATCAATGAATTATGTAATGCTTTACGATAACTTATTCAAAAGAACAGCAACAACATTAATTAATTAATGGAACTTGAAATTATACACAAATTTATAACATTACAGGGTTCAAGATTCTTCATCTCACACCAAATAGTACCAAATAGTTAATTATATTATATTTACATTAAATGTGAGACATAGGGAATGCATTGACACACAAAGACTTGGTAGACAAAATGTGATATTCATTACAGCTGTAGTATTACCTGTGTATTGCTTGTCATCTCCAACTGATACAGAGAAGAAAAAAGCTCTTTCACAGTCATTTGGATCAATGTACTTGAATACAAACTGTAGAAAATGATCTGTACAAGGAAAGTAGCAAAAATTTTGCAATTGTACGAATGATTAAAATATTACAAAAATATTTTCTGTCATTTTTGTCAAACTACTACGTAACTACAGACTATTATTGGTAAAAACATTAGATATGAAAATATTATATACAAGAGAATAAATTGTGTTCAAAACAGTAAAGTATATTTTCAAAAAGGAATAATTTAGTGTTTATCAAAAATTGCACAGTGTTTGTTCTTTTACTACCCATGACTGTTTTGTTTTAATTAATATTTTTTTCTTGTGGCTCTGCTAACAAAAGAGAACCACTGCTTTCAGGGTAGTGCAATTAAATAAAAATACAGGTTTGTAAAAAAGAAATAGTTTTGGTTGATGATATTTTACCAATGTCTCTCTGATTCCGTATCACTGTGAGCGATACATACCATCAATCTTTTTAAAAGAAAGCCCAAGTCTATCCTCAAAGAATGCTGTCCCCTTTGTAAACTGCTCCAGCTTATAGTTTGTGGCTTCTTCTTTAGACTTAATATCTTAAAGAATACAATAAATAGTTTAACAAACCACAGGCAGCCCAAGCAACACAATGCTTTGTGTTATCTCATTATCACTATTAAGTTTAATACTAGATTTTCTAGTAAGGGGTTACATCATTTTCCTTAAAAAAACTAACTCACATCATACAATAGAGGTAAAATCTAGTAAAAAATCCTAGGTAGGACTGCATCAGTGTTTCTAGAGTTCTAAACAATTGTAAATGTAAAAATAAGTTGAACACCGTTGAATGGTAATAGTTTGTGGTAACTGACGTTTTGGATGTTAGTCCTTCGTTGGAGTAATAAGTAAACACATGATACATAGTTGAAGATTTGAGTGACTGAATCAAAATCTTATCAAATAGGTGAGGCTTATTGCTAACTTAGGGAACAGATGGAGCCCTTGTGGTAGTTTCACTGTCTAATAAAAGTGATTCAAGCCTAGAGCTTTAGAAATTTGTTCAGTTCCATTGGAATAGTAATTTGATGTTGTCCAAGTGCAGTTTAGCTACCAAAATGTTGTGCTTTTTTTCACAAAATTATAAATACTGACAATATAGCTATTGTGATGGAAACAAACATTTTTAAGTCAATCACTGAAACAAGGCATGAACTGAAGTTATCTAAGACTTTCACTATTGTAGATAGAAAATATGGTTCCATAGTAGGTGTCCATTAATTATATAACAAGAGTTGACAGGTACCAGGTAGATGAGAGGATAGAGATACTGGTAGGGTCTTTCTGCATGCCGTTCAGAAAAATATTGTTAGTATAATCTATTGCAGTTGCCTTGCTTTATTGTTTGACTTGGAATCTTTTGTTTTTGCTCCTAAAAAGTATAATTTGAGGAAACCAAGAAGATTACCAGTCTTTAAATGTCGTACAAAAAGGTTTGGGAACAGTTTTATTCCAACCTCTGTGGCAAAATGGGACTAGAAAATAATTGTTTAATTTAAAAAAACAACTTTATACCTAGCTCATTTGCAACTTATAGAGACATTTTTATTGTGTACTATTTACATGTAAATATATCTCCGTTTTTAATATTATTTCTCTAAATATGTAAGATATGTACATTATTTTTTTATGCAGTCACATTAATTGTAAATATTGAGTTTTTCATTTATCAGTTGTTTAAAAAAGTTATGATTATTTTTTGTGGCTAGTGCCTACAAATAATCACTTCTTTCATGCTCTCATCACTTTCCATCTATTATTGAACAAAGCATGCTAAAGCCTCTTCTATTTGATAAATGGCCGCTATTGAATCTCCCTAGAGAACTCTCAAGGTGATTTCAACTTGATCATATGCCAACTGGAGTCACAACCATGGCATATGTGTTGGTATGTGGACTGAATTGTGGAGAGTAGTTGAAGTAAGTAGAAATTTGAAATGTGTTTATCAAAGCACAAAATGCTCAAATATTACCAAGTAAATCCCTCCCTCACCCCACTCTCAGTTGGTGCAATGTTGATGTTAGAAACAGTTAATTGTCCCAGCTAGTGTGTAGATGGGAAACTATATACATAATTATCACATATTATGTCATTAAAAAATACCTTTTTCCATTCTCTCCAAGTGTCTTTCCTTTTCACAAAGTTGTTTTTCTTCTAGTTCTTTTTTCTCAAGTAAAGTGGACGCACATAATTGTAATTCTTTTAGCTGCTTCTCTAATAAAGATACTTCTGCCGTCTGCTGACGAAGAACTAAGCAAAAAATAGACAGTAAAAATCACCAATTATTATAAAATCAAATGGACAAATGTAAGGCAAGTTAATATATTACATATAGCTTCAATTCATCTTACCTTCTAATTTTCGATTGGATTCATCATTATAATGTGCAATTTTCTCGTCAAGAGTTGTTATTGTACCTAAAAATAAGAACATTATAAACATTGCTTAGTAACTGTAAAATGCTATTAAAAATATAATAAAATATCAGCTGGATTTTAGTCGAAAATTCAAACAGAAACAAATGTCTAGTACCTCTTCCAGTCTCCAAAATCTCTCTGTGTTTTGTTGCTTTCAGATCAATCTGACTCTCAATCTTACCCGCCCAATCGCTGGTAAACTTATCCTGCATCTGTTTAAGACTACTGGAAAGTTTCTCCAGTTCTTCGTTTGCCATGATGCAAAATGTTTATCTTTTCCCAACAGTTTTCGTGTTTCCGCGCTTCTTGTTGTCCAGTTGTTACAGCCAATCAGCGCTGAGATGAATAAATTATGTCAGTGGTATCCCTATCCGATCATGCGCCATTAAACAAATATGGCGGCTGGAATGTAATGAAAAGTGAAGTAAAGCGAAGTAAAGCTTACATTTCTGTGACCTATTTCGCAGCCAAAAAACATCACCAAAAAGCATACCATCCTCTAGATACAAAAGCTGCTGATGACGTTCTTTGAGGGTTTTTTTACTGTACAAGTGTGAAATATGAAGCCACAAGTTCTTTGGTCTCCGCACAGTCCGGAAAAGTTTATCACATACAGTTCTGAAATCTGTTTATACAAGACTTGCGCTACTAAGGTAAAACTATGATTTTGTACCTTGTTTGTTATTTTATATGCCGTGTGGAATGAATTTGCTGCACGTCTTTGTTTTGCTAGAATGCACAATAACTGATCTGCACTATTTCCTGTTGGAGGGTCTGCAAAGCACACCGACTCACGTGACTCGTAGATATTCATAGATTGTACAATTGGTAACCTGTCCATAAAAAAAGCTTGTTAATTAGCAGTTCTCAACATGGTCTGCATAATAACTTGCTTGTACTTTTACATACTAATTTATGGTTTTCCCCTGGACAGTGGGGTGGGTCAGGAGCTGGCTTTGAACTGCAAAGTGATTTGGACTTCAGATTCTCAGAGGACAATTTTGCCACCCTTAGGCATCTGTTTGGAGTCAGAATTCTGTCCCTGAGGATCAAAAGAAGTGTTGACAATTTTTCACTTAAGTTATGTGATGCAATTTCTTCCAAAATTTGACAGAAGTAATGATACGTAGCTATAAAATAATAACAATAATAACAATAATAATAATAATATTTAATGCTTATAGAGTGTATATATCTATCTATATCTATTATATATAATATATTATATAATATACACTAATTGGTAGCTAGTGTGTATAGGCCTATCACCGAGGATATGATCATGACCTGCGTCCTCCACCATTCTGTTGCTGGATAATGTAAAAGTGAGACGGGACCTCCAGTATATCGTCCTTATCCGAGAAGACCCAAAGCCTAACAATTATAAATGGAAGAACATTCTCCTCAATTATTTAAAGACCCTGAGTAAACCCCAGCCTCCCGCGTAAAAGCCAGTGATTTCCCATTTGAGCTAACCTGTCAATAGGCGATGTGCGCGGACGCCATTTTGGGTTTATAGTGCGCAGGGAATCACGGGAAACTGAGTCCTTGGTCTACACTTGGCAGTTGCAATGATTTGTGCTAGAATAGCTGTAAATTTTACATAGTTATCTATGACAATTCCAACAAAATTGTTTAGCATCTATTACCTGTTGCTTTTTTGAGTAAACAGATTCAAGGCAGTTAAATTTCATTGCTAAAAGATGGTTAATAAGCGAGAAATATTCAATCATTACAATCTAGGTATGTTATGAATTATTACATCCATCTTATATCGATTTTTGCCATGTCAGAGCTTTCAGTTTTAGTATCAAATCGTTGTAAGCGATTCTAATCAGTATTTTCAAAGAAAAGTAATATTTTGTTAAATTGATTATAAGCTCTAGACATCGGAACTGAAGACAATTTTGATTGCCACATAAAGGCTATGAACTGGTTTTACTCATTTGTTCAAAGAAAATACCAAAAAGATGTATTTGTATAGCAATACACAATAGTTCTAATTGAGTCATATCTATCAGTTGTAGATCAAGTACGTTCACGTTTATCTATTGAGCATATGAAGATAAATAATTCATGCAATATCTGTTTGTAGGTTTTTTCGCTTGGAAGTGTGTCAATTCACTTCATTCGATCTTTCAGTTAATTTTTATAGCCCATTTGTTACTGATTGCATCAATTATTTTAGTATTCATACAATTATTTGTTTGTTGTGTGTTTGTAAAACATTGCCGAAGTGATCCTTCTGAAAAAAAAAACTTTTTCAGTAATAACATGGAGAAATCCTTCGAAAACATGTTTATCACTATTCGACATGTCCAGTACTGAAAATAGGTGAATTTGGTTGTTTGCTCTAAAATGAGTAACAAAGAAACAGGCTATGTACTATGCTGAATTTTAGGCTATAAACTGATAGTCCTTCTGGGGTAGATTTAAATATCATAACTCAACTTTGTTGTTAATAAACTTGAATTGCGATATAAACGGCGTCCACGTAAGTTTTTGGATTACTTATAATTCTTGAAAAACTTCATAAACTGATTTTTATAATATTCTCTGTAAATCATATGCATGCAAAAATATGTAGCAATTTAATCTCATTATTCAACTATGTAAACACACTATTTTTTTAAATACATGTATTTCATTTTTATCATAAATTTACTTGTTTTCGCAAGTTGTTTACTGTAAGTTGTACATATCTATCATATGCTTAAAGGTTTCTCGTCTTTAGTTAAGAAGAGATCTTTTATTTACAATAACATAGCTTAATTATGAAATATTTTCATGAGGACATCCGTGATTGATTGGCTTACTTTGTATATGATTTTGTTGCCTTTTAACCATCCTTTAGCCGTGAAATATAACTGCCTTGAATCTGTTCACTCAAAAAAGCAACAGGTAATAGACACTCAACAATTTCGTTGGATCTGTCATACGTTTTTTCATGGAAATTTTACAGCTATTATAGCGAAGCAAAAATCATGGCGACTGCTAAGTATAGACCAAGGACTCAGTTTCCTGTGATTCCCAGCGCGCTATAAATACAAAATGGCGTCCGTGCACATCGCCTATTGGTTAAAAACATACTTTGGGGCTTAAAAGCATGGATATTGAGAGTATATATATCTTTACCTTTTGTTCAGACATTATGCCACATTGACTAGAAAAATGTGGGAAACATTCTGGGTATGTTTTGCTTGCTGTGGTGTAAATCCTGAACAAGATTTTTCAAAATCATACAAGACCCCACTAGGATTTTCCATTATTCCATTAAGTTCAGCTGGGTAGAGTCCTCATTTTTTTCCTCTCAACCATAAAAAATGGTAGTGCCAATTAATTGTTTGGCCCCCCAAAAAACATGATAATTATCAGTGGGTACCCAGGTTGAGTGTCTTGCCAAGAAAATGTAAGATCTTCCAAGATCCTACCATGATCCAGGCATGATCTTCCAAGATCTTGACATGATTTTCCAAGATCTTGACATGATCACTGCCAAGATCATTGATGATTCTTGAAACATGCAGGGTCTTGCAAGGTAGCATGGCAAGATCTTGCCAAGTTCCTGCCAAGGATCAGGCCAAGATCTTTCAAAGTCTTGCCAAGGTCTTTCAAAATCCTTACGAAGATCTTCACAGGATCATAGCAAGATTTTAATATGATCTTGCAAAGATCCTGATCAAGATCTTGACAAGTTGTCAGACATAAAAAGTCAAGAAATGAATCTACATGAAAATGTGAGCAATAAAACAGTTTATTGTATGAAAATGTAAAAATAAGTTAAAACCTAATTTACTATTTATAAATATGTCTGTCGGTTTATGATATGAAAGAATTCTTATTACCTTAATACAGCAATATTGCAATTTGACTATAAAAGACTATTAATTAATTAATCAATTGAAATTATTACATTGATAAGACGTTCTTATCAAACTGTTGAGCAGACAATTTTGTTAACTCCTATTCATGCTTCTATAACCACAAAATAGCAGTAGGGAAGAATTTTCTTTTGTTTCAAAATTGCCAAAGCTCACAGCAAACAAAATATAAATATCTGTATTTTTCTTATTTCATCCCTTGGTATATAAACGTTAAGTAGCATTTTCACATCAATGCACATAGTATCCTTCACCTAGCAGACCAAGTAAAGTCCATGGGTCCTTTATGGACTCATTCAGCCTTTGCTTTCAAGGCCATGATAGCACATACTCTGAAGGGTTTTAAAGGAATGTGTGGTGCTGCAGATTCAGGTAAAAATGCAACACAATGGAGTAATGCTATGTTTTATGATATAGTTTTCAAAAAATTAAGAATATATATTTTTTATAACAACATCAGATGGCAGCCAACTATCAACTGGAATTAAGGCAATTCCAGAGCTATAAAGAGAGTTAAAGAGAACCAATGAAGACGAGGCTATTTCGTTTTCAGAAAGTTTGTTGCTTTCTAAACCAAGGTATAAATAATGAATACCATGTAGAGTTTCACAGTTGAATAATAATACTGATTAAATGATTTCATCCACAAACAGTTCAAAATCTACTCATCTGTGTTCAACATTTTTTTTTCAATTTGTACCATCTTGATTTCAAGTTCCTAAATTCTTCATTCGCAGTCATTTTTTGTAAAACTTAACTGAAAGTGTCTGTCATCAATGTCTGAAAAACAGGTCCAGTTGGAATGAGGTCGACCCATCTATGTTGCTATCAGAACCGTTTAGACGACTGCCAACAGATGAAGAGATTCAAGCTATCAATGACACCATGGCCCTTCTTAACTTACCACAAATTTCTAGTACAGATAGCCATGTTATTGCAGAGAGGTTAAAGCTAAATGATACTGTTTACCACTCCCGACTAGTCCTGTAGTTATATCATCCAACACTGTAATGAGGCAGATGTCTACGCATATGACGAAGTACGATTCTACATTGCCTTCAGTAATGCACCAGCTATGGCTATTGTAAAACCTCTTGATGTGATGGAAACCTCCCTATGTTGCGTGGACATTGATCCACCAGAAGATTCTGTAGTCAGATTGTCTGCTGATGCCATGTTGCTTGCAACACACCATGTTCCAATAAGTGGTCCACCTGAACTAAACCTCAAAGTCATTCTTGGTAAACATATAACTGCTAATTGCATCTTAACAACAGTGGATATGCCATTGGTGTATGGATATGTCACACCTGTTACTGACTTTGTTTGTAAATGAAGCATCTATTTTTGTTTAAACAGATTTCATAGTAATGCAATAACTTCAGTATATTAAAAGTCTAATTGTAATCAAATTTTGCATGCTCTTCAGCGCAATGTAATCTTTATTCTGAGGTCACTCAGAAATTATTGGAAAGCCAAGATCATGCAAGGATCTTTTCATGTCAGTGTCAGAATATCATGTTAAGATCTTGAGTAAATCAAGCAGAGATCATGAGAAGATCTTGTAAAGATCAGGTGAAGAACTTAACTAAATCATGGATAATTTTCATGAAAAAACTTGGCCAAGATCATGCTAAGAGTTTTGCAAGAAAATGTCAGAATATCATGACAAGATCTTTAGGAAATCATTCGAAGATCATGCAAAGATCTTACAAAGATCAGGTCAAGATCTTAACTAAATCATGGATAATTTTCATGAAAAAACTTGCCAAGATCATGCTAAGATCTTTGCAAGAATATGTCAGAATATCATGCCAAGATCTTTAGGAAATCATTCAAAGATCATGAGAAGATCTTACAAAGATCAGGTCAAGATCTTGGTTAACTTTCATGAAAATGCTTGCCAAGATCATGCAAGAACTTGTCAAGTTCTTGGCATGTTTTGGTGTTAGGAAATTGCTAAGATCTTCCTAAGATCATGTTCAAATCATGGCAAGTTCTTGTCAAGATCACGCAAGATCATGCCAAGACATTTCCATGGCAAGATTAGAATAAGATCTTACCAGATCTTACCAGATCTTAACAAAATGCTCAACCTGGGTAGTCTCACCCCTTCCCCCCTCCCCCAGAAAATTATCCCTATCACAATAATAGGGAATAGTCCCCAGGGTTTTGACCATAAATACAAGGACAACAAAATTTTTCTGAATTAAGCATTTGTATTTTATTTAATGTTTTCCATTAAATTAATTATTGATAAGGAAATCTTTTCAATGTTTCAATGATATTGAAAGTAATAGCTTGATACAATCATCTTCTTTCTTTTCGTCATGTTTTAGGACATAGCAAACAAACCAGGCACAACAAAAAGTCAAGGTAAGAGACTTTATTTCCTTTTCTTTTTTTCTTTTTGTTGAGTGATTATATTCAGAGTGATTTTTAATTTAAAACAGTTAATGAGAGTGAAAAGTTTTATTCTGTTTGCATCTTGACAACATGACAATGCGAATGAGTTTGCTGAAAATTTGGATTGTTTATCATAATGTGAATGTTTATATCTATGTATCTCAGCAATAAAGATTTCAGATGATTGCTATGCTTCACTACTGTCTGTGATAAATGAAGTGCAACTATTAAAGGTAGAAAGAACAATATATAGTCTATGTTAATTAAACTAGACCCTGAATTCAGGGTTTACTTGTGCCCAAGAACGGAGGTTCTTAAAAAAACGAAAACAAAACACAAAAAAAACAAGAAACAAAATGGTACAAAATATGGAATATGGTTTTTTTGCGACATCTCGAACTTGCCTTTAAGCTCTTATAATACCTCATGGAGTTTGATGGCTAGCAAAGCACTCTGGGAAGTACACAGGAAGCCTATAAGTATTATTTGTTGTTTGTCCTTTGTTATGTTTCTCTCAATTTCGCAAAGTTCAGCCAAAAAAGAGATCCTTTTAGACTTGAAGAGTGACCAAATAGTCTCCTTTGGGTAAGATACCAAAAGATCCTTTTGAAATATTTGTCTTTTTTCGCTTTTGTTAATACACATCGCTAAACAATCGTTCTTCAAGTCGAGTGAGCGAACTTCGATATGTATACGTCTACAAGCTCAAAAATTCTCACTTTCGCAATGGATTTTTTGCTACTTTTTGATCTTGTTCACTTCTAATGATTCTTCTCAACAATTCCACGAATTGTTTTTCCTTCAATTAAGTTTTATTTAGCTGTTTTGATGCGACATGGAAGCATTCGTTTTAATTATTTAAAAAATTGTTTATTAAAAAATAACTGATAAAATTGCAAAAGAAAGATTACTTCAGAATAAAAAAAAGTATATAAAAAAAGAACCCCAAAAAAGATTGGCCGTTCGGAGACTTGAACCTCGTAATACGTATATATAGCTTAATGGATCTTATTAACAACGTGTTTGGCGCGATGGCAACATCGGGTAAGGCGCAGTTTGAAAATGTTAAGGTCCCTGGTTCGAGTCCGTGGTCCGTCCATAAAAATTTCTTTCTTTGTTAGTTAATTTAATCAGACCTGATGGAACGTGTCTGAACTTGCCTAAACTTCTAACAGTGGGAAAAAAAAGAAACTCTCTGCATTTTAATAATGGTGGAGTACAGATTTAAACTGACAGAGTACAACGTTTATAACATGCACATCAAGTCACTTGCCTGTGCATCTTCTATGTTTCAAAAAT
This sequence comes from Diadumene lineata, assembly GCA_918843875.1. NCBI lineage: Eukaryota > Metazoa > Cnidaria > Anthozoa > Actiniaria > Diadumenidae > Diadumene > Diadumene lineata. The sequence continues at coordinate 41,181,163 of OU974069.1, forward strand.
GTTGTTGGGACAAAATAGGAGAAACCACAAGCAAAAAGCTACAATTGTGACCAAAAGTCTTTCATTCTTTATGTACTAAATACATTTGATTGATTTGATTTATTCTTGAATGCATGAGTCCGTTTGGTTGTGTTATTGATCTATTTCTGTAAATAGCTGTATATGCTGATGCAGCATTTCTCTCTTACAGTGTGTTGCTTGGTATCCTCAACATGAACCTGATGATGTGCTTGCTATTGGACAATCTAATGGCAAAGTGATTATCACTAGGTAATTATTTGAAATTAACCCGGGCCGGCAAATAGAGATTGCAGCAAGACATAGCATGGTCAAGCATGGCCACCAAACCTTAAACTTGCTTTATTTCTGGTAGATTATCACATTGAAAACACCTTTTCTCTACTCCTTACTGTCATCTAAAGGTCAAACTTCTTACAGTCAAGTATTTTTTACCTGAATAAATATCTTCATTCATGGCTGAATCAGTAGTTACTCAATGAAATGTTAGTTCAACCTAATAAAGTCTTGTGAAGATTATCAAAACACTGGCTATTACATAGACCTTTATATGGACAATTTTGTCAGCATATTGTCAGTTATAATACCCTAAGTAAGGTGTTTTGATTTTTAGCTTGACTTGCATAATATTATCAACTTCATCCAATGTACACTTCATTCAAACTCATGTCTCTGATGGGATGCAATTTGCCTTTTATCATTACTACTTTTGTACAAGCCTGTTCATATTTGATTTTTATTCATATTTTTTAATTTTCTCTGGGAACGAGTTTCGAGTGACAGAGCATACGGCCTGGGTTTCCGGGGATGTAATTTGTGATGATCATAATAAATGTGGAACATTAAGTGATCATGAAAGTGTTTTTCAATTACAGTTTTGCTAATGAAAAGATTCAGTCAAGTTATGGATTACGGAGAGAATTTGGTAAGACAATTTAATGTTCAGGGCCGGGATACTTTTGGTTGATGTTTTTACCATGATGTTTATCTTGTTAATAAAAGAAAGTAATATGTGATCAGTACAGGATTGTACCATTGCATTTTATTACCCTTACTCTTTACATACTTAAAGGTTGTATGACCCAATTAAGAATTGGCTTAGCGTTAAAAAGGAATTATTATAGCTTACGGTAGGGTACATTGAAACACAAGTTCCGGTAGTTCGTTCACAGCCATTTATAAGTCAACAACAACTATATGCCTAGACTGGTCCAGGCTCAAGGTTGCCACACTTTGATACTTTCAAATGTATTAAAAACTACAAGTTCCTTCAAATGCAAATAGTATTCTAAGTGTTCAGTAAACGAGCTTGGACCACACAATACATTTAGTTTAGCATACTAGTCCCAGGCCTCTCTCACACAGGAACACATTTCTCTTTCCATTCCAATTCATAAACTGATTGTTTGTTCCAAGAGAAATCATAGTCATGCCATATAAAACAGCTAATAATAGTCAATAACAGTTGGTAATGTAGTGATTTTGTAGGTATTAATGATTTCTTAACTGCTTTGTTCTCTGTAAATAGGAACATTGAGAGTTTCTTTGTTACACTAAAGAGATAATGATAGTATTTGAAATGATGATAATTTTCAGAATTTATGTTATTCTTAGTTTAGCTATCCAATCTACTTCAAACTATATTATTTACAGTGCCTAGACATCCAAGACCGTGTAACAGCCTTGCTTGGAATCCAGTAGCAAGTAATTTAGTGAGTATAAATAAACCTTTATGGCTGAATTAATAAACTATAATATTATATTTTTATTACTTGGAGATCACCCGGGATCTTCTTGGTGGCCCTGAATCATAGTGTTATAAACTTCATTAACAAATTAAACTCGAAAACCAAAAATATGGAATTCACTGGGGCCAATTTTGAAATTTTATTTATATCGTGTATTGATTTGCCTGTTTGTTTGTTCTATCAGCTTGCAGCTGGACTTGACAAACAAAGAAATGATGTGTCGTTATTAGTCTGGGATATCAATATACAACTAAGTGAGTATTCGACCTGCAGCTACATGATAATTGTTTATTACCTTATATCTACTAGTTGAATGTGTTATTTATTCTTCTCTGCTAGCTGCATGCCTGGTTCTCGTTTTGGTTATAATGCAAAATAAAAAATGGGTGCAGTGGATAATTCTATCCAAGTATCATGAAGCTCCCCCAAGCTATTTCTAGATATGAAATTTGATTTTCCTTTTTTCTTTGTAGCTGTGAGGGATACATCTGGACAAGAAAAACAAAGGTCAGTCTAGTATTAAACTAAAAATATTGGTATTTATACTATGACAAGTTTCATAAGGAAGGTGTTTTACTTAAAAAAAGAATATTAATTTTCTGCTTTGCACATGCATTAAAGTTTCATTGTCTATTCACGTGATACGGATTTTTTGTAATATGATTGATTTCAGTCGGCATACAACAGTTACAAGTGGTAAGCAGTCACCCATCTTTGGATATGGAGTGCCTGATTCATCTAGTACTGCCAATAGAGCATTAGCTGAAATCTGTAAGTACTTTGTCAACATTATGCATGAATTATTTCATCATCATCATTGTGGTTCTCAAACTGCAGTGTAAACAAGTAATTACTCACTGCCCTTGAAAGTAGTCATGTATCTTGTATCAAGCGTGTCTTGTCATCATCATGAGCGTGCTGTAGAAGCAAAAGGATTAATCAATCATTTGATCAACATGATGGAACTGTTTGATAAGCAAAGAAATAATAAAGAATATATATGTATTTCACAGCAACGTCAGAGTCAACTCTATCACTTGCATGGCTTCCCCATGAACATAATACACTGATTGCTGGCCAAGGACAGAAGTTTCTCAGAATATATGATATCAGAGGTGGGAACATCAAATAATTGTAACAAATAATTTGTAATATATACAATATGAGCGGCCAATCTGTATGGAATATACAATGTCGAGCCAAAGGCGAGACATTTTATATTCCATACAGATCAGACACAAATATTATATATTACTTATGAAATGTCTAGGTTAATGCTGCTATTTTAGATTAATATTTTTGAAATTAGATTTAATTTGGCCGAGATATTTCAAGATAAACCTTAATGCAAATCAGGCCGATTTCTGTATCAAATATAAAGATGTCGTCATGGTAGTGATTTTTCATTGTTCTGGGTTCATTAATTATTCATGAATTTTATAAGTGCATTGAAAGTGAATAGCAGGCGACTTAAAATTGTCTGCCTACATGATTGCATATTAAACATTTTATGTTAAATATTTACCAAAAAAGTAATGTTTTGAATTGATCAAGCTGTTATAAAAGTCAATTTAATTTGTACTAGATTTGAGCATTGGTGATGGTTGTTATGACTCACAATGCCTTTTGGTTGCAGATACAAGTCAGCCCCATAGTGCTGCTCTAACAAAGGCTGTCTGTGGACTAGCAGTTGATCCTAATGTTGACAATAGGGTGGCATCATTCTCTGAGGTAATTCTACACCATTATCATCATTATAATCATCTCTCAGGAAGTGCTTTAAAAAAAGACCAGCTACCATCTTGTATAGAACATTAATTTTTTGCACACTTCTCAATATGTTTAGACACTTTTAGTACTTGAATCTGTTGCATATAACCTCTCAACTTCCTTTCCTCCTCCCCCTTTCCATATCAATGTTGTTTTTCATGCACACATGGTTAGTCCTGTAGCTACATTATCCTTTTTTCTCTTGTCAAGTCTAATCTTTGTCTTCTTAAATTTCTTCTTCAAGGGTCCTCAAGGTATTGTCTGTATTTGGGATATCAGGAACTTTGAAAAACCAATATCCTTTGAGTAAAACAGTTCATTGTTGAGGAGCGATCTCATTATAGTTTGACAACAATGGATTTTTGAGTTAATACTGATTGACATTGTTAGCCCACTAAGGTTAAGGTGCCATACTACAGGAGGGACTAAAAATCAACGACGACAAAACTGAATTTATTGTAATAGGTACTCGGCAACAACTACAGAAAGTCAACATTGATTCTCTTTGCGTAGGTAATGTCACTGTATCGTCATCTTCCGTTGTTAAAAACTTAGGATGTTGGTTCGACGATCAACTTAAAATGGACACTTTTATTAACAAAACATGCAGAGCTGCCTATTTCCATATCCATAACATCAGGAAAATCAGAAAATTTCTAAACTTCGACGACACTCGGACACTGGTCAATGCCTTTATTACAAGCCGCCTTGATTACTGCAACAGCACTCTATATGGTATTCCTGCCTGCGAGCTACAAAAACTACAGCGAGTCCAAAATACAGCTGCAAGACTCATTTGTAACGTTGGCCGCTTTGACCATATCAATCCATCGTTAATACAACTACACTGGTTACCGATTAAATACCGTGTTGAGTTCAAATTTCTGCTGATCACTTATAAAGTCATACATGGAATAGCTCCAACATATTTACGTGAACTTATAACATTACAAAGAGCTTCCAGATACAATCTCAGGTCAACCGGTGAACTCCTACTCCAGCCTCCTAGATACAAATCACTGCGCACTCTTGGCGACCGCAGCTTCGAAATTGCAGCACCATCACTTTGGAACAATCTGCCCCATGAAATACGCCATACCGAAAGCCTATTATCTTTCAAAAGACTGCTTAAAACATTTTTGTTTAAAAAAGCATATGAACTACCATAGACTCAAATTACTATTATTATTTTTAATATTTTTATCTTTAGATATATACATATTGAAGTTCATAAGTAATATACTATTTTCTTTTTCTTTATTAAATTATAATTACCTAAAATAAATTAAATTTTAAATTGTAATTACTAGCACCCTAGGCTATATATTTAAATGTATTGTTGTCTGTGTGTATTCTTATATTGTAAATAATTTCTTTTAAAATCATATCTATCATTGTAAAGCGCACGGGAGCATCTTCCTATGGACCGTGCGCTATAGAAATATTAAATTATTATTATAATTATTAGGGGGACTGATTGGGGTTTGCGGTGTTGTCCTTATTTTAGTGCAGTGTTACGGTGAACAAGACTGAAAGATTGTGGTATTGTGGTGATGCAAAACCTCTTGATGTACGATATTTAAGTTAATTTACTTGCGGTGTACTGTGAAATGAAAACATTTTTCGGAGTTGGGATTTTGATACAACCAAAATGTTTTTTATTTCATGTGACTCCTGAAAAAATATGGTGACGGTGTGTTGTGGAGTTTTTTTGCGGTGTTGCGGTGCTCATCATCGATTTTTTGTGGTGTTGCGGTGTTCGAGACTCCCCAATGTCCCCCTCCTACAGCTTTGTATGTTCTTGGATGATGCAAACATCTTTGTAATACTAATCGTATTTCTTTGCTAAAGATTGTAATGAAGTTTATTATTATGACATCACTGGTAAACTGATACCACAGAAGGAATAAAGAATGTCGAGCCGTAGACGAGACATTTTATATTCCATACAGATCAGATGCGAATATTGTATATATTACTTATGAAATGTCTAGGTTAATGCTGCTATTTTAGATTAATGTTTTTGAAATTACATTCAATTAGGCTGAGATATTTCAAGATAAACCTTATGCAAATCAGGACGATTTCTGTATCAAATATACAGATGCCGGCATTGTTCTGGGTTCATTTATTATTCATGAATTTGATAATGATGTATATAACTCCTTAATTATACTGAACATGATCACATTGCCTCATCAAAACTCTATAGTGAGTATAGCATGGAGTCCAACACGGTTTGGCTTGCTCTCTACCTTGACTAAAGACAGTTGTATTGTACAGCTGTATGACATTCAGCATGCTCAATGGGGTGAGTACTAAACTACATTGTTATCCTGTACATCAGTGAGTGCAGTTAGTAATTGACTTTGAAAAGGCATTGTAAAGATGTTTGTACCAACACTAGCCCACAGTGCACCATGTTATAAACAGTATGTATTACAAAACAAGAACAAAAAGCAAGCTTTTGACCTCAGCCAACCCATATAGGAAAAAACTATATTGCTCTGGGATCCTCATTGTTGCCCTGTACTTCACATTCCGGCTACGTTATCAGTGTAATTGGTCTTTTGGTGTTAGTGATTAACAAATTAGACTAGAATACGGTAGATATGAGTTGAAATAATGCCAAGAGCATATGATATTTGTCTCTTATCTTTTACATAGGAAATAGAGAATTATTTAACACTAACAAGTAATAAAGGAAACAAAAACCAAGTGAACCTGTATTCAACCATGGCATATATTGATATATATGATCACCTAACTCTATGACAATGTGAAGACACCAAGTTTTAGAAATACTGGCAACATTTTTATTCTACATTTCTGTAATCTTATTCTAAATATTATCATGATGGATTGTTTCCAGGTTCCTCAGGGTACGACAGCTATGAATTAGATGCTTCTGTTATTGAGAGAACCGCAAAAGGTTAGATCTTTTTGTTAATACTAGTAGGCAGTTTGCATGATGGCATCATTTTACTAGCACTACAAGTTTTCTTTGCAAATTGCCTTCCATATTCAAATCTTTAATCCCTGTGGAGATTAATAAAACAATATGCCCTAATTGCGATACAAAAGAAAGTCAGCAAAGCATTCTGGTAGTGGTAGTATTCTATGCCATCATACAATTAATTGTCTATTTGTCATTTAAGATAAAATATGCAATTGGATGATCATAAAGTTGTCTAACAAACTAATGCTCGAGAGTTTATCATAAGTAAGTTACATTTTACAATGTTACATTTTTTATTCAATTTGTTTAATAGAGAACTACTTAGTGAGATTGTCAAATGATTCCCAGATCAATGGATCTAATACATCTATCAACCAATAGTATATATTTAAGTAAATGATTTTCTCTACACTCCTTACAGCATCTACGTCAGAAATTTCATCGTATTGCTGGCATCCATCCCATGAAAACAGAATGCTAACTGTTTCTCCATCAGGTCAGTACAGACGTATGTCATTTAAGAGAGATAGTTGATGTCACAAAGTAACTAAGTTGTCAGTAAAATAGTTATCATGCGCTCCCTAAAATGATACTGACAATAGTGGTGTTGCGGATGTTTGTCCTTCATTGCAGTTATATATAAAACCTGAAATTAGGTAAAATTTATTATTTGACTATATACTTTTGGTGTCTTAAACTAACTATTAAAAGAGAACTATATAAAATAAATAATAAATTCTTCATGTTTTGACTTAACTTTTGACTTGTACACTATAAAGTAATTACTCAATTATAGAAATTACTAAGCAAACATATATCAAATACTTTTTATTGACTGAATGAATAAATGAATGAATGGATGGATGAATGAATGCATATTAAGGTAGTTCGGGATCCACACTTCCCGCCGATAGAATTTTCTAAAACTTTTTCTGAATAAAGACTGACACATATAAAAAACAGAAATGAAATAAAAACTAGGGGTCACCGTGCTTGTTTTGGAACTGTCGGGGATGGTAATAGGCCCATTTTTGCCCCATTTCAACTAAAAGAAGTAACATCAAATTTGTTAAAAATAATATTCTTGCGAACAAATTTGAAAGTTTTTCACAAATCTGCTATAAGAGTCTGACAAAATGCTCCCTTCGCTATAGTTCTCATGAATTTATTCCTTGGAAAAGACATCAACTGAGATATTTTACGGAGATTTAAATCAAGAGCTTCATTAATTTTTTGTACACTTTACCACAAAAAAGTCAAAATTAACATGCTTTAGTCTCGAAGACCTTATAATTTTTATTTCAAAATTTTAAAGCTGGGTTTATGCCAAATATAAAAATTTAAAAATAATTGGGTGTCACCGTGCTAATTTTGGAGCTATAAGCAAAAAACGCTCGGAAAATAAGATGATTTCAATGTTTTGGACGCGCGGGAATGGACACTAGTTGCTTTTGAGGCCCGTATGCAATGCTATGATATTATTTTTTAACAAAAAGTTCAAGAATGACCATATTTTAGCTCTAACAAAAAATGCATTTTTAATCGCACAAGAAATTTTATTTGATTTCACATGCGCGAGCAGGATGCGCAGTAGCAAGGGTCCCGAACTACCTTAAATGAATGAATGGGTTGATGAATGAATGGATGAATGAATGCATATTAAATGAATGAATGGGTTGATGAAGGAATGGATGAATGAATGCATATTAAATGAATGAATGGGTTGATGAAGGAATGGATGAATGCATGCATATTAAATGAATGAATGGGTTGATGAAGGAATGGATGAATGAATGCATATTAAATGAATGAATGGGTTGATGAATGAATCGTCACCTCATTAGTAGCCTAATTTTATTTTCTAGGCACTTTGTCTGATTTTGCTGTATTTGAGCGAATATCCTTGGTAAGACATTAAAATAACATTACATTATATCTCAAATGAATTTTTACATTGGATAGTTTTATTTATTACAGGTTGTAAAAGAGCACTAAAAATGCCCATCCTCAGAAACTGTCCACACTGCTTAAATGTGTGACCAGCGGTAATGTACTCACATTCTTTGCAGGAATTCACCAATCAGCACATCAGGCATGGTCTGCATAAACACTGTACTGATTTGTATATAGAGCAAAAAAAAAAGAAAAAAAAAAGGGGGAAAACAAACAAACAAACAAACAAATGAATGTGAATTACATTATCACTGGACATTATGTTACTTGAGCTGTACGATTTGGTGGTCCTTCAACTAGAAAGAAGCTCATGAAGTACACTTTCCATCTTTAGACTTTTGTCCATGTCCATGGTCCTCTCCATGTTTGTACTTATTGGATTTTACTATTGTTTGTTTAGATGTGGTGTCCTAGCTCCCATATTATGTTTGGATGTGGAGAACATCTAGTGGAATGTATCCCCAATGTAAGAATCTTGTTATCATTATTTAACCAGTCTTCGCTGTCAATATGAAGACAGTATTACCATTTATTGTGCATAATTCAATGTCTGCATTTCAACCAAGCAGCACTGAGTTGATTGGTGATTGGTAAAAAGGTAGAAGGATGTAGGTATAGTATCTGGTAATTCTGCTGACCACTGTGAACGTCCTAATCAATAAAAACTTAAAATTGAAATAAAATGAAGAGGTAAAACATTTGATTGATTTGATATGTGTTAATTATTCAGTTCCTCCATACAGGCCATAAACATTAATGATGTGGCTTGTCCTTGTTAATCTGTGATTGTCATGTCTGCAGTAACACTGGCCAGGAAGTCTAACTTAAAAAACATGCATTGTTTATTAGACAGCAGAATTCATAAAAGAGGAAGAAGACATTTCATTTGTGATGAAGAAAAGAGCTATAGCAGGATATGGGATTGATTTAATAGAGGTAATGAAATATACAATACATTATGTGATCCTCCCATTTCATTTGTGATGAAGAAAAGAGCTATAGCAGGATATGGGATTGATTTAATAGAGGTAATGAAATATACAATACATTATATGATACTTCTACTAACAGCATTTGAGTTTGAGTGGGATATTGGAGGACGGTGTAAATTGGGTGAATTTCCTCTGTAAAAATATTTTACCACCTTCGTAGCATCTTGTATTCATCTCCTTAATGTCCTGGGCTGGGTTGTTCAAAGCTCGATTAGCACTAATCCTGGCTTAACTCTTAAGAAAATCCTAGATTAGCACTAATCCTGGCTTAACTCTTAAGAAAATCTTTAGAGTTAACCCTGGATTAGCACTAATCAAGCTTTGAGCAACCGACCCCAGGGCCAGTTACATGACTATAGCAAAGCCTGGTAAAGTTATCCATGGGATGAATGTTATCAACTGAATAGAATTTGTTTAGAGTTTATCTGCAAGATAGGGACCTATTAAGTGCCATCCAGGCTTAAATGTGCAACTCTTAGTATTATTAAATTACTATGTTTTATTGTTGATTTTGTTGTTGTTTCTTTTAGCCTGCAGATATAGAAAAAGTAACTGATGATCCAACACTGTTAAAATTATGGAAATGGTTTAATCATATCCTTAACATGATGGTATTTGAGTAGTTAACATGATATGGTGTTTTTTTCTAATACTAAAATCTCTGGATATGTGCCATTTTCCTTGACTATTTTCCAAAAACTAAAAGATTGAAAGAACAAGGTACTTGTCTCAAGATATATACATGAACTATTTGATTACTGAATCATTAATGAATGATAATTTATTGACTGACTGACTGACTGATCTACTACATGATCAATAATATTGATTTGTTTTGTCATGAATATTTTTATATATGATCCTTGGTGGTCTTTTGACAGGCAATAGGAAGAAGTTTTACTTCTTTGGTGTAAGAAGTGCAATCACAGGAGAGACTAGTTCATGGGCAGGTGTATCTGGAGTGTGTAACAAAAGTGTTGCTGTTGAATTACCGTATCAACAACAAAGAGTAAGCGCTACCATGTACACAAGTAATGAAAGGTACGATAATAATTAGCACTTCCTGTCTGTCAGTCTGTTGTCTTTCTGTCTGTCTGTGACTGCATGACTGTGGCTTTCTGTCTTTAGCTGTCTGTCTGTCTATGTATTGGTTAGGTTGTTTATTTGCTCAGTTGTCCCAGGGTTGCTTGCTGAGATACGTGTCTACCTGCTTGACCGCCTGCTTGCCTACCTGCCTTCCCACTTGTCTACCAATGTTTAAACTTTTCTATTTCTAGGAACATGGCACTGTCTTTATGTGGGTGGAATTTTGATGATGACAATGGTTCTTTAAATGACTTTTTAAAAAGGTCAGTACTCTCCCTGGTTTACTGAATGATGGACTGTTCATGATCAGCTGATGACTCGCTGTATGTCAAAATAGACTGCTCACATTTGTTACTATGACACTGGTTTCACTAGTTCCCATGATGAATTTCAAGAGAAAAAGGAAATATTTAAAGAAAAAATACAAACAAAATTGAGAAAAAATAACTAGCATAGATTTGACTACAGGTTCTGGATTACCTAGAGTACATACTTATTACTCATATTCTGCCAAACATTTGGACAAACAGCCCATGTAATCTAAACATGAAGTCTGACTACTTTAATTATAACATAGTTTACTTACCGGTAATACTCTGAATTCCCCACCCTTGTTCAAAGTATCACTGACATCCCTTGGGTTGGTCAAATATTGATACAATTTATTTGACATGTGTTGTAACAGCCTTCAAGACAGCGGTCAGTATGAGAGGGCAGCAGCAATCGCCTTGTTCAATAATGACATTAGACAAGCTATTGAAATTCTAAGTTCAGCCTCTAAGAAAATCACCTATGAATCAAGAGAACAATCTGCAGGTACACTATACACAGATAATAATATCATTCATTAGTCTCACCTACTGTTCTTTCCATCTGTTCTCCACATGTGACACTTATGACAGAAGCATAACCACAAACAACACAAATGAATAGTAGGTACACAGAATAGACTACAAGATATACAGCATGTTGCTGACTTACTCCAGTGATGAAGGACTAACGGCTTTAACTCTTTACAGTAATCTTATTATTTTTTTATATTTATAATTGTAACTTAGCTTTAATTCTAACTTTTCTGTTTTGTTTTGTTATATTTTTAGTGTGTGTGAAAAAGACCCAATCTAAACATTTTCCTTCACAAAAAAGGCTGTCTATCTTGTTTAGCTTTGAAGTTATTATAGACAGCCTGTACCCAAAAATCTGTTATTTTGATTATTTATCTAGCTAAATATATTATTGTAAATTAGGGTACTAGACAATAAAATTGATTGATTGATTGATTAAGATTGCACTCTTACACTTTGCATGTCATTGTCATTTGTTGCTTCCATAAGTCCTAGTAAGGACCAGGATTGATGTTGATATATGTACTATACATATATTTATGTTTTTTTAATCAGTGTCCAGTACCACTCTTAATATGATTGCAATGGCCCTGTCTGGATATACTCCAGAAAAAGATGCACTATGGAGAGAAATGTGCAGAAAGTTAAGTACAGAGGTAAGCTAATAAATAATACTGACGTCAATTATTTTATGTGGCAGTCAGGACAGATAAAGTAAAAAAAAACTCTCATATCTGCATATCAACTTACACATAGAAAAATAAATCTCTGGGACCCTCACAATTGCCTTACTAGTATATCTTGTGTTCTGACTATGCTGCCAGCGTGGTTGGTCCTGCAGACAGTGTAATGGTTTATAACACATCAGGCTAGAATACCTGGCCCCGTTAAGTCAACATACACAAAAGAAAACTCACTCAAGACAGGACTGTGGTAGTGCAACCAGGATTATCACTACATTTCATGAATTTTACTACCATGAATTAATGAATTCTGTTTCATTTTGTACTATTCCTCATTCATTTACTACTTTATTCATTGGATCTATTTTTGCTCATCCCATCACTACATCTTTTATTATTATCATTATTTTTGCTTTTTAATTGTTTTTTTGTTTGTAGATCAACAGTCCATACTTAAGAGCAGCATTTGTCTTCCTGACCTCAGAAGATGAAAACTTTGACAGTATTCTGGTAAATTATTTATTTATTTGTTTGTTTGTTTGTTTGTTTGTTTGTTTGTTTGTTTGTTTGTGCGTGCGTGCGTGCGTGTGTGCACATGGGTGTATTTGGCTACAGTGTTGTGATGCAACAACTTTATCATGTCTTGTAATGTGTGCTGGTCTCAAAGTCTATGAGATTGTATATCTATTTTAAGTAAATGAGGAAAAATTCTCAAGCCCAAGAATTTGTACTGTTTTTTTTTGTATATAGTGAACTGGTTTCTTAGTGATTTGGAGTTCTTAACAATGTTACAGTTGAATTTATTAGCATTCAGTTTCTTATTTGTCTCTAGCTAAATATATTGAGACTTGTGCTGATTTTTTTCCTTCTGTCTTTCTTCTTCAACTTAGTTACACAGGAAAAAATTTGTGATTCCCAGAATGGGTTTATTTTGGTTTTTGTTGCACTTTCCTAGCAATAACCCAAAATAAACCCATTTTGGAAATCCCAAATTTGAACACAATGTTGGATTTTGTAGCATTTTCCCCACCATAATCCAAAATAAACCCATTTTGGGAATCACAATTTTTTTCCTGTGTTATTTTTACTGTCCTTCTCAAATGTTTTTTAATAGTTAGAACCAAGAATTGAAGTGGAAGACAGAGTTGCCTTTGCTTGTAAATTTCTACCTGACATCAAAGTAAGAACATCATGATTAATAATATACATGTGCAACCAACTGAATGAATGAATGAATGAATATGAATGAGTGAATGAATGAGTGAATGAATGAATGAATGAATGAATGAATGAATGAATGAATGAATGAATGAATGAATATGAATGAATGAATATGAATGAGTGAATGAGTGAATATGAATGAGTGAATGGAAGCATGGCTTATAAATGAATGAATGGATTTGTGGTGGATACTTATCCACCTTGTTTATGTTTTGTTTCTCTTTTATAACCAAACTTGATATTCTCTCGATTCTATTAAATAAACCCTGGCAGGATATAAAACTTTAGTGTGCGATCCAGAATTACTTTTCAATTCTTGATCCCGAAATGCAACAGTTAGATTTCCTAGTTAGTGACACTGTTCCTGTGGTTTGTAATCCTGATCCCAACTTCATCTGTGATCCTGATCTCACAGCCATTGATCCCAAGGTCGTTGATACCACAGTGATTGATCCCACAGTCATTGATCCCACAGGCATTGATCCCATGGCCATTGATCCCACAGCCATTGATCCCATGTCCATTGATCCCATGGATATTGATCCCATGGCCATTGATCCCATGGACATTGATCCCATGGCCATTGATCCCATGGCCATTGATCCCATGCACATTGATCCCATGGCCATTGATCCCATGGTCATTGATCCCATGGCCATTGATCCCATGGCCATTGATCCCATGGCCATTGATCCCATGTACATTGATCCCATGGTCATTGATCCCATGGACATTGATCCCATGGACATTGATCCCATGGACATTGACCCCAATCCCCAAGCTGTGACCCCTGTGCCTGTGTATGATGTGGTGATCCTGTTGTAGAGTCAAATCTATTGATTATTATCAATGCATTATATTCAGTGTTTTACCTGTATGTATGTATCTGTAGCTATGTATAAAGGGACTTCCTCATCAGAATATTGTTGTACTTTCAGCTTGCAAGTTTTATCAATTCATTGACTTCAAAAATGATTGAAAAGGGAAATCTGAATGGAATACTTTTAACAGGAATTACATCTGACTGTGTCAACCTTCTTGAGAATTATGTGAACCAGGTACTTTTGTGATTGGAAATTCTTATTTATAGAGCTAGAATTAAATGGGAGCCATGTTATTGGATATTAATCTGGAGATTAATACATTTGTGCTTTCTATTATCAATTTATTATAAGTTAGACTCTAATGTCTGGCTTGCCCTACAGACAACAGATATCCAAACAGCAAGTTTGATCATTGTGAATGCCACACCTAACATACCAAGTGAGGTCATCAAAGATCCAAGAGTAACCACATGGATTAAGAGGTAAACATCAGTTCATGCTACAAAGGTTTAATCTAGCCCCTTGTTGCCAGCATGCTGCCCTGTTTTTAATAACCCTAGCTATGTTAGCTTAGAGTCTTTGTGTCTCCGAGGTTGTTCATGGTTGGCATGGGATTGGTTCTAGCCTGTATTCAAAAAGACACATTGCCTCAAATATCCTCTGAGAACCAAGTTTATCAGTCACTAAAATACATCCAACATTACAAACTTATGACCTTCAAGATTTTTAAATCAGCCTGTCTGCAGCAAAAAAAAGTTTATTCACGTTTATCAAATGAGTGCTAAAAAGATTATCTAGAAATGAAAAAAGACCATTCATCAAAGTGTGAAATGCAATTCAGAAAAGTGCCTGCTGGCACCACTAGCATGCTCTCTGCTGTTAGAGGCTTGTTTAAGTTAATAAGGGTTTTTGATTAAACTGTGGGACTTGTTAAACCCTTGGTCTCCCAAGTATCTGTCAGTTATTATGTGAGATAATAGTAAGATAGAAATAGAGCAAACACATGAAAAGACTGTGCTGCTGTTGTTACAGTTACAGAAATCTATTGGACAGATGGAGACTATGGCACAAGAGGTAAGGAACAGTGTAAAAACACTGAGATCATTTGTGACTTGATTTGATGTGTGTTATTGTTTGCATGATTTGTTTTGATGATGTTTTCACTACTAGAATCATATATATATATATTTCTTTTTATAACTGGTATGAGCTTTCAAAGAGGAATCTGAATCTGATTTACAGATGCCTTAATGGGGTTTAATTTTCGTTGCTTTTGCCTTATGAATTATTAAATGATGAGTTTTTAATACAAATTACTGTGACTTTTAAATTTTTCCAGGGCACAATTTGACATTCATCATTCTCTGAGAGATACAAGCAATAAACCAACACAGCAGGTGTTTGTTATTTGTAACTTTTGTGGAAATTCCATTCTGTCTTCATCAGGGACTCCAGGTATGAATGACATCTAATGATATGGAAATATAATATGTTCAATAATTCAATGTCCATATGAAACTTAAAGCCAAAAACACTGAAATACACCAAGCAAAATTCATTGTATCACAATGTACCCACCTTATCATAACTTTCATAACACCTTCTCAAAACTGCCAATAGTTTAGTTTGTTTTAGTTAATTTTATTTTCCCTAGATTCTAGACCACGACGAATTGCTCAATATAGCAACCCAGCCAATAGACCAAAGGTAAAAGCAGTAACTAGCAACAGTGTTTGACAAACACTGTTGGTACTGTACTGTCTAAAAAACCTTTAAATTTGTGTCAATACTGCTAGTATAAACTCTTTTATAAACCACAGTCCAATCTATGTCTTTACGTAATTTTCTTCTATGCTATTCTAAGGTGTTGGTTTCCATGATTAAATTTTCTTGATAAATATTGATTTCATTTGCTATGGATAGTTATAATTACAACGTACATTGATTTCTTTTGTTTCCAATTTTCTTTGAAGATGATGGGATGTCCAGGATGTCGTAAGCCGTTACCACGGTGTTCACTTTGTTTAGTCCACATGGGAACACCATCCTCACAGCCACAAAAAACACCATCTATTGGTATGTGAAATATCACACAGATGTTTGACTGGTTTTGAATTCTAGAAGGACTTTCCAATGGTCAAAATAAGGGCAGGTCAACAGGGATTACATACTATAAAACTTCTGTTTGAAGAGACTGTAATGCACATTGAGACAATTGGTGAACATTAATACCACTTCTTTCAATTTTGTCTTGTAGATGTAAATGCAGATAAACCCAAGCATATTAGAACGATTAATCCATTTTCAAATTGGTTTACTTGGTGCCAATCATGCCGACATGGAGGCCATGCTAACCATATCGTTGACTGGTTTAAGTAAGTTGGTTGTATTTTGTGCTCACATTGATCAGTGAACTGGACACCACTGTTGATTTCAGATTTTTCATAAAGCAGAGCTGCATTTGTTATAAATTTTTTTTGAATGAACTGAGGCTGTAATAAGTGTATACCATTTGATTGTGTTTGCAGAGAACATTCCGAGTGTCCTGTCACAGCATGTGGATGTCATTGCATGAAATTAGATTCAGTTGCCATGGCAACCCCTGCTGAGGGTGTTGACATTACAACACTGGTGGCATCTAGCAGCAAAGAAAAACAGAGTGTTACATGATAGTAGCTTACAATTTTGAAAATTTATAGTCATGTATAAATAATTTAGATAAAAGAATGGTCATCCCTGTTGTTGCTAGGGTATGCTGGAGTCTTTTTAATCCAGAATATTGTGTTGCAATAGCAAAGAAGAACCAAAAGAAATCCTATGGAGCAGATCACTTTATCAATGTTTCACACAACTGCTTCTGATAAATCCACATCCAGTGGACAAGTTCTATCAACAACAGCAAACTATAGTCCAATAGCTTATGGATTGAATCGATTTTTAGAAAATTAGAAATTTTAGCTTAAGGTTGATGCTGTTTTGTTGTTATCGTTTTTGTTTTCTTTTTTCTTTTTTTTTTGGGGGGGGGGGGGGGGGGGGAAGGGGGTACAAAACGGAACAAGACAACAAAAGTAAATATCTGTTTATTAATGTCCAAAGAAACTTCAGCATCTGGAAACCAGCCCTGGTCAACCAGGGAGTGGACAAGAACAAGTGTGCTGTTGTGATTTTTACATTAAAAAAAGAAAAGAAATTTGACAATTCACCGAAAAATGAAAAATGACGGACGATCTCGAGAACAAGGCTAGTCAGTCTTGGTGAACAGTTCATCTTCAGCTATGTTGTTTTTATTGAAAAAATGGTACAAAATGCATGAAAACCATTCTATTTGAAGTTAAACTACAATATAAGGATCAACACAAAACATGATCGATGTGCGATGACTGACTAGCCTCGTTTCTGTGATATAGCTCCAGTACATAACCAGTCCACCATATTTCGATTCGGTGTATAAAAGATGTTCTTACTAATAGCTGTCAGCCTTGGCTAAGTGCGGTGAAAGTTTGGCAAATAACATAATAAATAAGTTAGTGAATCTCATGTACAACCACAAAATTGTAAATAACAGATAAGGTTTTAATTAGAAAATTATTACAAGCAATAAAACATAAACATGTTTGTGTGCTAATATTAATCATCTTTATAATTCAGCTTTGCCATTGTCCAACCATTTTTCGTTAGTCTGCCTGTTGTTTGTGAAACTATAACAGTTGAGTTGTTTTCAACTAAACTCCATTTTCACCAATCTGATCCATTGACAAAACATTACATCCATTCTTATGTATCATCTGTACATTGGTTGTGGTGCCATCTTGCTTTTGTTATTACTTTATTGTTTGAACTTGGGCATGATACTTTGATTGTTGAACAGTTTTGATGAAGTAACATTTTTTCAATATATAAATGTTGTGATTGTTGTTGATTAAAAACCATTTGCATTTGTTGCAGCAAACATGTCAGGAAAGTTAGTAGAGAGTTTGACAGCTTGATCATAAAGGTTCAAATCTATAAGATTAAAATGTAGATAATTAATATTAATGATGATCAGTTTGCTCTTTTTTCCTGAACTGGGGAGATTGCAGCAATCAGGGTTCTTGATAATCATTAATGAATATTAACATCAATAATGGATTTCTGGGCAACTGTTAATTACAACCTTGGGAGGTACATTTGAATTCTTGGAGACACCTTTGAAAACTTCTCATTTTTTTCGTGGTGAGTAAAAATGTTTGGGCTTCCTGTTTGACAAGGGCACAGGAAAACTCAATCAGAAACTTTTCTCCTTACACCACCTCTGTTGAAGCAAATATTGGCCACTTTTAATTAAAGTAAGTTAGGTTAATTAATAATAAATCCAGCTACTCACCAAAGTCATCGCTACCACCATACATGATCAGTCTTTGAGCTGCTAATGAACCATCTCGCTCAGCTTTACCAATAATCTCAACTACTCCTTGGACTGCTTCTTCTAGCTACCAAACAACACTTCTTGTTATAAATGTGTGAAATGAAAACTTAATTGAGCACAAGCTCATTGTGTACTTGCATGCAGCCTGTTTTGGTGTATTCTAGGTTGTGTTTGAAACATATCTGTTTACATAGGTATAAATGTGTCATCACCTCCATGAGAGAAACATAAGGACCCCAGGGAGGTGTCAGAACATAATATGGGTGAAAATCATATCATCAAAGGTTCTGATGTCTTCTCGGAACATATTATTAATAACATTATCTTCGTATTATAGGATGGTCTGAACCGTGGAACATTATCTTGCAGATCATGTTATAGCCTTGACTATCCATTTCTTCTCTTTCCTACCCTGCTATCATGAAGAGATGATGGTAATCACAGCCAGCACGATGAATAGTCGATAGATAATGTTCCTACTTACAGGCTCAGATAGAACCACATGTACACTTTTGTCATCACTTGTCAGAATCTTGAGTTCTGATCCATTTGAGTTAATCTGGAACAACATCATTTTACATGTTTTACAACAATGATATCCAAAATATCAAGCAATCAAATATTAAATACTATTTTCGAGTTTTCTCTCTTGATTGGTATTCAATTCTGTATTGTAATTATTGCCTCCAGAGAATCATGTTTGAAAAGTGTACAAAGATGTCATCATACCTGTTCCACTTTGCCTACTAAACACACCAGTCTACCAACATACTGTCTAAGCATCGATGCATTCACTCGTGGCACTTCCATTGCTTATATTTTGGCTGTTTTCGGCAAGAAAACCTAGACAATTCTTGAACACAACCAACTTTTTCGCGGGAGAACGACTTTTGGCGCGTTAACCAGGTCCTCACGGTTCATTCATTAACCGCTAGGCATAAACACTGCTGGCACAAGTTGTTGGTCAGTTCTAAAATGGCGGATTACGAGGTGTTCTAAAAATAACAAAATCGTAATTCGCATTTTTTGCAAGTAACTACTTGTCAAAATCGCAGAATTCGCTTACAAAAGAGTTCGACCGTTGAGTTTGTGTGTGGAGATGTAAGACTGAGATTACAACGCTTTGTCAAAGACAATTGCTGGCGAAGATTTTTCTTGCGCAATTTTCGAACAACTATTGCATTTGTAGACCTGGAATGAGTTTTTTCCGTAGTTTTTATTGTAGAACGCCGCATTCGAGCACTACCAGGGTAGATTCTTTTGTGGCAGATGCTACAGATGTGGAAGAACATATGGGAGAGGATGGATTTGTCGTCTTTACAGAGAAAAAAAATTGTACAAAAGTAAGTGAGTAGTTCTCGGAATTGGCAATCTGTATATTAGCTTGAATAATACGTACAGATTTATAATAACACCTTTCTACAGATAAGAGATTCTTTGTTCATTTTATTTGATGGGCTTAAAAATAAGGCGACTTTTAACTAGGTTTGCACACATTTCATCTAATATCTGAATAATAGGTGCCTTGTAATAAATTGAAATAGCACATAAATTGGATTTTAAAAACTACTGCATACATAGAGTGCTTACAATATGTCCATGAAATAACATCTAAATAGTTACTACCTATTAGTTTATATTTAGTGACTAATTTAGACAAGTAAGTTGTAACGAGGTATTGTTTCCTTTGTATTTGCCTTTTCTTTGACTGTTCTGGTTGAATGATAGCATCTAAATAATCCTTAAATAGAGACTATTAGTTAGTAACTAATTAGATTTTATTTCATGGACATGTTGTAAGCACTCTATCATCTAATACAATAGTACCTTGCCAAGTGAATTGTTACTAAGCCATCTCCAGTCATAATTGTAGATTGGACGTTTGATTGATTGATTGACAGGAGAACATTTTTGCATTGCAGATGAGTACTGGTACTGTAGCAACAAACAAAATGGAATATGACTATTTACAGTCCTCATCAGTTGCAAGATCTTATCCTGCTTCAGGTACATTTGTCTAAAGAATGCTTATGGTATTTCTGTAGAAATAAAACTGGACATGGAAACTTCTTGAAACTCTGCACAATAATATTTTTTGAATTGCTTGTTTCAAAAATGTGAAATTTCTCAACTTTAAAAAATGCGCTAAATGTGTGCAGTGCAAAACTTTGGAATTACCTTAAAAACAGTTATTGTAACAAAAAGAAAAAAGACCACTAAAAAAGTAACTTGAGAATGCTCTTAATTCATATTGACTCCTTGACACTGGCTTCAGTAGCCTTCATGGAAAATGTTTCATTTAATATTGGTGTTTATAGGTTAGATGTGGACTGAGTTAGAACAGCACCGCGGTCAAACGTCAGCGCATGCGTGACATTTGCATTTGTAAACAATCAGATCATTTGGCAATTGACTTTCAAGAAATTGCGTGAATATTTAGGCTTAATCTTTTGTATATGAACTCTTTGTTAAATTTTCTTTGTACCCTAAGTTTACACTTTTTCAATTCTGTTTACATTTTGAAATATCTACGCAAAAAGCACTGGGCACGAGATCGTTTGATCGGGCATTTCTTATATTTTTTCGGGCATGCGCAGACGTTTGACCGCGGTGTTAGTTAGAACAGAATGGGACTAAGGTTGGCCCCAGGCTACATATATAAAGGTCACTAGGCACAGGGACCCCAATCCCATGTCATATCAAATTAATAATTACTCTTAGGAACACATTAACTAATTAAAAAAGTAACCATCTAAATGTCCACCAGCCTGTTTATAGAATGATACAGACCTGAAATCAGTGATTGTGTCTCAGACTTATAGTTTCCTTGTATGAATTACTGTCCCTTTGATCAACAGGACCATTACAAACAAGGTCAAACTACAACTATGGTAGTTCTATGGAAATCAGTACAAAGAAACAAATCCCTAAACATGAAGCAAAAACATTCATAACAGCATCAGACATTCCAATGAAGCTTGCAAAACATTTAGAGTTGGCATCAACAGTTTGTAGAACACAATTTACTGACACCTATCGCAATAAACCGGATATACAGCAATTTTACTACGATTTTCATCTTGAGCAAAAAACTCTTGAAGATTACAGTTTTAGATAGAAAACAACTATCAACTATCTTGGCTGCATAGGTTCCCATGATTCAGAAAGGTTGATAGGATCAAATATGTTTGTGTAAATACAATCTTTGTTTCCACTACGTAAAAATTACATTTAATTTAATAGCAAGCTTTCAGAGAGTATCCTTCATCGTCAGGATTTGAAAAAATAAAATCAAGACATTTTATTTTTTCAAACCCTGATGATGGAGGATACTCTCTGAAAGCTTGGTTATAATGTAATTTTTAAGTAGTGGAAACAAAGATTGTATTAATATGAAACCTATGTACAACAATTTACTTGAAATTATGTTGCATGTAGTATCTATAAAATGAGAATGAGTGTTTCATCTGCAAACGTATCTATAGTGCCGATAAAACATGAAATCGAATTTTATGAATTGCTTCTAAAACTCCAAATGTAAGTTTATATTTTTCAATAACAAAATCAAGAATTTTTAATCTTTTTTGGGGAGAAATAGAGTTTCAAGTTAATGCAAATTAGGACAGTTCAAAAGCAGTAGTTACAGAACTCGTCACAGATATTGATTTGCTTTGAAAATCACTCATTAATTATTCATAAGTTTTAGAATTTTATTTAATAGTTTGTCACATGAAATTATAATTTCATGGCTTTTATTTGCTTACTTTGTTTGCTAAGTGTTCAACTACTGGCTTGATTGATTCAGTCCCAATTGCAGTGACCAAATATTTGATTAAAAAATTGGACTCAACTGCCAAGAAGTTTATTTTGTAATGGGATACGTATGAAATATATGCCCATTTCAAAAAACGCTGTCAGATAGAATATCAAAGTTGTGCTACAAAAATGTATTGGTAAATGTAACAAAATATTCAATTATTTTACCACTTTCTGTAACTATCCTTCTTTTTGCTTTTTGTTTTGACTGCACATATTTAGCATTATTTAGTATCTCCCACCAGATCTGTCCTGGTCACAAAGCTGTCTCCCATCTTGAGAGTAATGGGAGATAGAATAGGACTATTATTAAAAGAATTAAATATAATAAATTGACGCATCAACAAAAAGAAATTGGGAAAAATAGGAGGTGTCTGACAAAATACTCTCAAGTAACAGAGTTATAGATTATGTTTTAATAGACATTTCAATTCAGAATGTCTTTTAAAGTATATTTTGTACATAGTTCATCTAAGTATGTAAATGTGTAATATAGTAAATGCAAAATGTGAAAATTGTCATTAACGTGTTACAAAATTTAAAATTCGTCAAACGCAGTGAGCTTGTCTGAGTAAGTTGTTGTTTCAATGAATTTTCTGTGAATGGTGTTCAAATAGTGGCGATGGTGGTAGCAATGATGATGATGTAATCATGGCATGGTGATGAACACCTCTGATTATAGTGATGCAGATAGTGATACATAACCCCTTTACATACTTATGGTGACATTAAAAAATAATGATTACAGCGATAATAATCTCATCATTGATAATTGCGATCATATTTATTTATTAATTTATTTATTTATTTAAATCAGCTTTTCAGTCCATCAAAGGAAGGTTGGGACACCACAACATCTTCACTAATTACTGTACGCCACTTATCCGAGAAGACATGAATTTCTGACCAAGGCAGCAATTTCTCCTTATATTTGAAGACCCCGAGTGTTAGTCTGGCCACAGGGATCGAACCCATGACCTCCCGCACAATAGACCAGCGCTAAACCAAATGAGCCAACCGGGCGTCGGCCAAAGTTTCCTTGCTAACTAGAGCCTCGACGATACATTTTCTTTTGATATTATAATTTCTCGTCATTTAGTTTCAGTTATTTCGTTTTGACACCGGATGACAGCCCAAGGTTCCCGTGATTTTGTACAGATTATATTTCATCTTTTATTTCTAATGTTTGCTCTTTCCGTTCCGCGTATTTGTTTTATCTTATCTATTTAATGGATATTTTCTTGTCTATTTTCAAGAGAGACTGTTTTGTTGATATATTACATGGATAACGGTATGTTTGTAGTATTCACTGATCTTTTTATCCGAGTCCTACTGACTGGGTTTGACCCGCGGCGGACGTGATTGTTCATCTTGATGTCACATGCACTTGTATTGTGCTGTTATTATTGTCACTAAATGGAATATTCAATTGAACAAAGCGATTAGGGGCTGGCGCGATTATTTTCAGTATTGCCCTCTTCTTTTTCTAATGGTCCCCTTTTAATTTTTGTTTTGACTGGCCTAGTAAATTTCTTCGTTGCTCGATCTATTTTATAACTCCCCCAACGTGATGATTCAGTGTTTCTTCATTCCTCGCCACGGAGTTCTTGTCACATGTTTAGTGATTTTCTCTCATACTATACTATAGATACTATAGCTAGTTTTCTGTCATACATTTGTTTGTGTGTTTGGTTCTTTCATGGTTTTGATATATCATTTCATTTGATTCATCTGTATATTCGTTTCCAGTGTTTTTAACTTAAGATCCATTCTTGTATTTCTTTCATTCTTAGTTCAGATTTAACCTCAACTGCTTTCAGTAGCCTGCCATAAGCATTGTGGTGTTCTATACTGAATAAACACAAGAATTAATGAAGGCTAAAGAGATTTCTAGTGTAATGGAAAACGGATATTTAAGCACGTATTCTAAACTAAATCAGAGCATCAATCGTTGATAATATTGGTGGAAATTAATTCAGAGTGAAAACATGGCCGATTGGCTTGAGAATCTTGACGGAGTCTTTGAAGTAAAGGAGTACATCCCTACAGTACAAGATTATCTCTGTAAACACGATGCAAATCTGTTATTTCTCCGGCTTGGTTACTTATCTTCCTACATGAATTGTGAGCATATGTTTAGAGTTAACTAAATGTAATGGCTATTTTCTCGGGGTTTCTTGGTGAATTGTTGATTTTTTTTAAATCATGTTTTCAAGTTTTTAACTTGTGATATTCGACATTTATGTACGGCTGTCAGATTTGAGTAATAAGCTTTTGTAACATGTTATTTCATATCCATGTAAATCATGAAATTGTAGTAATATCCGAACATTTTGCCGCCTTCTCTGAACGTCATATACTGACTAACTAAGATAACATCCACAACCAATCATGTCAGAGTTCTTAAGGTTATTACTTGGGATCACAGAACTACGCGTAAGTTTACTAGGCCGTGTTTCACTACACACTGTTATCAAGTCTGCCCAGTTTATACATAACATAGAATACTAACAATCGTGTGCCCAGAGTGCGGTTCTAGTATTTGTATTGATGAACTGTTGATTTGTGAGCTACTGATGGCTAGTTCAAACTGTAAGTACGATAAAGCCATAACCGTATGCCACTCGGCATTTACTCACAATTTTGTGATATTCTCACGGATCAAAACACTTTTTAAAGATCGAATATTCCCAATTGTAGGCATACTTAAGGAGGTTTTATTTTTTGCTTCGCAAAAAAAATTCAAAATTCACACAAAGTTCGAGTCGAAATCTTTTTTTGTAAAATGTTCCTAATATTGACAAATTTAGTTTATAATTTTAGCTGAACAGGCAAAAAAATTGATAAACCATGATGAAAACTATAAAACGGAGATCAAAATTGAATCGAATGGAAAACAAGTGTGAAAACAGTCATTTTGTAGAATGTAAGTTATTTTGTAAAATGTGAATATAAGTGATGATCATTTCTTTTAGTTTACAAAAACTCGTGAGATAACCTTTGCGCTCTTGAGCACTTCAACATACATCGGAAAGATACAATATATTTGTCAAAAAAGAGTCACCTTTCAGCGAAAAACAAAATTAATGGATATTCCTTTCATCAACTAAATATAGCTCGCACATTATCTCAATTATTTTTTACAAAAGATGGAAAGATGAATATATGTCCAAACTCATCATTATTCATATGAACAAGATAAAAGAGGAAATTAACCATAAAATGACATACAAATCCTGCACTGAAAATTGCAAAAACGTTAGTCCTTTGTGGGAGTAATATGATATATATGAATATTGACCATATAATTTATAGTAATATTGATAATATTCAGTACTCCCACGAAGGACTAACGTCTGAAACCTCAGTATCACCACCATCACTATACGGTGTAACGTTTACCTATATATTGTACAACTGTATCTCAATTTCATTTCGTCATTGTCGTTTACTACCACCTATCTGTGCATTGTTGCATTTCCCTCATCGCTTATGAATATTTTTAGTTCTATGATGTCAAACTATCATTTCCAGCTCAGCCATATTTATAGTTACCTAGGTAACATTCTTGAATGCTATTGGTTACTGTCTGTGACATCATAGTTTTCGGTTGGTCTTCCAGTTGATACGGTTCTTTTATGATAGATATTCTCCATCCAAGCTGACAATGACAGCTTGCAAACTCGTCTGAATCGAAAATATAATCTTGGTCAGAGTAGATTTCACCGCTGATGAATTCCTTTTTACGTGGTAAGAGTATGATTTCACTGAGCTTTGAAGTGTTTGATTGTATGTTTGATGATGATCGATCTAGTATAGAAATCATATATGTGTGCAGCTCGCGTGCATAAATTATGCACATATTTAGCTTGTGAGTCATCAGAAAAATTCCTGATCGGGCAAAAAAAAAAACAAAAGCCTGATAGTTGATCGCCAGGGAGATACACTATTAAGTCTATAAGCCTACACAAGTACAAAGTATAAAGTACGAGATCTTTAAAACTTTAAAGCAAACTTAGACTATTCGGTGTATTTTTTACCTTATCCGTTTTTTTTTATGTAATTTGTCGGCTTTCGGAAAATCTAATTCGTTTTGAAAAAATGGACGTTCAGTAATACCTCCGCTTCGTATAAAATCCTTGGAATTTGTTTCAGTGCTTGATATACATAAAAAGCAACCGTCTATTTTTTGCCAAATCGATTTGTTGGAGCATTTAATTCTTAAGGGATATGTACAAAATAACCCAGTTTTGAAAATCAATCAATAAATAAGGTCATTTTATGTAGGTCTTTTGTCATTAGAATGGCACTGCTTTGCTTAAAAAGACCTCCAACATGAAATGACAACCTGACTTGCAACTGTTGTACAACAACAGACAGTGTTTCAGACATACAGAAGTCTCTAACCATGCCAACGCAGACATTCTTAGTGCCGTCACGTCATCGTAGGAGAAAGAAAGGCGATTACGTGACGGTCGCCACTAACAAACCCTGTGTTAGACACAAGGCTCTCTTAGGTTCATCAATCCAACAGGCCATTTGCAGAATGACGTACAATACTACCGGAATGCTTTGCCGACTTTCTTTTTTATCGCAATTAGTGCAAACTGTTTTATTAATATCCACAGGGATGATTAATTAAAGAAAATTAGCAAAGAATGCTGGTAGTGGTAGTAAAGTGAGGGGGGGGGGGGGGGTACTGATAACAGTTTGCTGATAAGCAAGGCTATATTGTTCAGACGTTCAGTTGTTTCGTAGCACTTCTAAAATATGTCTTCAGCCGCCGAAGAGAGGAAAAAAATCCGTTCAAATGTTGCTGAAGAAACAAATGATACAAATATGGCCTCAGCAGTTTGTGGGTTTCTCACGGAGCATATTCATGGTGGCCGGGCAATTGCGGAAGGCAAAAGCGGCCCAAACAGTAAAACACAAGCTAAGACCAATGTCAAACGTTTGTAACATAGAAAACAATTCCATTGACCCCATATAGGCGACATCCATCATTTGTAGCATCTCTGATTTCCTACATAGTTTCCTGAAGAACATCGCAGTCACTCTGATTGTCCAGCGATTACGGCATGTAACAACGTCAACAGTCTGACACCCACCTCGTAACAATTTCTCTTATTATCCATCCTCTAATGACACAGTGCTCAGTATTCGATTTGATATTTTCGATTTTTGGATTGCTTATAAATTTGGTTAACTTTTCAAACACTTACAACATGTGGACACTTTATTGTGTAAAAAAAAAGAAACAGCCACAGATCTAATACTGAATTTTTTCTGATTATTCTATAATCCAAAGAAACCCTTTTTTAACTCCAAACGTGGAGTTGCTGACACCGCTTCCCCATAATTTTACATGGCGGAATAGGCTGAACCCTCTCCTGGCTCCGCTGCTTCAAATCAAATCGACTGTAGAGAAATTTTGTGATGAGCCTAAAAATGCCTGCGTTAATTTAGAGGCCAACAGTCACTCGTAGATCCATCCAATTTTCTGAATGATTTATGGTTTATAAATATTCTTGTCCTTGTACCTGCATAAAAAATACCCCGAGCATGATTTGACTACCTTATTCCATAGAAACAATCCTTGGTTGGCGACACGTCCCCTTATATTGAATGGAGCGAGTACCTCCCTGCCCCGTGGTTTTGAGATACACTTTCAAATAATCATTGCCGTCTTTTCAGATCGTACGATCTTTTTTATGATAATTGTTTGATTTGATGATATGATTGTTTTTTCTCTTGCATTTGTTTTTGTCTGGCTTTTATGTTAAATGTGTTAAATCAATAAAAACTAACAAGCACTTTAATGGATAAAAATGTAGTTTACATGAAGTAATTTTCAATTAAACATAAATATTCATATGCGCGTCACAGCATATATGATAAGGCATATTTCTAGTAAATCGAAAACAGAGCATTATTTCTATTCTTAAATCAAGTTATTAACGAAGTCCATAACTAGGTAACGTGCATATGTGTGTAAGTACGTGTATAAGCGACATTATCTTTCATGAAAGTCGCAGTATTGAGGGGAGGTGGTCGGCCTCATACATAAGAAAGCACAGCTTAGTAACAATCGCCGCCACAGCCCTTATTAAGATGCCCTTCAATTTAAACCATTATATGCCCATTAAAAACTCATTCATATGATCTAAATCACTCTAAGGTGGACGACGTAGACATCAAACGTAGCCCGCCACCTCAGCAAAGACTAATAGAAGCTCATGACTCTATACTTATCGATATTTGAGGTATATATTGTCACGTTGCTATCCACTTCCTTGGTTTGATATCAAAGTCATTTCGTGTAGTTTCCCTGTTTGCCTTGGGCTATAGCTCTTGTTTTTTTTACAATATAATTGTATTAAGGATTGTGCACAGCTAGTATATGAGCACTGAAGGCCCCGCACTAACCAACAGTGCCATCCAGCTTGCTTCTTAACAAATTAATAACAACAATTATAATAAAAATTAATGAATTAATGATAAATAATGCACTACTTATTATTGATATCATCTTGATAATATATAAATAACGATCCTAGAGAATTAATCTCCAAATCTTTAGGTTTGATAACTTTTCATAACCGAGGTTTCAAAGACATCTAGCTCCATCAGCTCCATGTTTAGTTCTGACCGAGTAAACTCTGTTGTATAAAGATGAAAAACTATTGCATGTATAGTGATAGTATAACAAACACTTCCTCAACACGACTCCTACGTGCAGTTTTGATGGCGCTAATATATAAAGAATGCACTTTCATATATTCATAACCGGTCATTTTAGAGAGAGTTGTCAATGGAAGGCTATCAAGAGAGCATAAGGTACTGCATGCCTATTTTCTATATCATATTTTTTTATAATTCTAGAATAGCCAATCTATTAAAGTAAATATTTATTTCCCTACCGCTAGATACAAAAGTATTCCAAAAAGTGATATTTCATTCAGTTTTTTTTAAGTGTAGAATTATTAAGGGATACGATTGGTGAGCCCATCACTCATGCATGCAGGGTCTTCAAATAATTGAGTAGAATATTTTTCAATTGATAATATTGTAAGGCTTCGCGGCTCCTCAAATAAGGATCACGTCAATTTGGAGGTCTCTTCTCGCCACACTTTCACATTTACCAGAAACGGGGGAGGGATCGTGCAAAGGGGGTGGTAAAAAACGGCTACACGAATGCATACTATATATTTATCAATCTCATGCTTGTAAAACCTGATTGCATACTATAATAAGCACTACACTGCACTGCACTGCACTACACTGCACTGCACTGCACTACACTACACTACACTACACTACACTACACTACACTACACTACACTACACTACACTACACTACACTACACTACACTACACTACACTACAAATCCAATCTAGCGATTTCCTTTGTTTACGTTGGGATTCTTTATAATAGTTAGTTTACATCAATGTGATTATTTTTGTAATTTCCTCTAATGATAAACTTTAAAAGGTAAACAATTATATCCACTAGAAAATGACTTGTAATTAGCCAAGCTTTTTATCCTTGGAATTAGCTAAAAAAGAACAGTAAATTGAAACACATGTGCTGACATAGGCGTCATCACGTTTTTAAATCAAAGGTACAAACAGGTACGTTTTAATTTATCTCGGATGAAGAGATGATATATGTGTTGTATCTCAATTTCCTATATATCTCACAAAAGGTTTATACATATATTGTTTCTTTATGCACACATATCGACAAACGTGTTGTTTCTGCCATTAATCAAGGACAATCCAGTGATAACAAGTAAATATATTGAGCTAAAGTCAGTCTCAACTATCACTGCTTGTCAATACCAATTAGTATTCAGACCGAGCGCCGGACAAGGAAGGGAATTCATGGTCATACGATGCAATTCGTCGAATATATATAGATAGATAGATAGATAGATTGCTGCAGTCTTGTGGTCGTCACTGTGTGCTGTTCACTGACGACATCTTTTGATTGCATTTCATGATACAACATCGACCCGATTATTCATTAATTTGCACAAAGGAAGAGGGGGCAGATGTTATTAGTTAATTAACACGGGAGAGGGGGGGGAGTAGGGTTGGTTTGGTTTCAGTCCGTCACTTGTCGAGAAACAACTTCCGTGGTCCCAGCTATTTAAAACTAACTACAGTTACTACAATCTACATTGTAAAACGATTACACTTGTTTGTGAAAATATTAAAAGCCCTGATTTTAAATTCACCTTCAAACGTTTCAAGCTTGGCACCTGGCGATGAACCTTTTCTTTAAGTGTCTCTACTATTGGCTAATTCAGGACTGACTGAGATGTGACGTCACAAAGTGTTAATTTGAATATCAGAATAATAGTAACAATATTTGATGTAGCATGACGCTCATTTACATTGGAAAAGTAGTCAACAAAAATCTACAAAGAAATTTGACTTCATTTTAACTCATGGTTAGGAACATAATTTAAAACCAGTTCAAAGCACACAGGAAGATTGGTACATCACACGACTTAAGCCGGTCCTAGTGTAATATGAACTGTCAAGCAGGTATGGCAACATTGGTTCTATTATTTGTATTAGAACTATTGAAATATGTAGAGTGCCAGTCGAATATTGAGTTTTTTGCCACATTGATTAAAGTATATTTCACGGCCTTTTTCAAACACACCATTTTTGTTACAGCAATTTTAATTTTCTTGGATATAATAATTAGCTAGTTTCATTGCTGTTGAATGGAATTTTATTTACATAATTTGAAGTGAGGAGGGCGAACGAATTTTAATGACATGAACAATACACGTATTAAACGTTTTCATTTTTCGAGAATTCGTATAACACGACGATGACATACTATTTATGTTTGGAAATTGATTTTTGTATTGATTACTGTCCATCAGATTGTAGCATGAATTTGTCCAGATACTGTTCTGATAAATGAAACTTTATCATTTTTATTTATTTTTATTTTTATTTTTTTATTTTTATTACTATTATTATTTTTTGTTCTTGTTTTTGGTTTTTGGTTTTTGTTTTATTTTAGGTACAAATAGTAAACTATAATAGTAAGATTCTATTCATGCATATTTATCTATTTTAATACATTTTTTTCAAGATTCACCATCACTCGTCGCAGTGCACTTGTGGATGTCTAATTTTATTTTAAAGTGATTAAAATTAGTTTTTGTTTATTTTGTTTCCTGTTTTCCTGTTTTTATGTGTATTTTTTTTCTCTTGAATTATATTTTGCATTATTTCCTTAGTGTTTTTTGTATCGTTTTTTTAATACCCCGATTTAAACGTCTGTTATTCATATTGGGTTTTTAAATTATAGTAGTTATTTTGCAATGATGAAGAATTTTGAAGATTACGGCTTCATAATTTTATATTCGAGACTGAAGCTTTGAAATAATCCTATTGCAACTTGCGAGAGAGAAAAACTGAAAAAAAATCGTTTTCCAGGATTTCCTCATAATTTGCATAAATTAATGCCTATCGCTACGAAACATTCAAGATATAATTAATATTTATTAAGTGTGTTGTATTTGAGCCATTTTTTTAATCACAAAAAATATTCACAACATGTATATAAATACATCTCCATTTATTTCGGGCAAATATCCATGGAATCTTTGTGATATATGATACCGAATAAAAACGTCTGTCTGTCTGTCTGTCTGTCTGTCTGCAGAGTTCCAGAGAAACTGTATCGAAACACTTCAGTAGCATCAATAATTTTAGCAACGTATTGTGCTACGTACGCGTAATGAACGGGTAATACCAGGGACTAGACATTAATGGCAGATGTGCTGTAATTTACGATAATTTATTGGTGTGTCTAGCTACAACGCCCATACATACAATCAACAGATACTTGATTCAGACAACGACACATTATCCTTGATAGCATACTGCTAAAGATATCAAAACCCAGTTGATTGTCGATCGTATTTTGAAGAGTGATCAACAGTGTTTTGGAGGGGTGGCACTTACCTTTTTTATATAATAACATCCAGCAAGGTCTCGAAGAACATTTTGGACAAAAGTCCAGTCACATTTCCATTTCCTACTAAGAGGGGGACTATAGAGTACATGCACTAGACGTGTGCAACATAAATACCACTAAATGGTGCTATTTTATGCTAATTCTATGCTTTTCTTTTGTTTAATTAGTGCTACTTACTACTAAATAGTGACAACTGTTGCACACCTTGTGCGCGCTAACTATGATTATACCAATCGATCAGTCTCACAAGTCTTATACGAAGTAACTGGAAATAATATATCATACCAGTTTGCTTGCTACTATATGTATACGACTTGTAGAACCACACACTCTAAAGATACGTTGGTGATTTATACACGTTCAGAGTTCTTGCTAAAATCACTGGCATACTCGAGGGTGTCATAGCCGGAGCTGACTCGCACAATTCTAAATCATGGAGATGTTTATCGAATTTGTTTTCAATATGAAGAAGACTGTCCAAAATGACTAAATTCAAATAATCAATATTAAGTGAAGGGTGTTTTCAATTTTACTTTCTAGTTAAACCGGTACGCTAGTTTAACAATGCAGTTAACTAGGACTGACGTCTCAAGCCCAGCTTATGTTGAGTGCTGTCCTCACACTCCATCTGAATCGACTGATAGTGAAATCTTTCATTTTGCTCACTGTTTGTGTTGCGTTTGACAAATAAATAACACGTTACGGCTATTCAGAATGCCTAACAACGACTAACAAGGATTTCTTGAGATTCGGACTATATCCCGTTCCCTTGAGAAATAAGAAGTACTGAGACTGCCTAGTCGTTTCCTTGAGAAGTGAGATTGCGCGCCTGGCCGTTCCTTGAACTAATATTAAGTAATAGTTTCCTGTTGTCTAGCAGTTCGCTGACAAATATTTTTTTTATTCATATATTTCATGTTACTTATATTATTAATTTGATATCAGCTTATCTGTGATCAGTACATTATTAATTATAGCGTACACACCCAGTACAAACCGAGAACTGCCAATAAGGTCGTTGTCGCAGTTTGTTAGTTTGCATGGACGTTTTGCCAATCACGTGCAGCTTTTAGTACCGGGAAGGGAGAGAATGGGATCCCTCCGCTCCGAGGCCTCAAAATCCTGACTCTATCCCAGACCTAAAATTTCCATACCCTACATACTCCAGAAATTACCTAGGAGTTGGACACCCTCTCCCAGACTAACGCACTGGAGTACAGTAGTGTTGATTTACTACATCTTGGTCATATTGTTATTATTATTTTACATACAAAACACAGTTATTCCATCGATTACAAATCAGTTTTCAATGGAATTGATAGTAAGATAATAATCATAATAATGGAATTGACAATGTTTTTGTGCCCGCAGATAGCGTAGTCTATTCAACCACTAAAACGGCGAAATCGTAATTCTATCCCAGACCTAAAAGAACTAAATCGTTACCCTGTCCAAGTCAAAAAACCATACCCTGTCCGAGACAAAACGTAAAAAAGTGTGTATACCCTATCCAAGACCTAAACACCAAAAAAACATATTTAAAAACATGTTAAATATCGTAGGGAGCATCAACTGAATGAATTGAATAACTAACGATCAATGAATTACAAGCACTATACAATTTAAGGTTGTAGGAGAGCAACATATTTCTATCTGTTTATAGGTCCATCCAACTGCTGAATACGAATTTAATTTGAGATCATTTTAATTTGATTTTCTTTTCTCAAGTAGTGGTACTTGTACCACGTTGTAAACTTTGACACGTACAGTTAACCAACAATTCGATCCTACCCATCAAAAGCTGACTGACATTGATGATAAATTGATTATTGCTTTCAACAGTTTGTTATTGGATTTGACCAGTATGAACGATAACGCATTTTAAACAAAGCAAGATAGTTAATGTTGGTGGCCCACAAACCGCGATCATGTATAAACAACAACTGCCTGCTCAGTATAAATAATGTTTATTTTTCTTTTCGTTTACTAGCAGTAAGATTCGCTATCTTTTATGTATTTACATTTAGTTACAAGCAAACAGGTCTCCAAGTAAGTAAGCAAACAAGCAAGCAAGTAAGTAAGTAAGTAATTAAGCAAGAAAGCAAGAAAGGAAATCAAGAAAGCAAGAGAGCAAGAAAGCATGTAACAGATGTAAGAACTAGTATGGAAGTAAGTAAGTAAATAAGTAAGTAAGTAGGTTAAGTAAGCAAGAAAGTAAGTAAGTAAATAAGCAAGCAAGGCAGAAGCGAAGGAAGCAATTAAGGAATTGAGGATTGAGCTGCAGCGTGCGGAAGAAAGTCAGTAATGGAAGCCGGGTTTTTTCGCTCATCGGCCTACTGGTCTTTCATTAATTGTCGTGCGATCTAATAGATGCACACAACTTAAGTTAGACCCTGCATGGACTGAACTAATCAAGTATAAATCTGTATTCTAAAATGATCGAACCGCAATGATAAAGATAATTTTCAAACAGGCGTTATCACCAGTTTGTATGACAATATAAAGACTTCTTATCGTATCAGCAACGTTAAAAGGATCCTAAACAGTCTCCAGGAGAGATGTGACTGTTCTAGAATGTAATAATGTATTCTAATTGCGGGATACTACTGGTCGTGGGTCAGTTAACTTAATTAGCAATTTTACTACAGCATCATGACTAACATGACCTAGACTATCACTGAAAAAAATCAACAAATATGAAAACAGAATACCAAAAAACACTATTTAGGGCTTGTCGTTTTACTGTAATGTAGTAATTTTGTATTACATGGCTTACTAGTCGTTGTTTTACAAACAGTTCTAGACGCTGGTATATGTACGTGGGGAAGGGTTTTTGTTCCGGCTGCATGAGAGTATATGATATATATCTATGTTATAGGTATAATCCTCATGGAATATCCTGATAATCTAGACATACTCAGTTTTTAATCTTACTATAAGCAACTGCTACAAAATAGATCCAGCGAGCGGCTTTCTGTCATTAATATAGTCGATCTGCTTATAGTCCGTGTACGATCAGTTGATATCTACAGTTCTTTGTTACATTCAATTAGCAGACACGAAAGTGTGTATATATTAAAAACAGTTTTACTATTTTTGCGCCAAATTGCATTGATGAGATATAAATGATAATGTACTTTAAAAAGAAAGTGAGTTCTACTTTAAAACTCCGTTATTTTCTATCATCTGATCATTTTTAAAGCTATTTTTGAATTGCAGGGACTGCTTAAAACATTAGGAAGCGCTATTCTCGCTAAATAATATAGCTCGGGATGTTTATAGTGTAGACTCCGCCAAAGCCTTAACGTAATTATGTGAATAAACCAAGTTAATTTATTATATTTTTAAGTTCTGGTTATATTTCGGCCAAACTGTTGCAATTCCCGGGCGATAGACGTGTGAAGAAGAATGAAAAATAAATAAGACGTCGCCGTACACTACGTACTAATGTTTCCGACATTACGTTAGATAGTTGATTCAATAGAGAACCCGGCTATCTAGATTATGATATTTCACATACTTTGGTTCTACTGTTAGGGTTATAAAAAGGATTTTTGTCAAAATATTTTTCCTTCACAAAACCAACTTTAGAGAATATCGTTAGTACCGTTAGTAATATTGACAATAATGTTGCTTATAATTAGTACAAATTTGTATTGACGATGAAGGCGCGAAAAATTAGGTTTCATCTTTGCAGTCACTATAGCAACCAAAAGAGCGTCACGTGTAGCTATGGTAATATAGCTTTTTGATTTATCTCATCTCGATCTTTGGTAGTATTTAGCAATACATCATAGTCAATCAAACACGATGCTATTAAACATATTCTCGGAGACATACTCATTACAAGACAGAAAATGCCGTTGCTTTTATTAATTTATTGTATAGTTGGCTGAGGACGGAATGGAATGAGGAAAAGAATACTGATTTGGTGCATGCGCTATATACTACCAAAAAAACAAACGAACACTACAGTTCCGTTTTCACCTAGAAGCCTGACTTTTAAGATTGTCCTCGAGATATTTATAATAGCCTGATAAAAGAGAATAAATTTACTTAAAACAAAGTCATCAATTTGCCTTAATGATTTTGGGCCTGTCATTCTATTATTACAATTCGTCCTTCATGGAAGTGTTTTTGTTTTTGATAGTTATCAGAGGATGTCATTTTCTAGGGGACATTTTACCATTTTCATTGATGGTTATGGGAACAATTTTCACATTTACAGATGGGTCTACCCTAATGTCATTGTTCGGGCATGTTTGAACTTGTTAGAAAGATGATACCAATGAATGTCCAAAAACTTAACGAGAAACAAAAGACTACTTCCACTTGGCAAGCTTATCGTTTGCCACTTTATTTCAATATCAAACAACTCGAGTAAGCTTTTACGCAAAATTAGTTCGCCCTGTAGCATGATCGACAAACTGTTTGAAGCGAAGTCAGCGAAAACAACCTTTTTATCCAACAGCAAAACATTTTTTTTCGTTTCTTGATATACAAAACTAAAAATCCCTATATTTCGTGCTACTGTTTCTGATTTTAATTTTTTATGTTGACGACAATAAAAACAATACAAGTTTCCGTCAATTGCGCAAGCAATAATTGATGAGTATTTCTAGATATAGCACATATAGATTAAATGTAGTTTCACTTCAACTAAGAAACAAAGTAGAACTGTTACGACTTGCACGCAACATTTGCAAATATTTCATTTTGATCACTGGTAACCACATTTGAATACATTCGACTAGCTTTTTATCCCACAATATCCGAAAAGTGTTTCAAAATCTAATTCCTTTATCAATAAAGCGAATATTTTTCATTGCTTAGTTTGCTTTGGTTGACTGAGTGCTATTTGTGCCATCGTTTTCGATTGAGCTCGCTTGAGTAAAGTTCATGACTGACTATGACTGAAAACAACTGTCAACTACTTAATGAACAAGGAGAATTTACCTTCTTATCAGACTTTCCACGCCAGGTTCTATTTTGAACTTGTACTGAACGCAACAGTGAATTTCATGGATATTGTTGAGGTGTTCGAAGAATGACAGATTATTTTATTTATCATTTTGAATGTTTTTGCTTATAGTAAGCATGTAAATTTTACATTTCAAGACTCGGACCAGGCTCACACACTAAAATTAAAGTAATTTGAGTCACGTCCTTGAAGAAAAATAGGGCGGTCCCAAAAATTGCCGAAACCTCTAAATTATGCTATTAGGTTTACCCACAGCTTGTGGACAAGTACAATTAGATAGAAATTGTTCCAAATATTCGCGAAAATAAAAAAAAGATAAATAAAAAAAACAAAAACAAAAAAACAAATCAGTAAATTTAGTGTTCTATACAAGTTGATAATCGATCGTCGTGGCCTTGCCTTAGTTTAGAAAACACAGAGATTGGCGACAATAGTATTATTATGGTAATACTGCTGTTAAATCTACATGAAAACTTTCATCAAAAGAGGAAACGTTAATTATTTTTTGAATAGATGTTTCTCTTGAATAAAACAACGGAAACTCGCAGTATACATCGCTTTTCATCAAGTGATTCGACCAATCAGCGCGAGCCTCAAACCAGCTGGAAAGGATATTTTCGCGGGAAAGCAGCGAAGCGTAAAACAACCTGTGCAGTACTACGTGTGCACGTGTGAGCGAAAAGATAACTATTTCTAGAAACTCATTTCAAATCAAAATTGATTTTTTGGAGGCAACTGTTAAGCTTTTTCATGTATAAATTTCTGGAGATTTGGCGAGTTTAAATATTCCCGATGGTGAGATCTTCATATATATTCAAATTAACAATGTCATTGAAAGTATACGCATTGATGTGTTTCGTGAAAACAATAGCTTGAGATGGAAATGTGTAAATAAATGAAAGTGCGACTGGCTCTATTTTCATATGATCTACTACTTCAACATCACTATTTCACGGACTTCAGTCTGAGAAAGTTTAGTAGTGGGTTTACTTTTGGCCTCACTTGGGTGGTATCCCGTTAAGAGGCACGTGTAAACTGTACAATAGTAGCTGGGCAGAAACATATAACATCACGAAAATAATCTCTTCAGCTAGTCACTAAAAACGGTTAGTTTCAATATTAAACCACATATGCATGCAAACACCCACTCTACAACTTCAGATTTCACTTTCGCAAACCACTATCTGCGATACAGGCATAAAATATAGAAAAAAGACATTAAATCGATTCAAAGGAATGGTCAAATGGTATTTTGAATTCCATTCCATATCTCCCAAACACGATTTTGCTTTGATCAAAATGGTTATTCTCCCAAGTGACCACTTGTCAGTACGTGTATGTGAACCAATCAGATTGCAGCTATTTCCATCTATGTAATTAGAATGCTACTCCAACACTGGTGTTGTTGGTTAGAAGATCTCGGTGAGGGAAGAAGGTATACTAACTCCATGGCTTTAAACCTACCTCTTTGCTTATTTCTTCTCCCTTTTTAATAACTGTACTTTTGCAATGAATTTTGAAACATTTTCATTGTGTTTTTTAGGCGTCAAAGCGCAAGAAATGGCTTCTCAGCCATCGAGGAGACCACGAAACGTATCTCCAGCCTCGAGTAAACCCCAACCTTTACGAGCCGTTTATCCATTTAGTTTAAAAAGAAATCCTAGTCCAACTAGAGGAAGTGTTATTAGAAAAAGCCCTTCGTCTTCTCCTGTCTTAGAGAAAACACGTTGTTCTCCAGAGCACTCGCGACGTAGTCCGACCTCACCATCGTTGGCAAAACAAGGTAAACCAACAAACCAATATTCCCCTTTACTTTATAATTTAAAACGTCTTGGTTGTACTAAACGACTAGATATCCCAAAATTCAATAATTACAATTTATGATACTGACTATTTTCAAGCAGAAAGAGCGGTGTGAATTTGCAAGTTTCGTTTTCAGTACTCATCGTAATTCGTGCAGCTTTGAACCAACAATCTGGCCGTGTTTCAGTCTTTACCATCTATTGCTGGTATAACTTTCGTAAACCATCATAATTTAACGGTAAATTTGCTTTCTTTGATAGTGGAAAGACCAAAGCCACTAAGAGCTGTTGGTGTTAGAAGGACGTCGTCGCTGGATGCAATCTCGGGAACTTATTTGTGTGGACAGTGGCCGAGAGATGGACCAAGTTGTTGTCATAAAGCTACTCAGGTTAGTTAGGCCCCGTGATATGAATATTAAATATTAGTAATTACTATCCAAGTAAAACCCATACTTTATACTTCTACCTACGAAAGTTGTCTGAGCTTGAAAGAATTGCGAAAAAGTATTACGTAAAAGATGGGTCAACTGAATGAGCGCTGAAATGGATGGCCAAGTGACCTATGAAATTAACATTTTCATCCAACAAAAAAACTTGAATTTACTCTACACTATTTGAACAAAGGTTTATTGGAGCCCTTTCCTTCCTTAAATTCTGCGCAATTCATTCTATTATATCATTCGGTTGGCTAACTATTCCACTGTAAAATATTTTTTTCCTTTGAGTTGGCATGTTGTCTTTTGTTGCTCTACTCATTTTAGTCTAGAAATCGGTCAAGAAAGTTCATTATCAAATATTACACTATATCTTGGTAACGTATTTCTCCAACCACAAAACTAATATATTTATAGATATTTTAATTGTTTTCCACGTAGATTATCCGTTGATTTTTAAGTTGCATATATGTTTTGTTCCCTAACACCTTGGAGTAATATTTCTCAATACGACTGTGAAATCAGATTTGCAATTTCCAGTATATTGTACCAGAGCGCAGTATACGCAAATAATTACAAAAACCAAAATACATAATAAAAATATTAATAGCTCAGAGTCGCTATTTTACGCTGTGTCTCGTGGCACCTTTGTTCAAATGGGAATAAGAATTGAAATAGGTACAACTTGATAACTGGCCTGGTTAACTGTTAACACCTACCTCATTCGAGCAAAATTAACTTAGCTTTGATTCAAATAAATTAAGGAAATTTTGATGTGGCTACATTTATGTTAAAAAAATCCAGCGTTTGTTTGTATATGGAGACATCTATTGCTACATGTATTAGCCAAACATCGTGCCTAAATAACAATAGCTGCAATATCTATTTGAGGTTTTCGAGACATTCTCTGTCAGCAGTAATGTTTTATTGTCCATGTGTTCGTACAGTCTATCTTTTCAGATGTGAAGAGGTCATGACAATGTGTTGTTTTTATGTTGTAAGATGACATCCGGCTAATAGTATTTATTAAATTCTACAGCTCTACGTATAGCTTTCTTTGAGTATAAATAAATACTTTGTCTTTTGTCAATATCAACAAAAATAGAGTAGATTTTTTTAGAGGTGATTACTAAGACATATGATGGAAATTATGGTTTAAGTATTCAAACAATCAGTTTTCAAGCAAATACTCACTATTAATGTACTGGTGTGGTGTTTGCTCAATCCAGCTGATTATCAAGGCTTGTATCAAAGCAATATGAACTGTTTCCTTGATAAGGAAAGTTTGAAAACAAATTGAAGTAAACAATGCACACATTTGACAGGAACGCTTGTAATGTTTGTTTCTGAAGACAGAAAACTTTTGGCCCAAAATAACCATCTCAAGCTTGGATGAAAGGTTGACTTTGAGTAGAATTTGTTTGTTATTAATCTTTGATTAAAGTTGTCACCCATTAGACAAGCATTATTGTACTAGATTTGCTGGTATTGATAAATTCAGCACTATTAAATTAAAGGTTTTGGCATAATTAGAAGCTATTAAATACTAGCTAGCCTCCTGTACAATATTTAATCCAGGCTATAATCCCTTCGATTCTAAACTCAGTTGGAAAACTTTGTTGTTGATCAGTTTCATGTTTGGGGCAAAACTGTTGGCATTTTTCTGTGACAACCCAACAGAAGGTTTTTGCACCATGGATTGGATTTGGATTCAAATATCATCTTGATTGGAAGTGCAAATTGTCTGATTATATATTAAGATCTTTTTTAGAAGGTTTTTTATAAGTTTAAACAAGAGAAACATTTCCACATTCTAATGATTCTTATTCATTTTTTTCTGGTTTTATCTTTTGAATATGAATAATGAATGAAATGAGGAAGGATTCTACACCCACTTATATTTAAGGTTGAGTGTGGAGCATCTTTTTCCCACCTTTAAACATTGATTAAATTCAAATTCCATTTGTGAATTTCCTGCTGAAAACCTTGAAAGCAATGTTAGTAGTGATCTTTACCTGTAATAATTATTATGTGATACATTGTTTGTACCATTCTTTATATGCAACATTTAGCTTGAAGCACACCTTTTTTCACCACAGACTCCTACTTGGGATGAAAAAGAGGAAAGTTCACCTCGTCATAAAAGGTCTAACTCTTTAGGCTCTGCAGATCTCCGTGAGGTGAGTTCTTGAATTCTAGTATTACTACTGCTTTTATATTTCTGTAGCACTTATTTTTTCTAAATACTATTGGTAAATTGCTAAATGAGTAAAGTGAATTTATTAAATAAATAATTATGATTGCCAAATTGAAAGTGAACATATGAGCAAGCTTGTCCTATAGCTTCTAGTATAAGTTCTTGAACTTGAACTGCTTTTGCCATGAAAAAAGGAAGTATTTAACAGTTTCAGTGGTCAATAATAAAAATAATAATAATAATAATAAGTGTTTATTTGTACACTATATTCGATGTACAGCAGAGCTGATGTGGTCATGTCAGTATTTACATTATTAGAGCATTAAATATGTTTAATTATTTACAATATTTTAGTATACTTGAGGTACTACGCACGTTTTCATTGATTGAAAAGCATGCTTCATAAGTGAACAAAACCTGCTGATGACATCATTTTCTGTAACATGCACTCTGATTGGTCAATTGACCAGAACGTTCACCATCGATCCTGTCAGGGTGAAAGTTGGCTGAAGTTCACAAGTGGAAAGTTTTTATTGTCTAAAATGAAAGGAAATTGTGCTTTTTTAGCAAATCTTGAATGGAAATTACTTTTCTGTAAGTAAAAAAATATTGTAATAAACGTTTATTTTTTCAACTTTTTTCTTCTTGAGCACGACTGTTTTGGCATTGTTTATTAAGCTGTTTCTCAATTGAGCAATTCACTTGTATGCAAAAAAAAGAAAAAACGATCAAGTTTTTCTACAAAAGCTGAATGAAAATGCACATATCTATATAAAAGAGAACTTTGCTGTCAATGTTATTATTTTTGTTAAGGTTACAGGAAGGGTTCACGGCATGTTACGGGGTCTCTCTGTAAAAAAATCGCTAGCACGTCGGATCTTTTGCTATTTGAACAAATTATATATCATTTTAAAGCTGAATAACTCACGAAAATGACCATGTTGTTTTTATTTCGAAAGCGAAGAAAGGTCGCGAGTTTTAACGCTCCAAATGAAAAGGGAAAGTTTGTGTTTGAAAAGGTAACCCAAGAATACGTTTGATTAGATTGCTTAAATTTTTGTAAAATGTCAATCATCACATTTGTGGCTACAAAAACGTGTGAGCGATTTTTGATATTTTTTTTACTTTTTATTTTATGGTGAAAAATATCAGATTTCACTAAAAAAAATTGAATGAAAAAATTCAACTCCAATTTATTTTTAAACCAAATAAAATATCAAAAATCGCTCACACGGTTTTGTAGCCAAGTATGTGATGATTGACATTGTGCAAAAAATTAAGCAATCCGACTAAATGTATTCTTGGTTTACCTTTTCAAACAGAAGCTCTCATTTTTCATTTGGAGCGCTAAAACTCGTGATCTTTTTAACATTTTGAATAAATAAAAGCATAGTCATATTCTTCAGTTATTCAGCTTTAAAATGATATATAATTTATTCAAATAGCACACGATCCGACGCGCTGGCGATTTTTTTACGAAAAGACCCCGCGAACCCTTCCTGTAACCTTAAGTTGTTTTCATTGCCTGTTTTGACTTTTTTTTTTTTGTTCAAAATTGGTCATTGTGTTCTATTACTGAACAATGCACGCTCAAGTCTCTTCTATTTGATTAATATACTATTTATACTTATTTACATATTGCTTTTCTTTTTTTATTGTCTCGCTGTATTTAAAAAAAAGTGTAGTTTTAATGGAAGGGAATTACCATAGCATTAATATATAATAATATGGGAATTATAGAAATAATAATCAAATAAACTTTAGCAGTACTACAAAGGACAATAACATTTTATTTTTGCAGAAAGGTCAAGTAAATTTAGTGTAACAAGTAATATAGAGAAAATGAACCGACAACATAGGAAAAAAATCGTGATTCCCAAAATGGGTTTATTTTGGGTTATGGTTGGGAAAATGCTACAAAATCCAACATTGGGTTCAAAATTGGGATTACCAAAATGGGTTTATCTTGGGTTATTGTTGGGAAAGTGCAACAAAAACCAAAAAAAAACTATTCTGGGAATCACAAATTTTTTCCTGTGCAACCCAAGAGATTGT
This sequence comes from Diadumene lineata, assembly GCA_918843875.1. Taxonomy (NCBI): domain Eukaryota; kingdom Metazoa; phylum Cnidaria; class Anthozoa; order Actiniaria; family Diadumenidae; genus Diadumene; species Diadumene lineata. Next base: position 41,224,961 of record OU974069.1, read on the forward strand.
CTTTCATTCTTGATCAAGAGAAATGAATTTTGGGAATAAAAAAAATTGAATAGAAGAATTTGTAATTAATAATGATAAAACATAATTATGAATGCAAAATAAAAAAGGCACCTAATAAATATTTAAATATTATTATAATTGGAACTTAAGTTTAGAACCATTAATTATCTTTTACTATTATTCATCAGAAACTTAAGCAGCAGCTGCGCAAGAAGGACAAAAAAATAACTGCAGTATATGGCCGCCAGTCTCCTGTTCATGGTGATCACTCTGCTATTAACAAAGCTGCACAGTCAATTGCAATACCTATCCCTGTCGTATCAAAACCAACGGAATCGCCTCAACGTAGAAGTCTGGAAGCCCTCAATTCTGAGATCCAGACATTGGTACTTAAATCTAAAGATCAGCAGACTGAAAGGGTAGGGCATAGTTTTTTGTATCTTACTCATTCAACAACAAAACTGTGTCACAGTTTATTATTATTATTATTGTTTCATCAGAACAGTAAATTTTTAATGTTCAATAAACTCCATAGTAAGATATCCAATATTTCTTCCAGCATATTCTATTTGGCAAACTGTAAATGTCATGCAAAGCTAAGGAAGATGATTATTTTTACACAATCCAGTTTGTTCTTGCTTCATAGTTGTTTATATTATAAGATATCAAGGATTCCTTTTTTGTGTTTTCTGTAATTATCCACCCAAAAACAGATGCTGTCTGAAAGGCAATTCTGACAATGTTAGATCAGACAAATGGATTTATTCAGATTAGAAATCCTACAACTTTGTGTGCAGCTTATTACAAATTGAGTACTACTTAGTAATGCAAATGATGTAAACTGCCAAGTCTAATCTCATGTCATAATTCTCAAAGATAGTTAGAAGAAGTCAAATTTGAAAAGGTGCTCTAAGTGCATACAAATCAGTGATAAAGTCAAGTCAATAACATGGCTGGTTATTCGTTTGTCTTGACTTACTGTGTTTTATGACAAAAGCTCTATAGAATACATAAGTGTTTCTAGGGGCTGTAATGTGTGCAATATCCTGAGTTTTGATTAGTGTTTGTTTTGGAAGGGATTCATTGTGACATATGTTTGTCTGGTGTTGATGGGTTGTTTAAACTTGAGCAAACAAGGATTATTATGGATAAGCTAATGTTCTTTCTCCACTATTCTTGTCAACCTTTCACTACAAAAAAAGGTACTTTTGTCATGATCTGGGTTTTAGTTATCAAAATGAGCTGTCATTCCAGATATTGGTCATTTGTCATTTTTATGTTTTTTGCCATAATTATAAGAAAACTTGTTGGTATTAAAATATCAACTTGTTTGTTCTTGATCGTACACTTACCTTCTGATCTTTATTATCTAACTGAAGAGTGAGTAAAATTAATAAACATATTAATAATAATCTTTATTGGGAAAACTAAAGCTGTAAGCTTATTTCCAATTACAACCCATATAAGCTATGTATAGTTTATCAAAATGTTATTGGCTAAATAAAAACAATGATTGTTTATAATTCTGCCGTTCTTTATGCTAAAGCACTGATTAAAAACAGTTTATACTATTTGCCTCAAAAGTACAGATAAAACTAGTGAAAGTCTATTTGCCAAAAGAAAGTAGCATTGTCATTTCATTAAAAGTTTATTTTTATCTGCTAAAATAACAAATCAAGCGTTTCAAGACATCCAGTAAACACTACAATATTGATCTAAAAATGCAGCTAGACATTCTTTGCTCATAATGTTTTCATGTCATTTTGTGTGGAAATTTATATATTGACACTTTAGTGCAGGCAAATATTTCAACTGCCAGATCACATACCCTCATTGGACAGTTTAAAAAATGTCATGCAGGAAGAATTTGTTTTGGATTTGTTTTTTTTTTTTGTCTTTTTATGCATTTGTTCTTTCATAAAGCAAATCCAAAAACAGTTTCCTGTGTTTGATACTCCGATTGCAAAGTGTTTTTTAACCTTGTCCTGTCGTGTTCTCAACATCACATGGTTTGATCAGAGTATCAAACATTGAAAACATTGATTTGTTTATTCAATAATTGCAAAATTATTATTGTCTTAAAAATTTACTGAATTTATAGTATCAGTTTTAGCAATCTTCCTTTCTGATTATTAATATTACTTTTTTTATTTGTGTGTTGTTTTACCAACAATAATGTTTGGAATGTTTCCATTTTACTGATTACTTGATACATTGTATTAATGTGTTTCTGATCATTAATTGTTCTAGCTTGTTGAACCTGTGGATGGTCGTAGAGCCCCAGTTGTTGAAATCCTCAAAGACAGTAGTCCTTTCAATACAGTAGATATACATACCCAGACACCCCCAGATAATAATGACATCCCAGATAATAGTAGCGGCAACAGCAGTAGTCGTAGTCATTCAGCATCACCTACATACCCCATCATGCCGGGAACTGTAGATTACCAGCCATCATCACGATGCTCATCTGGAGGAGTAAATGACCAAGAAAACAGTTCGCCAGAACCTCCAGTAGTCTCAAAGTTTGCATCATCTCCTAGACCAAATAATAGCTACTTGTTTGCAAGAGAACCACCTGATGGAGCAGAGAAAGTCCAGCTGCACGTGGAAGACAGTGTCAGGTTAGGAATGTGATACACGCCATCTCCTCAACCTTTATGAATAAAACACATCTTCTAAGGAAGCCTACATTTGCTATTTTAAAGGTTATCAAAGATTGTTGAAAAATTTGCCTTTACAACATGCATTATGGTATAGCTTCAGAACAAACAACGCCATATAAGGCATAATGAACATGTTTGTACCAAAGCTAGACCAAAAAGGTTTATTGAAATCATTGCGCAAACTTATTTGTAATAGTTGAGAAACCCTTGTACAATAACAAACATTCCTTTCAATCATTCAAACTTGTCAATATTATTTATTTTGTTGTAGTGATGTTGAACAGAAGTTTATTGGTCCTGATAAGAGCAAGGTGATGTTTATGCTGAGCAATGCTTCAGCATTTAGTGCACTACCATCTTTCCCTGAAATGACCATGAAGCAAGTAGTTGGTCTGGTGAACACACAAACACTAGAGGCTGGCCCATGAACATGCATCCTTCAAGGATTTGTACTACAGACACAGCTCACTGCCCTCTTATTGCACGGAGTGAACTGTTCCATTCTTGTATACATGTCATGTATAGATATTCAGCACACATTTGTTGTGACAGTATACGTGTATGACAGGAACACCATGACCACATGGTCTTGTTCAACTGAACACTAAATATTATCTTCAATGCAGAAATCTTTCTCTGAGAGAAGTGATTTCATCCATACACACATCCATCTATTTACTTCAAGGTATAAACAGTGTATATATATCTGCTAGATATATGGTGACATCAATATATCTACTACATATATAGCACATATGAACATATATAGACAAATTAATAGGTGTAACATGTTTTAATGGTGCACTTTTTATTCATAGTTCAAGAATGATTGTTTTGTGTTTTTTACCTTTGAATTAATGTGATTCACATGGGAGTTTGAACCTTAATTGAGCCTATTTGTGTAGACCTTCTTAAGCCATATCACCATAACAATAATGACAGTTTTATTACTCTCAATAAATACTCCATGTGATTTTAACAGAGATTCTAAGTTTTCATTTCAAGATACCTAATGTTTCATTTGAGTTTCTATGCTCTCATTCATTGATCTATTCATCACTTTGTTGTAAATATCAATAGTTCTTCAATTCAAAAAAAGTATAAAAAAGACTTGTATATTTTTACATTGCATATATAAACTACATAGATGATGGTATCCAAAAATTATGTAAACTTTTAGAAGAGATACCACAGAAATTTCTTATAGAAAAGGTTTGCTTTTTGTGTGAACTCTATTATTTTCATTTTGTATGCATTAAACATTTGATATAAGGTTAAGAATTTCTAGTGTGGCTCGTCAAAAATTTATTGATTGGTAGAAGATTTTTTTTCAAAACAGTCATTTTTTTATATCCTAGTGAAAATCCTTGCTTCATGTTCCGTAGGTGTAAGACTAGACTATTCTTACTCCTTAGTGCAGGCCATTTAGGAAATGAAAGGATTGAACCATATCTTGAACATACTCATAAAGAAAACTTAGTGTACACAGCTTTTGCTAGATGTGTCTACAAACTAGCTTTTAAAGCCACACTTGAAATTCCAGGGTGTTGTTTTTCTAACAATGTATTTAACCATAATTTATTTTGTTTGTATATTTGTACCTATGCCATGCATATATCCATGCCAGTTTGTCATTTGGTCTTCATAATTTATTAAAAAGGATTTGAAAATTAATGCTGTTTATTTTTTTTTTTGTGGTTGTGTATTTTTGCTGGCCTATATTTCGAGTACTTGTCCAAATCTTGTGAAATGCACTTTGTATGGTACCTTTTGTTAGGGACACACCAATAGATATTTCAGGGGGCATTTTTTTCTTTGGTCAATAGTCGAGCAAGCTTTTAACAGTATTTTCCTTAATTGTACATTTGTCAGTTTGATTGACTGATTGATTTAATTTATGCTGTACTCAATCGCCTCCCCCTCGAGTACCAAATGTTTTGCGTTGATTCAGGGGGGGGGGGGGGGGGGTGACTAGTCACTCCCTCTTTGATTAGTAAAATCTACTTTTTTGATAAAATGTTCTTCCAGCGTGGTTTCGACATTCAAGTTTGCATGATACGATTAAAGTCACCTCCTTTAAAAATTCCTGGATGCGTCGCTGTCATTGTTTGTCATTTTAGTCTTTTATGTCTTTGTTGTATTTTACTTTAAATTATTAACATCTCACACTATTTCACGGGTTAGTGGAAACCACACATGCAAATAACTGTTTGGTCAATCTTGTGAATGTATGCAGTGTCGGGAGTAGATGTTGTAAGGTGGAAATCACCTGAATTCATTCAGTCAAAACAAAATGTTGTACGAAGATCCAAATCCCACATGTTGACATCTTCTGTCACCGAATAGACCAAAAAATGTTATATTCACACTTGCAAAACCCTACAAGAGGTCCTCGATTTAAGAGTCTTGAAAAGTCCTTGTCAGTTAATTTGTCGACACTCAGTCGAAAAGCTAGTTGGCACATGTATAATTGACTTCAAGTTCATGCCACATGCATTTAAAATGTGACGGGCACTTTGTTTGAAATTTTCAATCAGTCATTGAATAACCCATTCAAAAGACAACAAATACACAAGATTTCAAGACAATTGTACAACATGCTTACGACCTGACAATCTGTGAAGTAACAAAATCTAGCTACTTTATATTGTCACATAACTTGGAAGAATCTTGTCAACTGTTTAAAAGTACTTAACAGGATCGTCAGTCAAACAAGTAAAAGAAATCTTGAACCTGAGGATTTAGACTTCTTTTCTTGTAAACACCCTAGACTGCAGGGTGGACTATTCATTGATGTTATCTGTCATGTGAAAGGGGAGCGTGTTAGTATTACCATCACAAATGCGTCTTTCCAGTACCAGTATAATCTAGTCAAATCCATAAATAGACATTCAATAACGTATTCAAAAAGCCTGCAATCAAGCGTACCGATTAATGAGAGCGGTTGATTTTCTTTACATGCTGTCGGGCCAATTGTTGGATTCATATATTATACAAATCCTGTTTTTAGAACCAATATTTGATAGTTCAACAACTCATACTACACTAGTACAATCCACACACTTCAACCTTTTGAAACGTTTTTCCATAATATTAGATGAGAAGCTTATTTAGGTGGGTCATTGAATTGGGTGTCGTTACCGCGTCTGGTGTTATCGGGTTCAACAATGGAGCACATGGGTTATTTTGATTTAAATACTACTATTGCAAGCATAAGTACAGCTCTTTTTACAGTGAAAACACGCTAACTGTGAACAATTTGTGGGTTTTGATACTTTTTTTAAGCATGTATCCGGTATTTTCATAACACAGAGGAGTTGCATCCTACTTTTTTGGAGGATTTGAAGCAGTGGAAATCTCAGAAAATAAATAAAAACAAGTGTTCAGGTTCAGCTCAGTAGATCATTTCAATTTCAATTTATAGACAGAAATAAGAAATAAAAGAAAAGAGGAAGTAGGAAGGAGAAAAAAAAAAGGAACGTAGATGAAAAGAAGCGTCGCTATAACATTTTGTAAAATATAAATTTATTTTTCTTCCGATGTGTAATTAGTACATTTTGTTCCATTACCAAATTAATAATTATTTTAAAATCATTATAATATTTCTCTTTACAACAATGACATCGACTACACGTCAACAACGACTAAACGTCACAAGACAGTTCATCTTGTGCCAAACAACCCTAACTAGCTATGCCATATATACACTTATGACAGTAGCTAATTCTCAAAAACTTGCCGCTGAAACAGCTGGCAGCTTGTCCTCCTAAAATATCATGTGAATTGAACATGATGATACAGATATCACGGTTACCTTGTAAAAGGCGGGGTACTGCAGGGGTGCTCCTTGTATGGACCTTTTAAGGCTGATTTGTAGTACCGTATACAACTAGTCATGAGGTTCAAAAGCTCTAAAGCTAGTCGTACGACATTCTAAAACAAGTTTTAGAACGCGTGCGACTAGTTTTAGAAGTTACGATTAGTCGTATTTTTCAAACCGCACGTAACAATTCGAATTGGGCTTTAGGGCTCAAACGAGACCTTCGGATCTCCGGCTTACTCCACAAAGGCAAGATTTTTCTTATAGGCCCCATATAACTTTGCAACAGTTAACTTGAAATCGTCCAAAAGAGGGAGTAATTAATACAGCTAATTATAGATAGAAAATCATAATTGATTAAATGTAGTCGAACCTAGCTTTGAGGGTGTGAAAGTATAGCATCTCAGTACCCACTTTTCAAAGGCTCTTCACCCTTGGTGCACACTGGCCTTTGCGACGGCTGCGTCAGTCATGAACGACTATACGAGACTATACGAGACTATACGAGACTATACCAGCGTATTCACGGGACACCAGTGTCAATGAGTATAAAAATATTATATAATATATAATATAATATAATATATATTTTTAGACTGAAGTGGTAATTAAATCCATTTAGATTCGCCTATAATTTCAATTGAAATTACTAAACATTGCAATCGAAAAATTGGAAATAGAAGTTGTTGTTGGTAAATATTGGTTGTATCATCAGTCATCACCTGAGTGCAAATTGATCATTACTGATAATACAGCAAATCAACAACTGATAAAACAGCTGTTCATTTAAGGTTGCTTTATGAAGCAACGTTCTACAGCAAGTTTCTACGATTAGCGTTATATTCTACGATGTGATCATAGTTCCATTCGTCATACCATCGACAGCTGCCTTGTTCGTACTCATCACATGACACTCTTGGTTGATCTGGCTTCCTCTTAGGAAGACTGGGTTCCGGTGGTCGTTTACCGAGAGCTGGAAAACTTTTATAATAATACCTGCACAATCAAAAATGACAAATTAGTTTAACACTACCAGACCATTGGTATAATATGATTGGAATTCGTCGCTCCGACGAAGGATTAACGTCCGAAACGTCAGTTTTCGCTACTATCATTCTACAGTGTCTAACTTATTATTACATGTTTCTAAACTTTTTCTCTAGAACAACGACGCAGTCCTACCTAGTATTTTATACTGGTTTTCACCTCTCTGAGTGGAATTCGGGTTAGAATTAAAGTTTCTTTTCTCATTGTTAAGGCCGGCACACACTAGGCGACAAGTCGCAGCGACTTGTCCCCGCGACATGTCGACTCAGAGTGCACTGGTTCAGCAATCCCAACCGGTTGGATTTCATGCGGCAAGTCGCACCAACAAAATTCTGTCGCGGCGACAACAATTTTCGCCAAAAAATGTTAGTACACATGGGAGGAAATTGTCGCTGCGACATGTCGCGGGGACAAGTCGCTGCGAGTTGTCGCCTAGTGTGTACCGGCCTTTAATGTTATGTTCACAGTAAACCAATCTATCATTAAGGTCGGTACACACTAGGCGACAAGTCGCAGCGATTTGTCCCCGCCACTGGTCGCAGCGACAATTTCCCCCCGTGTGTACTAGGTATTTTTGGCGAAAATTGTTGTCGCCGCGACAGAATTTTGTCGCTGCTTCTTGCCGCATTAAAGGCCGGCAAGAAGACTTGGCGCCTAGTGTGTGCCGGCCTTAAATCCAACCGGCTGGATTTCGTGCGACCAGTCGCAGCGACAAAATCAGATGTATTGGCGACAAATATTGAACCAGTGCACACTGAGGCGACATGTCGCGGGAACAAGTCGCTGCGACTTGTCGCCTAGTGTGTACCGAACTTTAATGTTATGTTCACATTGAACCAGTTTAGCAGGTTGATTCAACTCCTGGCACACATACACCTACCATCTTTGAATGATGTATTTGTGTCCTTTAACAACCTTCTTTGCATCATGTAACGATAGAGCTTCACAATTGCCATTTTCATCCATACTGTTCCACACTAAAGCAAGACCTTTCTTTGGTTTGACTTTTATTCCAAGAAGAGGGAAGTCCGTCTCTCCGCCTTTCTCGACATCCTGTAGATAAACGAGTACCGTGGCAAAACGATCACGTAGTTCGCCGCGGCCTTTTTCGTATACTACACAGTCTGTGTGACTTTTGTATCCTACAAAGCAAAATCAGGTGATTGAAAGTCTGAAGATACTAAATGTAGAGTTATTTTAAACATCACAGCAAAAAGAGTCCACAAATCGAATATACCGTCATATACCACAGTCATATAAAAACAGTAGTCAATAGACCTTCCACGTATCCGCTTGACTGGCAACAAAACAATAGATTCACACCGAGGCTGGAGTGTATAAATCCATAAATTATCTGTATTTTATACAATCCAGTCTCGACGTAAATCTATTGTTTTATGTCCAGTCGAGCGAATGCGGGGAACGTCTATTTGAAAATTGTCTTCACTTCGGAGCCGTCGTTTAAAATTCTGTACTCGTAATATCGTGTATTTAAGCATCTAAATGAAATTGTTCACGAAATACAGAGCCAAATATGGTCCGATACCGTCATACCGTAAACCCCTACGCTCGCCCTCCCTCCCCTCTAAATAGCGTACACAATGCATTTTATTCATTGCCATTCGTTTTCTCATGGAATCGTTCGCTTTTTATTCATCATCCATCCATCCATTCACTCATTGAGGCATTCACCAATTTGATAATGTATTATCTCGTCCATTTTGTATTCATCCAATTAAGTTTTCTTCTGTCTGTCCTTCAGTCGCTAATATTTCAGTCGTGGTTCATTGCTTTAACCAGAGACAAATCCCCTTGAGAAGTAGTTGTGTTGATCACCTTCTAAGAGTGCTGACAAACACATGGCGATTCTTAGCTCGAGAACATTCCTCCTAGTATCAATAACTATCCCCCGAGGATGAACCCTGAACTGCTATAGTCAGAAACGACTGACACCAGCCTATACTCCCGGGGGGGGGGGGGGGGGGTACTACCCTATATCGACTATACGTGGATGATCCGCTGAACAGGGACTTTATTAAATAATGTTAACTGTGAAAAGTTACTTGGTGTCTCTATCGATAGCCATCTAACATGGAAAGAACATATTGACTCTGTTGCTATATCACTTAGCAAACTTATAGGACTTTTCCGTAGAATAAGATCATATCTCCCTCTTACCGCTAGATTATTATTTTATAAAACCTTTTTTCAACCCAAACTCGATTATTGTAGCATAGTATGGGGTTCATCCACCCATAATTCTAGGATTCTAAAATTGCAGAAGATAATCTTAAGATTGATTTATGATAAATCTAAGCTATCGCCATCAGCACCACTCTTTGAACAATCATCCATTCTGCCCATAGAATATAGAGTAATGTTTAGAATAGCTATTATGGTTTACAAGGCCTTACATGGTCTCACCCCTGATTATATCAATAGTATGTTCAAACGCCTTTCAAATGTATCTAAGCGTAATATCAGAAGCTCAGTAAGTGGCAATTTATGGATACCAAACTACAAGCTATCTATCACAAGAAATAGCTTTTCTTTTAGTGGTGCAGTCCTTTATAATAGTTTACCACAGGACATTAAGTCATCCGAAACAATCAAGATTTTTAAGAATAAATTATTTAAATATTTTTTAGATATGTATATAATTGCGAGCTAGACATATTATCTTGTATTCGTATAAATTTTCTTAATATTATTACCTATAATTAATTTATATATATATATATACACATTATTTTCAATTATATATTTATGTACTAGAAGGCCCAGTGGAAGATTAGCTAGGCTAAACTGGCGCACTTTTGTAAAGTGTTTTTTAACCTTCTTTAAATAAAGTTTATTCATTCATTCATTCATTCAACAGGGTATGGTTTTTCGACCTTGGTGTCATGAACAGGGTATCCAATTCTACTCTATTTCCGATTTGATCCAAACTTCCTGTCATACTCAGGGCCCAAAAAATGAGAGAAATTATTTTGCATTCAGGAAATCGGCAGGAATAAGATCGTTGTCTTTAAAAAAAGATAAGAGCAGCACGTGTGTCTGAATTGATATATTTATACAAATCATATAATCTTCGTAAACAATTGTAATTTGTCATAAACAAGGTATGGAAGTTAGTTATTTTTTGTCATAAACAGGGTAACCCCTACAAGATCGCAGCGGAACACCCCTACCCAGATCTGAAGGGAGTACCACCCCCCCCCCCCCCCCCGGGGAACTATCCCTCATTATATTTATTGCTTTACGGTTCTGCCATTTTCTAGACTTCTCACTAGTGAACTCACTTAAATATTCCACCGGCCAACTCCACTGACTTATTAGTACGATTGTGCACCGTGTAAGAATAACTGATCGTCATGGTTGTGAAACAATTTTAACAAAAAAAGCTCACATCGTACTGGAATTGTCTTCCTTGCATCCGCCAAGTGAGTCACAAAAGGAAGGTCATGTGTTTTTTCGGGTCTTTTTCACAGTCGTGACGATCGTGTAAATGGCCAGGGGGGGGGGGGCGATAAACGATCGGGGATGCTCGTCGGAATTTTTAAAAAATACCACTAAAAGATACCTGACGTTTTTCAAAAGGGCGTGGCTTCGCAAATTTTTCATCTTTTAAAGATACCAAAACCAGGATTTTTAGTGCTATTGAACCCCTAAAAGATACCAAAACTGTGAGAATTTGGCAAATTTTGTATTTTAAACCCTAAAAGATACCAAATCGCTGATTTATACCCCTAAAAGATACGACGAGCATCCCCGATCGTTTACCATCGGAGTCCCCCCCGGGGTAAATGGCTATATCCATACCATATCGTACTATTCATCCCTTTTGTTATTCACTCCTTTATACTGATTGGCCATTCACTCACTCACTCACTCACTCACTTGAGCTGTTCCGCAAGAACAATCCCGACTCTTGAAACGTGCACATACAAATATAAAATGGAATTAGCGGTCTAAATATACTATTCTTTATTATTTTTTTGTGTTTCAAACAGCCATTTATTTGACAATCAACAGTAGTAAACCAAAAATAATGTTAAAACATTTTTTCTGTCATATGCAGACTAAAAGTTATGTGTAAGGCTCCTTATTCACTCCATCCATCTATCTATTAGTTCATATGTCTTATTTCTATTTATACTACTGTAAATGTAATATAAAGATGTCTTGAAAAGACATATGAACTAAAAAAACTTCCAGACTAAAGAAAGTTATCTGGGCTGATATTGAGGCTAACCTTGAGAGACTGAAAACACGACACAACTATCCACACACTGATGATGCCACTGACGATGAACCCTGAACTGCTATAGTCAGAAACGACTGACACCAGCCTATACTATACTACTTGTATCTAGTTTTATTTTCTACATAACAATCACAATCTGTAGAAAGTCAGAAATAAGTAATTAAAAGTAAAATTATATCTTTAACATCCAAAGTCCCTTCAGTATCTGGTAACCAGTGCTGTCTACCCGGAAGTGGAGGATATATATACTACATTTACCCCCAGCAAATGTCAGTAAAGTATCTTGATTAAGGACACAACATGATCGCCTGGTAATTTGAAAACAAACCCAGGCCAGTGGACCTGAAGTCTGATGCCTTAACAATTAGGCCACCATGTATTTCATAATAACTTAATAAGTTACTCTGAGTAGCTTTAGCCTTTTTCAGACAATAAATTTAAATATTTAAATAATAATACTAATATTGTTCATTTCCCTAGTACTTACCAACACCAACAGGGTAAGAAGTAATCTGAAACTTCCCTCCATTCTCTGCTTTGAGACCAGTGGCCTGTTTGATATGTTGCTCATATGCCAAAGAAAACTTATTTTCACCTGGATAGAATGCAGTGCTGTAGCTCCATCTAAAGTGTGTTTTTAGCTCACTAGACAAAGATTCATTCAAACATGTAGTTCCTTCCAAGAAATCTTTACTGGATACTTTGTATTTAAGCTTCAATTCCTTCAGGTTTTTGACAAGTGTTGACACGCTATCAAAACACAGGAATGGGTCGTTTTGGTTGAATATTTCTAAGTGTTTATTGTGAACTTGCATTAAGCCATCACATTCATAATCACTTAAGAAGTTCTCAATGACATACGCTCTGACACTACTGTTGTTTTCATGTGGAGGTTGCAATTCTTTGATATTGAGAGTTCGTCCTTTAACTTTTGAATTCATCTTGAGTTTCTTCTGGAAGGATGGCTTGAAGTTTTTCACTTCTGGTGGAATGTTTGGCATGTCCCCTACAGAAGCAAATGAGATATTTGCATTGTACTGCACATGAAAAATTGCTAAAATTGTTCATACAATTATTTGTCAATATCATTTCATAAATTACAGACTATGTTACAGAACTACACATGCTAACTTACACTGGTCCAAAGGTACATGCTAAATGTACACACAACATAACACAAAAACTGGTGCATGAAATATTTCAACAATCAGAATTTAATTTCACTGCACATAACACTGCTGTCTAGGTTAGTAATTGGTGTTACGGTTACGCCAATTAGTGCCATATGTTGCCATTATGCCAAATGGAGTTAAGTACTATGCTTTCCTACAACACTGCTTTTTTTATTATAGTTTTTATTGTATGTCTTGTATTTGAGTAAATTTTGTGGTCCCCGTGTAGTTTGGCGTAATGGTAATATATGGCACTAATTAGCGTAACCGTAACACCAATTAATACTAACCGCTGTCTATAATTTGGGATTCCTGTGTCAACTTAAGGTAAAACATGAATCAGATATGGTGGTTTTGAATTTATCGATACAGCATAAAAAAATTCCTTAATCTTATTGTTGAAATGGCTTCTTAAAAAAAACATGTTTTACCCGTTTTACCATAGCAACTGGAAAATAAGAAAACATTCAGCAATGTGCAGGTGAGTTATGAAGGCTCATAATATATAACAAAGGCAATCATTACCTCAAACAAATCAAAAGCTAACAGTAGTATAAACTGGGTTTGATTGATATAGTGTGGTCATTTGCATTTCTTCATCTATTTCCTTGAGCTTTGATGTTTGTTTATCACCTTATGAGTTTCAAAAGACCACAAAAGATTGTGACAAAAAGTGTGAACAGATGGTAATCATTATCTTAATTATTCCAAAAAGTCACATTAAAATTTTGCCTTAAAATTGTGCAATATCCCATGATTTATTACAATGTATTTGAAGAAATAAAAAAAAGAGTATCTATCGCAGTTCTGTAGTTTTGTACTGTGCACAGTTCTGCAGATTTTGACATTTGGAGTTTTCTCAGTTTTACACAAATTTTAAATTCAAAAATACTTTCAACTTAGGGTTTTTTCACTACTTTTTGTATTGTTTGAAGAATAGAAAGTATAAACATTGAAGCAAAAAACCCTTTATAGGGCCCTATTAGAACACCCTTACCCTTATATAGTATATATATTAAAGTTGATTAAAATGGCATATACGATAATATAGCTGAGCTATGTGAAATTCTTTTATGTTTCAAACATCATACAAGTAAGGCACTTGGCTATATAAATACCATGCTTTACCTGAATGATCTTGGCACAAAACAGTTTTCAATCAGGTACAATATGTGATCTGCATCTAGCCAAACTCACAATAGTATAGCATGTATTTACAAAGTCCTGGTAAAATTCCATCCTTACCCTTGCGCTGCTGGGACTTTGTTTCATGCCCCCTACCCTCACTTCTTCTATGTTTGTCAGATACTTTGATGTTCTTTGGGATCCTCTTTTCAACGGACATGTAAACTACACCAGCAACTACAGCTACCATAACAGCTAGTGCAAAGAAAACAAATCGAAAGTTTGTCGAGCTCTTTTCAAATTTCTCATCTTTTTTTTTAGATTTCCATGAATCACTTGATTTTTTAAGCGGTTTTTTGGTTGACTTTTTAGTTGATTTATTGTTAGCCATATTCCCTGTAGCTACACCAAGAGTCTACGATGTATAATGTGAGTTAAATTGCAATTATTTCAGTTTGTACCATCAGCTGTTGGCTGTGTAAAACGGGACAGGATCTTGTCAGGAGCCGTCAGGCGTTGCAAGGTTTACCACAGGAACCCCAAAATATAAATATAAGAAAATAGAAATTTAAAATCATATATCTTCGCCTTACAAACTTTCCTTCAAACGTGGAAATAATAACTACATTTCATTTCATTATATTTTCAAAGCTTTTTAGCTTCGTTGATTTTACCAGACGGTGAGAGAGCTAAACTTTGTAAACTGTGTCAACTGTGCAAGACATGACAGTAACAGAGGACCTCAAGGGGTTTTGGGTAATGGATAAACGACACCAAAGCATAATGGGAAATTTTCCATATAAGTTGTTGATGTCTTTAGCAAAACGAAATATTGTACAAAATATCCCGTTTATTTGTTACGTGTATTTGGACATTTAGCGGTTCAGAACTTCATTGTTAGATATAAAGGATGATATTGTAAGAAACCATTTGAGTTTCGTTCATAAACCAGAAAAATTTCGAGCATAAAAAACCCTCATAACAAAATGGCCTCTAAGGTGAGAAAATGTCTGAATTCCAGCACGTATATAGTATGTAGATAAAAGAAGTGTGATAGTTTATAAATGCTAATGGTTTTCATTGCTTATTAATACCAAAGCAGTTCAATTTTGCATAATGCAATGATGTGTTGTGCTTAGTAAGCTAAATTTATTAGCTTTTTACTTTGTATTCAAAAGATTTTTCATTGTTTACGATTGTCCGTTTGTTTAGAAGAACTATCAGTCAGTCATTGCAGAAAATAGCCAGTCGCAGGCTTTTTGCTAATAATTGCATATTTAGAAGGGTTATTTCATCAAGAAAAATTCAAATATGAAATGAAATATAGAAAAAAATGGACAAGATGATGCATATTTTAGATGGGGGGTCAGGGGAGTTTGAATACCACAAGACCACACTGAAATATCCCCAAATATTTTAGATTATCAATATACCATGATTTTTCAGTATTTTCTTCAGCGCACTATTTTTTACTGAATACAGAGTCCTAAATTTAATAAATGACTGGTACTTTGACTCTTTCAATACCAAAATACAGCATGTAAAAGAAATGAAGAGTATCAAATACCATGAAAATAAATGTTATGAAATAATGCTCTTGGTTGTAGGCTATTAGTAAAACAAGCAATGTGGTTCAGTACTTTCCCAACTTACGAGCTGTAGTCACTCGCACAAGGACTTGTCTTGGCCCATGCATGCAACTCAGCACATCGTCAATGGGAACAGCAAGCCACCAAGATAAAAGATGTAAGTAGTTCTACATGAATGATTGATTAGAGTACAACTAATAATGGGGTTATCTCCCATGCAATGTAATTAAATGCTCACAAGTGAGATTACAATAACAGAAACAAATTGTATTGTCTTTTGAATACCACTGACTATTGTGACCTCACTTCTGCAGCATAAATTATATTATATAGCATAAAATTATATTACATAGTATGGATTATATTACATAGCATAAATTACATTACATGGCATACATTATATTACATAACATAAATTATATTATGTCGAAGATAACCCGATAATAGCAAGACAGACAATTTACTTCATATGAGGGTCTGACTGAATTATTTTCTCCTGACAATATGCCAGCTAATTCAATATTGCTAACTAGTCATCATTGTTCAAATACAGTATAAAGTCATGGAAAATAGACTTGACACACTAGCCAAAAGAATGGACTCAAGATTACCAATAAGTTCAAATATTCTAATGTCACTGCTTGTTTACATGGGGGATATACAAAAACATGTAGAATTACTAAAACAAAAGGGAAAGTGGATGCTGCCTTACTTGTGGCCGGTACTGAATTATGGGTGTTAAGATGTGATTAAAGTAATATTTGGGGTTTTTGGGGAAAATTCCTTTTTTTCTAAGATTATTTACAGGTTTTAGAACAAAGTTTGGTGAGTTTGCTTTGATTTGAACCTGTCCAATGATTATGATCCTTTGCATTTAAACAATAGATTGTTAAAGAATGTTTTGATGTCATCATGAATTACTAGAATAAAATCATTTTCCTTTAAATATTGTGATTTTTAATCATTTTTTGACATTCATTTAATGAAGCAAACAATAAATCAAGTGAGTTGTCTGTTTTGCATATCATTAAATATACTGAATAAATTAAATAAGTAAAGACGAGAAACACGTTGTTCTACTGTGACTCCGAGTTTCGTGCTTACGCACTCATGAGTGCGTAAGCACGAAACTCGGAGTCACAGTAGAACGTGTTTCTCGTCTTTACTTATTTAATTAGCTCTACACCACAAGTGTATCGAGCACTGTCTTAATGGGATTAGCACATTACTGACTACATTGTTACTGAATAAATTAGATATTTACAAGTATAAATGTATACTACAACGTTCTTGCAAACGAGTGTATATATATATAATCATATGCGCTAAGTAACAGAAAATTAAATATGAATATAAAAACAAAATTAATAATACAAAATATTAATAATACAAAAAATTTCCTTTTAGTATCTGACATTCAGTGGACAGAGAACAGGCTAGGGCCATTTGCCAAAAGAGATCCAAGATATCCACTCCCTGGTAACATGGGTGTGGTCATCGACAAAGAAGAAACGATTGCTACCATGACAACAAAGTCATTAGTTGATGCTCTACTTGAAGTCCCTTCTACGGAATCACACAAGATGGAAGTTATGGGATGTTTTCTTGATAATATGAACCAAGAACCTGTAGAGCAAGAAACCAAGGTTTGTTCATCATTATCCCTTGAGAATGTGGAATGTCAACAGTTCCTAATCAATACTAGCCTTCACAACTGTGTACAAAATTAGTTGATGGCTCACTCTTATGAAACCATTGCTATTCCCAAACATTTGATTGAGAATCTCCTTTTTGTGTGGATTAAAATTGTCATGATGCAAAAGTTTGTACCCAGTACCCACCACACAAGATCACCTTTTTCAAGCAAATGTACTTTGTACAATTTCCTTTCTTTGTTCTTGTCATACTAGCTGTGTCTATGATATTGTTCTTACTCCAAGGTTCAAAGTGAAGAACAAGCCAATCTCAAGCAAACAGTTGGAACTGTTGAATGCAGTGTACAGACATGTCCACAAATTTTACATCGTGGATTCATGGATCTCTTCCCAGATAAACATCTCAAACCAAACCAACTGACCATTATCAATATCAGCCAATTCACTGAAAATGATATGAGTTCATGGTCTGTAGAGGTAGAAGAGGAAAGAGAAGCCTTCATGAAAAGTGTAAGTCACTATAAGTTTTACATACTGCAATAGTCTAGACAAGTACTGCTTACCTTATGGGAAACTTTTAAAAACATCTTGAACCAGCTGGCGGGGACTAAATCTTGTCTCAACAACCACATGACCACTAAACTACTCACACACACACAGATAACAAATTGCTGTAATCCAGCACACTCACTAATACAGTCTACTGTTAATACTTTAAAGGATGTCACTTCAAGCCATAGTTTGCTTCTTATTGATGCATATTTTGTTCAAGTATCTTCTCAAGGTCGATCGATACACACTAGGCGACAAGTCGCAGCGACTTATCCCCGTGACATGTCGCCTCAGTGTGCACTGGTTCAACAATCCAACCGGTTGGATTTCATGCGGCAAGTCGCAGCGACAAAATTCAGTCGCGGCCACAACAATTTCCGCCAAAAATACTTAGTACACACTAAAGAAAATTGTTGCTGCGACCTGTTGCGTGGACAAGTGGCTGCGACTTGTCGCCTAGTGTGTACCGACCTTTATGATAAACATCACTATACAACATTGTAAATGCATGTATGCACTGATGGATAGTCTCACATGAACAGGCCAATGTGCATTTATTAATTAAATTTGCAGACTCCAATGTATTTGTATTGATTAGGTTGGTAACTATGTAGGTCAGTTGTCTCTAATTGCTCTAACATGAGTGGTGTTGTGTATGTTATTTCTATTAGTTTGTTGAAAGTGCTAAAGAGATCTGTGCTAACTTGGCATGTGCTGGTTATTGGGCTGACTTTGTGGATCCTTCCTCTGGAACTGCTGTAAGTAGTATTGGAACATACTTCTGACAGTGGCAGTGGTGATGTATATTATTATTGTTATAAATATAGCAAAGAATTGTCACATTAAAATATGGTATGCATGAGCTGTAATTGTGTGGCCTGTGAGTGAGCATCCAAATTATATTCCAAACACTAGAAAGTCATGTTGATTTATGGTTTTTAATGAAACAAAAACAATAAGCTTTCTGTAGTAGAATAGAGTGCATGCACTAAAAGTGTGCAACAGTTGTCACTATTTAGTTGTAAATAGCACTAATTAAACAAAAGAAAACAATAGAATTAGCATAAAGTAGCACTATTTAATGGTATTTATGTTGCACACTTTTAGTATGTGCACTCTAGTGTTCAGGGAATATATTGTGGATATGTTAGCTAATTTGGATACTCTAATTAGAATAGTTATTAGTACATAAGTTCAAGTCCACCAAAGGGCAATTGATATTTTTCCTTGTTGCACTTTACACACCAAATACATTGTACACTGCCATGGAAATGACTTGATTGCAGTAAGCTGGCTGATATTCTAGTCTGATGTGAAATGACTGGATTGCAGAAGGCTGGCTGGTATTCTAGTCTGATGTAAAATGAGTACTGTATGATTGCAGTAAGCTGTCTGGTATTCTAGTCTGATGTGAAAAGACTTGATTGCAGTAAGCTGTCTGGTATTCTAGTCTGATGTGAAAAGACTTGATTGCAGTAAGCTGGCTGGTATTCTAGTCTGATGTGAAAAGACTTGATTGCAGTAGGCTGGCTGGTATTCTAGTCTATTGTGTTGACCAGTACACCATCGACTAACCATTGTTAAGTCACTAAAAAATTTGTTGATATTTACAGAAATATGCACTCTATTTTTTGTCATTGCTTAGTGAATATGATACATTGCAATG
This sequence comes from Diadumene lineata, assembly GCA_918843875.1. Lineage (NCBI taxonomy): Eukaryota > Metazoa > Cnidaria > Anthozoa > Actiniaria > Diadumenidae > Diadumene > Diadumene lineata. The sequence continues at coordinate 41,244,520 of OU974069.1, forward strand.
TTATCAACTTTGTTTCTTGCACATTTTAATTAAAAAAGCCAAGCTTTCGTGCTATTGTTGTGAGTTGAGTTGAGTTGAGTTTTGTTGTGAGTTGAGTTGAGTTGAGTTGAGTTGAGTTGAGTTGAGTTGAGTTGAGTTGAGTTGAGTTGAGTTGATTATCAAAAGTAATTACAAAAATAATCAAAATGTCAGCAAATGCACAACACTATATTATTCAATATAGTGACATGAGGAAGGACCACGACTGTCGTCCAAATTGCATGCCCAACTCCTTAGTATAAAAAAAGGAAAATCAGAAAGAGTTACATATAAATTTATAATTTTTAATATTTAATTATTGTTTAATTTTGTTATATTTTACAGTACTTTGGGCCCCATACAAACACCACATTGTTTGAGACAGACGATAGATTCAATCACCTTGGTTTCAATGTTCTTGACCTTGGCTGCTGTAAAGTGATAAGTCATCATCTGTGGGGAACGCATGTATTTGTTGGTAGTATCTTTACTGATGCACCGACTGACTGTGAGATCCTAGCTAAGGCCCTCCACCAGTAGTTATCTATTAAACACGTTGTTCCTGGAACATCAAAAACTGATTAAATGATAAAGTATTATAGAAGGTTCATATAAATTGATGTCAAACTTTATGTACAGCAGATACGCGTTGTTCTCAAATTTAGGGATTAACAATTTATTCATTAAAAGACAAACTGATATCACTCATGTTGAACGCTTTCCTTTGTATTTTAATGTATTCCCTAAATTACCAAAGCCCATTTACTTGGGACAAGGTTTTTGCAATTACGTGTATGTTATTTTGTGTAATAATGTATGCACAGAGATGTCAACCAAACAATAAAATCTGTTTTCGTTTTGCGATGTGCCATTGTTCGTAACAGCACACTTCAGTGACGTTGAGTTATGTTTGACTCGAAAGTTTACATGAAAAGTTTTCAGAGAATGTCAGATCAGCGTATCAAATTCTTTTCAATGTTTTCGAATTCATCAAAATACTGTTTTTAGTGTAAATTCAATATGCAATGTAAACACAACTTGTTTATCTTTTGGATTTGAGTTTTCTGTCATTGGTTGTCATTGGTCCAGTGGAAGCCCCTCCCTTTGCAAATTGAAGAGTTTGTCTGCTGCATATTTCGGTTTCCACTTTATACAAAGGGTTCAGTTTGTACATTTGGAACCACTGGTTTTATCTAATAGGAAGATTTGCCTCATTTCTTTAACTAGCAATATAATCCAGGGTTAAAATGGCTAGTCGAAAAACACGAAAAACGCAGAAACGAGCTCAAAGAGCCACTTCAAACGTATTTGCAATGTTTGATCAAAGTCAAATTCAAGAATTCAAAGAAGCTTTTAACATGATTGATCAAAACCACGATGGATTCGTCGATAAAGAAGATCTACACGACATGTTAGCTTCCCTGGGTAAAGATCCAACCGATAAATACCTTGAAGACATGATCAGCGAGTCTCCCGGTCCTATCAACTTCACCATGTTTCTAACTCTGTTTGGAGAGAAGTTGAACGGCACAGACCCAGAGGATGTCATTCGTAATGCCTTCACTTGCTTTGACGAAGAAAATGTTGGTAAGATCCATGAAGATGTGCTGCGTGAGGCAATGATGACGATGGGAGACAGATTCTCAGATGAGCAAGTGGATGATATTCTACGAGAAGCACCTATCGACAAAGAGGGATATCTCGATTATAACACTTTTACTCGTATTCTAAAGCACGGCAAGAAAGACGATAACGATTAAGATACTAAATTGGAGCGTGTGGAGTGTTAAAATGGCTTGTGTGAGACTCTTTAGTAACTATTGAAATTGAATGATAGCATAAAAATCGATATCATGTCGCGAAACTAAAATAATAGTCAATTTAATAACTGAATAATTTAAAGAGGTCGCTATATGTAAAAAACTTGTGCTTTGACGCGTGTGTCTTTGCTAACTACTGTCCTTGTTTATTTTTTTGTTTTCATTTTAAGTTTCGTTTTTTCAGTCATTCCATTTGAAAACCGCCTTGCAAGTACTATAGAAAATTGGTTTGGCTCTTTGTTAGTGCTACTACGATGGTAGTTTTCAAGTGGCGACCGAAAAATGCTTGGTTCAAGACACGTTTTTTGAGGATGAGAGGATTTCTATTTTTGTAACGTTAATTCGACCGTGTTAAACCCGTTTATGGTCAAAACGGCTCCGGTCAACTTGATTCTGCGTGACTGCGTTTCGTGACAAGAAAGGAGCACCTTGTGACGTCACACATTCATAGCATTCGTAATCATATCCGGGAGCTTTTCCAATGATATTGGGCTTCGCAACCATCTTTCCAGCGGTGGGGAGTGGAGCTGTTAAATTTATCAAGTTAAAATCTGCTTTTTCTTCCTCGATTGTTGGGAAAAGAATCATCTTAAAGAATAGCTTGATTTACAAGGTAAATCTTGTTCAATATGGCTAGCCGTAAAACCAAGAAGCCGACCAAAAAGAGAGCTCACAGAGCTACCTCGAATGTGTTCGCCATGTTTGATCAAAGTCAAATTCAAGAATTCAAAGAAGCTTTTAACATGATTGATCAAAACCACGATGGATTCGTCGACAAAGAAGATCTACACGACATGTTAGCTTCCCTGGGTAAAGATCCAACCGATAAATACCTTGAAGACATGATTAGCGAGTCTCCCGGTCCTATCAACTTCACCATGTTTCTAACTCTGTTTGGAGAGAAGTTGAACGGCACAGACCCAGAGGATGTCATTCGTAATGCCTTTACTTGCTTTGACGAAGAAGGAGGAGGAAAAATACACGAAGATGTTCTCAAAGAAGCAATGATGACGATGGGAGACAGATTCCCAGAAGAACAAGTAGATGATATTCTTCGTGATGCTCCAATTGACAAAGATGGATTTTTGGACTATAATGTATTCACTCGTATTCTCAAGCACGGCAAGAAAGACGACAACGACTAATACTTATTTACGCTAAAATTATTATTGGACTTTGTAGGGAAAAAACTATTATGAATTTGATATGAAATTGCCTGTTAACTCTTTAGATCAACGTACAATATGTTCAAATGCATTGCCTTAAAATATTCTTTGTCTATTCCAGAAGGCGTTGTTCTGGTCATTATAAAAATGATTTATAACGACATTCTTTCTTGATATAATACAGTTATATAAACAAGTCGTAAACATTTATTACTAGTTTTTATGACTCTTGTAGCATAAATAGTTGACAGCAATATTAGTCAAATAATCATAAATATATTGTTTCTGTATTAATTTTTGTCAAATGTAATAATGACATTCAATATAAGTCCACTATATTTCGTAAAAAACAGTTTTTTTAAAAAATAAATTAAAACCGTTGCTTGTTGAAGATTGTTTGTTTTATCTATTATCTATCAAAAATAACAGTTGTGAAAGCATTAGTAAATAGAAAGTTCATAAAATAACATGCAGCCTATTTTAAAAATGCTTCAAATTCTTGTCACACAGATGATAATTTTGGGATCACCTTTTCCATTTCAATACTATATTAGTGAAACTCCTGATATTCTTCTCTTCCAACGACTTGTTAATATTTATACAATAATGTTTTGTCATTATTGTGTTTGTTTTTGCTTTGTCTTACTCAATACCTGAAACTGTACCAAGACTTATAATTTAATAATATATAGTTTTTCATTAGTACGGACTATGAAGGTGTTGCAAAGTAGTTTGACAAGAAAGACCCAGGGCTGAGATCAGTGGTGAGGGGTTTCAAGGAACTTCATACTTGGTCATTCAAGTTTAGTAAACATCTAGGGGATATTTTCAAATAACGTTTAGAAAACAAAGGAGCTTTTTTATCAGTTGATAGAGTATATTATCCCAAAACAAATTGGGATCAAGGGAATATTTATCCCTTTTGCTGTTTGCAGGGCTGTCAACTCTCCCGGATAACCCCGGAGTCTCCAGATTTTGGGACCAATCTCCCGGTCTCAAGATTTCTGTTTCAAATCTCCCGGGTAAATGCGAAGAATTGTTTTCGTGTGTTTTACCCGTAATTTCCTCGTGAATGGAAGCTAGATAGAAGCTAGAATCAGTAGATTGTGTAAACAAAGACGCGTACAACTTTTTTTTTTTTTTTTGCTTCGGATAATTTTTAAAGGAAACAAAATGGCATACTTCAGGCGATCTCAAGATCAGAAACGGCCGGGGGTTGACAGCCCTGAGTTTGTGTATTTTTGACTGTATCAGGTAGGTACCAATTCTTGAAAACAAGTAATTTTTGCCTTGATTGTTAGTATTTGATGTCTTTATTTTTCTGTCAAAATCATTTTGTTCCATTAAATTATGTCAAAATGTTTCAAAATGCAAATCATTATTTTACTTATAATTATTTTTCCCCACTGTAACATCTTCTGTGACCTAAATCCTGACAAAATTGATCATTTCAACTTCAGTGGTGGTGGGTGTTACTCCTAATGTGGATGATCAAGAACACGCGCCATTTTGTTGCATGCATTCCTTTTGGGTTTCCTGTATTGAGCAAAACTGACTGATAAGTACTGGAAACTATACGGTCCTCATCAGGTTCTTGTCTCCCGCTCTGTCGCCATTCTCTCTGCATAGAGAGTGCTACTCAAAAATCTTGCAAAGGAACATGGATCCAAGCTTTTTTATTTCTTTCTTTCTTTCTTTCTTTCTTTCTTTCTTTCTTTCTTTCTTTCTTTCTTTCTTTCTTTCTTTCTTTCTTTCTTTCTTTATTTCTTTATTTATTTATTTATTTATTTATTTGTTATTATTATTATAATATATTTTTTGAACATTAAATTTTCAAATTGCATGTTTTTGGATGTATCATTTCCTATACTAGTTTGATGTTTGACGTACCTTTCGCCATCAGACGACTATCTGACCGACCAACACGCTTAAAGCTTAAGTTTCAAGTGAAAAAATACATAAAGTTTTAGAAGCAAATTAGAGACGTTTGTAATCCAAAATTACTAGTAAAATCCATATAAACTTTTTCTTTCAAACTTTATTATCACTCAGTATGTTATTGTTGACTGGACGTAACTTATCTCCGGGATGGCTCCCCATAGCAGAACTTATGTAACTGAACACCAGATCCACCCGCATAAGGCCACGTTCTATCCGCTATGGCAATGGCCAGTCTATCTTTAACTTCAAACACAGTCGTGCACTGAGGTCAAGCAGGACACCTAGTCTACTAGTACCGTATTCAGGACTCGGCATCTAAACCGCTAGCCTGATTTTCAGACGGGGCCTGGGGACTACGCTTCACTCCACCCCACGGTGCCCCGTCTGAAAATCAGGCTACTAAACCGCAGGATGTTTGATCATTATGATACCGCAACTCTTTAATTTCGCGGTCAAAGCTGTCAAAGCGATTCTAAAAGGAAACACCTCTCAAAGGCTTAATGCATTGCCAAGATTTCATAGAACTTTTTTTTACCGATTAGGGGTCGATTAGATACATAAATTATACATCTACCGTTCTACAGACAGTATCCATGCATTTTCTCATAGCATTTTCCAAGCATTTATAATATATTAGTATGATATTTATAGTATGATTTATAACAATCATCTCATTGCAGTAATTTATTGTAATTAATAAATGCAGTGATTCGTTACTGTAGTTGTCAATGCGGTGTTATGTAATTTTCCAGATGAAGAGCCAATATTCATTTATGAATATGTTGAAATAAAGCCATTGCTATCATTATTTTGATTTTCTTACACACTTCATATTTTGTGTACGATTAATTCATATCATTGTAATCATTCAATTTCTTTGTCGTTTTTGTACTATTTATACTTTGTGTACCACTTGATTTCTACTGGATGACGTTTGCAACGACGAAACGTACCAATCTCTGACACATACAGGATTAAACGCATTTGGATATTTGTAAAGTACTTTATAAATTTCTGCTGCTCAGGCCATTTGATTTGATATTTCTATACAATATTTAAACTGAGACACATCGGCCTATGAGAAGGATTAATTAATTCATCAGCCTATGCATTCACATGGCCAGATGCATATTTGGTCACGTTTCTTACCAAAGGCCCGTCTGACGCGAGCGATTTTTTTGCCGAGATTTTTCCGGCGATTTTCTTCTTAATAGAGCCGTATATTAATTATTCACAAGCCATTTTTCCAATGCGCGAGTTTTGTATTTCTTCCTAGGTTTCTTTGTCATGAAAATCTCAGTTCAGGAGATCTAAACAGCACGTGACAGAGGCTAGCCGTCCGCATGACTTGTTGTCCTCAGGGACTTCGCTTATATGAACTAGACTGACCAGTTGGGCTGTCAGATTCGGACCACTAGCTGTCTCACCGTTCTGCCAAATACCCCAGATAATTGAGATCAATTGTCTAAGTCGTTAATTCATTGACGGCCATGTATTTTGTGACATCAGTTAATAAATATATAAACATAAATGATCATCTTATTGTCGAACATTTTCAGTTCCCATATTATACCAGAGAGAAAGATCTTGCAACTGCAAAGTGCAATTCTAAATTTTGTTTTATTTTATTTGCATTGTAGGTCGTGTGAACCAGTCTTGATGGCCGCCGATTTGTTCTCTTCATCAATCATATACCTTTCAGAACTTCTTCCAATTGGTTCTCTAAATGTGCCTTTGTTGTCTTTTTGTTTCGAGCATCTACTGGACTGCCGAATCGTTTTGCTAAACATTTAGTGGATAAGAACCTGCGTTTTAAGAACCTGAGCCCATTTAACGATTATGAACACTGAGTAGTATATGTAGTGAAACTTTGGCTTTGCGTTTTGCTCTAAACTGAGTCACAACTGAGCCTTCATCAGAAACTGACTCTTTTGTATTTTAAAAGCCTCATCAGAAGGAGGTGCGTTTTGGTTGACGCGAATGCTACACTTGAATAATTTTTGTAACAAAGGCATAAGATATGCTATTGTTTAGCGCAGACTAATGAAGTTGAATAAGAAATGAATTACATAAAGAATGAGTTGCATAACCAAAGTCCTTTTTGGAAGTGGTCGAGTAGTGTACAGTCCGAGCGCTCATCGAAAGTCCAAAACTTTTAACATGTTGTCGATGCAAAACTCTTCCGAAATTGGCTCCTTTGGAAAAAACAACAACAACTGTTTAGCAAAGGAAATTACATTTTACCATTTTGATGAAGTTGATAAAGATTTTGAGGTAAGATGAAAAGCATACATGAAATATAAACAGCTTTGATATAAAATGGAAACACATTACTTAATAATAATAATAATAAAAATATAAACTGGAATATTTGTAAAAATCCAAAGATTGTCATTTTTCCAACTAACTCAAAACGCGCGACCGTTCAAAGTACTTAGCTTTGCGTGAACTCCCATCACGCTCAGTTTGCAAGCTCAGTGCAAAGGCCATCTAGCAGGACAGTACCAAGGCTATGATAGATTACTAGTCAATAACACAACCTTGAACTGTGACGGTGTTTCTAAAGAAACAGTTGAGTATCAGTAACTGGCATGGATAAATCTAGATCACATTAAAGAGTTTTAAAGAAAAATAATTTGTAAATATATTTTCCATCGTAAAGATCTAAAATTTCGTTTATCCAGATTATACACTTCTATTCAATAGTAATACCTGATTCTAACTCGTGGCACTAATTAAGCATATTTAGCGCATGCAAAATATATAAAGTATGGATTTTTCACATAGGCATGAAATACTAGAAAACTGCTGATAGAACATGCTTATTACATAACCAGAGCTGCATGCTTTAGAACGACCTGCATCACTGCATGCTTCACTTCACCATCTACATTAGATTCCTCTATTCTAAAAGAAATCCTAGTACTTACATTCGAACATGAACTTATAAAAACTGAATGCTCTGTCTTGCATAGTTAAATGTTTCATTTTCTCGCCTACATAACTGCCTCCTAACGCTATTTAACTTGCCGAGAAACTGAAACATATGGTGGTCGTTCTTTCACTGACTCCCCTGCAACGCTTAAACTGATGCAACGCTGTGGAATTCACTTTCTTGTGGTCTAAGAAACCCCGCTAATTCGCTTACTATGTTCCATTCAAAACATTCCTTTTTTGATTAATTTCTGCTTATTATTATTATGAAGTTTCATTGCATCTATTAAAGGCTGGGGCTGCTTTGACTGTCCAGGAGCGCTAAACAAAACCCTGCTTATCATTATCATTTCAAAACCCCTGTAAAAACGTTTGATTGCAAATATAAATTACCGACAAAGATCAAACTTTCAATTTTTTTCACGGTGCAGTATATGTTATTATGCAGTGTCTACAAAGCACTAGTTGGTACAAGCCAGTAAACTCAGTAAATATCCGCACTGGAGCAGAAAAGTAGCGCTAATTAAATAACGGAAAACAAAAGAATTTTGCACACATCACATATGTGCGAGTTCCAGCCGGTGATACTAATATAGCTAGTACTATTTTCAGTCCTTTGGCATGTACTCTAGGGATATCATTTGTTTTTCTGAATGTTTTCGTCAAAACTGTTATATACTCATATTATTTACAAAGTACATAATTAATATTGTAAATACTTATCTTGTTTTAATTATTATTTTAGTGTAATTTATTAGTATTTATTTATTATTTATTTATAATAGATATTGTAAGTATATGATAAACATGCTGGTTCACATCAGCCCTCGGCTGCCTATATAATTTATATAACCTGCGACGAAAGAGGCGGAATACATGGATTGTTTGACAATCAATAGACGCTATAAATAAAGGTGTGGTTATGGTAACACCTTGATATCTGCTATGTTTTTCCAACAATATATATTGCTAATTTTTTTCATCATTTCAAAACTACATGTATAATTCAAACAGTTTAAAAGAAATGATCTCAGTTTTTTTGTGGAAATCGAGCTTTTAGATCTATCATTAATGACTCAGTAAATTTCGACTCATGCATTTGTATTACAATTAGAATCATTAACTTGTTTGCAAAAATCAAATTCAAATGATATAGTTACGATATTTCTCCCTGCCACATTGCCGTTTATCGTTAATTCTTGTGGTCTTCTTTTTCAATTTAAGTACCGATTGTACAGTACACAACAAAACCCTCTTCTTGTGATTCTTAAATGAATTCTTAGGAATTTGAATGAATGTTTATGATATAGAAATTTTGCGCAATTGGGTACAAATAAGGTACCCCCCCCCCCCTGGTTTTGGAGCATTTCCAGTATATTTCTGTTATTTTGAAGTGAAGTTCGAAAATTAATATAACGACAAAAACAAATTTGACACCAGCCAGCCAGCTGGAGGAAAGCGTTGTGGGGAGATATCTTTTTTCTAACTTTCTTGCACGATAATTCTAAGAGATATTTGAGGGGGGACGGGTTCGGCAATTTTTTTGTGCAGGATATTTTTTTCCCATGTGAAGTTGTGTATTTTCTTCCTCCCAACACGATATTTTTTATTCGCACATCTGCCGTGCACGATATTTTTTTTATTCTGTTTAAGGCTTTGCTCGATGTTTTTTTTTTGTATTTGCCCAATCCCCCTTCAAATATCTGATGGTCCGTCCCTTAGCGAGCAAAATATTTTTTCTCTTGCTGACCGCAGATTGCACAGACGTTAATAAAGGGTCTAATATCTGGTCTATTATAAAGATATTCCTTCGGTACTTTGTATATATATTCAGATTTGTGTATTGTTTTTTTTCCTAGAAAACCGTTCATAACTTGATCAAATCAGTAGCAGCGATTTCCTGGAATATTCCAAATGGTCGCAATGAAGACGCCGAGGAACTCGCCTATCGTGTTTTTGTTAATCCAGTCATGAGCAGGTTTCTTATTTTCACATCGCGTCTACCAGTGTTCTCACCGTCTGTCGCCAAGGCTTTTAGAGGAGACCTCGATTCATTACGAGTTATAAAGCAGCTGAAGTATTTCTCTAATCAGCCGTTGTTGGCAGTTTTTCAACTTTTAAGTGATCTTGTGTCAAGGTATGTCTATAAGCCGGTATCATATCGGTTAGTGGACTGGGTTCCAGTTGGATAAAATCGTTTTAAATGAAACAATGGCGAAACATTGACCAAGATTGGATAGAAGTCAATTTATGAGCACTTGAATATCGATGTGTTTTTCCAAAACATACCCAGTACATTAATTCAGAAAACAAACGCATATTTACACTGATACTGTGCAAAGAAAAATAATAATAGTAATCTCGTTGCCATCCCTACTACCCTTATCAATTGCGTATGTAAGAAGTTCCGAGTTTCAACAAATGCAATGTGTTTCTGAATTGCAGTTCATTTTTCCCTCCTATTTCCACTATGCCTCATAGATTTGCATGGTTAGTCAATTCCAATATAATATAATATACTTTGATTGCCTTTACAACTCAGTATACTGTAGATTAATCACCATGGTTTTTGCTAATAAGTAATATTTAATTCATGTATTGTTCTCCCCAGATGTACTATTGACGAGTGTATCTTACATGAATGGAATTACATTACTAACGTAGTACGCAACAGTTCCGTAAATACCATCCCTGTACATTATTTCCTTCAAAAACCAAGCTGGCCAGAATGTTACAAGCAAAATTGTAAACATCTCGAAGAGGCGGATCCCCATGCAATCTATCCAACTTCAATCTATCGTAATTGTGAAGGTTATGTGTTGGCAAAACCAAATGCATCGGTTATTGAAAGCTGTATGAGTCACACCCTGACAACAACTATCAAGATCGTTAATCACGTGTTGGATCCTGAGAACAATGAACTGAGAAATGTTTACCAGTCTCTTGGAAGGTAAGATGCTGAAAACTCCCCGTAGATATTCAAGCATCCATGAGAACATAGAATAAATAATTAAGATATGTTAGGAGGGATCGTGGAGGGGATTAGGCTAGTTAATTATTATAATTTTGTGCATAATTTCAGGTGTGTGGCGATCATAGACGATAAGGTGGAGAAGATCTATGGCAAAAAGATGCAAGACTACTTCGACGCACATGACATTGAACTATCCAAGCTGGTGTTCGCTGGAAATGAAGTAGACAAGGATATATCTACCGTGGAAAGAATGCTGGTGTCACTAAAAAAGATGAAAGTGGCGAGGAACCATCCTGTACTGGTCGTTGGCGGTGGTGTTATATCTGATACAGCCGGTTTTGCAACTGCGCTTTACCATCGTAATACACCCTATGTAATGCTATGTACCAGTATCGTGTCAGGCATTGACGCAGGGCCGTCTCCACGTACGTGCTGCGATGGATTTGGCTTCAAGAACCTCTATGGAGCCTATCATCCGCCTGTGCTCACCCTGACAGACAGATCCTTTTATCGCTCTCTCCATCATGGATGGTTGCGCCATGGAATCGCCGAGATCGTAAAAATGGCGGTTGTGAAAGACAAAGACCTGTTTTGCTTGTTAGAGGAGCAATCGTCGACACTCATATGGACAAAGTTTGGAACCGAGATGGAAGATTATGATGGTGATCACGGAGAACTTGGCAAAGTTTGTGACCTTATCATTGGGAAAGCACTTGAAGGGTACGTAACTACAAACAATGTTCAAACTACAAATGATATCTTCTTCGACTGGCAATTGGCACGTGTTACGGTTCACTACATTTTTGATATAAAGCAAAAAAATAAAATAAAAAATCATTCGAAACCTTACTCAATTCCTATCCCTAAACCAACCCATAATTACTTCATTCGAAACATAACTCAAATCCCATTTAGGCCTAAAGCAAACCCTAACCAGTAATTTGATCTTTCTGGAATTTTACATATACATTCATGTAGCCTCTTCTATAGTTTGACGCGCGATATCTGCATTACGTTGTTTTTGATGGCAGTTGTGTTCATGTATATAGATATGTACGTTCAGAGTATGGTAACCTATGGGAGACCCATCAATGTCGTCCACATGCATATGGACATACCTGGAGTCCTGGTTACGAAATTCCATCAGGCATGCTACATGGTCATGCTGTGGCAACTGGAATGGGATTTGGTGCTTATTTGTCGTTCTGTGAAAACTGGATCGACCAAGAAGAAATGGATCGTATTCTGAGGCTGATCAATAACCTTGAACTCTCTCTGTGGCATCCTATTATGAAGGACACGCATAAGATCTTCATGGCACAAGAGAAGATGATCGAAAAACGTGGTGGCAATCTTGCGGCACCAATACCAAAAGGTTTAGGACAGTGTGGATATCTGAATGATATGCCATACGAGCTTCTTGATCAACGTTTGGCCGAGTACTATGAAATCTGCCAAGGATTTTCCAGGAGAGGACTAGGAATCGAAGCCCACTGTAAGGATGTTGGACTTGAGGATCCTGCAACTGTTGGTGGTGTGAACATGCAGCTGCCCGAGGAATCTAATGGTTGTAGCAAAGCCGATATCACCAATGGTCATTCCGAAGAGATTTCCTATAACGACTGGATAGAAACTGTCCAAAAGAAAAGAAACAAAGACTTGCTTTCGAAGTCATCGTTCACAAAACCCCAGGATACTCCTCATCCTCCACAGTTTGAACACAATGAACTTTGCCACCCAGGTATGATGCACTTTCTATCATTTCTTTATTATAACGTTTTGTGTTTTGATGTGCACGTGGGAATGGGCGCAAGTTTAAAATAGTAGGAATTTGACCTTATCATATACTCTATTCTTTCTTTCAGGAGTGGAAAAATATGCAAGTGAAATGACTGAAATCCCAAGTCACGATATCCATGCAGTTGCCATAGAAACAGAGCAACAACAAATGTTCACACCATGCATGGTCGGTCAACTTGAAGCACAGTTCCTCAAGATGATGACACAAATCAGTAAAGCCAAGCGCGTCTTAGACGTTGGAACCTTCACAGGAATGTCAGCCATGGCGTTTGCTGAAGGGACGCCTCAAGATGGTCAAGTAATAACGCTGGAATTTGACCCCAAGATTGCCTCAGTTGCTGAGAAACTTTTCAAAACTTCTTCATGTGGTCATAAAATAGAGCTTAAGGTATAAGTCATGTTTATTAGTTTTGCTAGACTACAATCGGAAAAAATGACATTACACTACTGAAGCCCTAGTCGCTGAATAACGGGGCATTAACAGCCGGTATAGGGGAAGGAGTGTGCAACTTCTTAAAAAGCTAATTTTTAATTTCCAACAGTATGAATAAGAAAACCTTTTATTGAGGAACGTTTTCCCAACATTTTTTCTTTTCGAAATGACTTTATACACACCTGAAATTGACAACTAAAAAAATTACAAGTGCTATTTTACCGCAAGTTTAGAAGCAGCACAGTCGTTCAATTATATAGTTTGTTTCTGTTGGTAGGTTGGCGATGCAGTAAATCTGATGGAAAAGCTCCTTGTAGATGGCGAGACCTTTGACATTGTGTTTCTCGACGCTGCCAAAGACCAATACATCCGATACTACAAAATAGCTATGCAAATGCTAACTGAAGATGGCTTTATCCTTGCTGATAACTCGATGTGCGCACTCCTGTACGACAGTGACGATCCGAGAAGACAAGCCCTTCACGAGTTCAACCAGATTGTCAAGAACGACCCAAATGTCGAGCAGCTAATTCTCACTTTTCGAGAGGGTGTGTCTGTCATACGCCCTAAAAAATCTTAAAAAGTCTTAAAATGCATGCATTTGCCAATAACAAACTGTTTGTTATAATAAAATAAAATACATGAATATGGTTTTCTTAGAATCTTGATCGTTTGTTGTTTAACGTTTTTCAAAAATGTCGAATTTCACAGGAAATTTAAACAAGGTTTATTTCTTCCATTAATATGGGCGTAGACGATCTCTCTTGAATTGCTTTCTCATTATTACAGAAAAAATCGAGATCACCAATGTGTGTAAACATAGGTGCACAAAATTTGGAGTAAACAAATATTCAAAATTGTCTGAAAAACATACTTCTCAAGTCATCGAAAACCTGTTAACTCAACAACACTTGTGAAATATTGTAAACACCAGCAAATGAGAACCTGCATTGTCTCGCAAATATCTTCTAAGACGTTCTTAGTCCATCAGGTTTTTATTTGCGGGTTTTTACTGTAGCACTTTTTGAAAGCTAACCACAACTACCGATACATAGTTTTCACTCCTTAAAGAGATGACCCACCCCTCCTCCTTAGCAGGTTAATAAATGAAGTTCCTAATTCCCCTCACATTAAGTTACTGAAACATATTTCTTTTCAAAATTGGGTAATTTTCCCTGAGCATTAATCAAAATTATTTTACTTTCCTTTTTAATTGAAAATTGACTATGACTGAAAAATTACATTTGATTTTGAATTAAGCTTTCTATTATAAAAATCTATTTATGAAATTATAAGCTCATCAAGAAGTATTAGATCTTAAACTACTTCACATAAAATATTGTCCTAAATGAATTAAAATTCTTAAACCTAAAGATAATATTCACTGAAATTGTATGTTAATAAACTTGAACTGCTGTGTGAAGTATGTTACATACGTTTCATTCAGATATGAATTTTGTATGGTTGTTGATCATTCAATTCACTTTTTATGCAAAATATATATTTAAGTAGAAGTGAATCCCTCATTTAATTATTTGATTAATATTTACAAACATCAATAATGTACCAGAATAAAAATTATTCCATTTTTGTAAAATCTCCACTATTACCACCAGATTTTTGAAGCAATTGTATGTCGGCTATAACAATGTCTCGTGACACTGCCTTGCACATGTCATAAACAGTCAATGCTGCTATAGATACAGCTGTTAATGCTTCCATCTCTACTCCAGTTCTGCCTACTGTACTAACTGTACTCAAAATCTCAACTGCATTCTTCTGACTGTTCAGGGTTAACTGTACATCAGCACGTGTGATTGGTATGTTGTGACAAAGTGGAATGAGTGTTGAAGTTGACTTTGATGCCATTATACCAGCCAACTGGGCTATTGTCAATACATCGCCTTTCTTTGTCACTTTATTCTCTTGGACAAGTTTGAATGCTTGTTCTCCAAGGTAGACCATCCCTTTTGCTTTGGCAATTCTTGTTGTCTGTGGTTTTTCCTTAACATCAACCATACTTGCCCCGCCTTCTTTATTTACATGTGTGAGCTTTGGCAAACCAGATGAATTATTATGAGTTGAAAACATGCGGCAGCATCCACTTGTAGGTACTCCATGCAGTGTTGGTTGTCGTAGAGGCATCCAACTCCAGGGCATGTTGGAATTCTTTATTGAGAACCTTGGCCTGCCTTGATAGCCCACTGTTAAACAGAAAACAACAAAATTAGGAAGTTACTTTACTAAACATTATTATACGACAGCTATACTGTTCAAATGTCAAGTTACAAAAAGAACCATTTGTTGTAATCCACAAGCTTTCCATTTGGTTTTACAGTTTAATTTAATTGATCTTTACTACTAAGTCATTAGTGCAGCAATATTTAAAACAAAGAAGTTTACATACATGATAGTCACCCACCAATAAGGATCATGGGGCGGTTTTTCTGCTTGACAATGTTAAACATGCCTGATAAAAGAATTTGAACAAATAAACGCATTAAATGCAACTAAAAGAAAGAAAAAATAAATAAATTAATTAATTAATGATTGAAAGAATGACTGGATTTATGAATGAATCACTGGTTTAATAAATGAATGAATGAATGAATGAATGAATGAATAAATGAATGAACGAAATGATGAATGAATGAACGAATCAACGAACGAATGAATGAATGAATGAAATGATGAATGAACGAAATGATGAATGAATGAACGAATCAACGAAAGAATGAATGAATGAATGAATGAATGAATGAATGAATGATTGATGCATGACTGGATTTATAAATGTAGGACTGGATTTATAAAAATGAATAAATGGATGAATGAAGTGGGAAATCTGAGGCAAACTGTCTTTTAGTTAAATTGAGTTCATTAAAACTTTTGAATCAAAAGTTTCAATCCACACAACTAATTATCACATATACCAAACCTGCATGTTGCTTTTTCTTTCGCCCCACTGCTGCTCCTATTATTTGTAAGAGTTCATCCGATGATGTCCCAGTACGCAGAACATCTCTCAGAGAGACTTCAGAGTTTCCAAACAGACAAACCTGAAAATACATTTAATATGTATGTTAGCCTGTAATGCTGGCAGTCTGTGGTTTGAGAGTAGAACATATAATGTAGATTACTCATGTGAAGTCTAAAGAAAATCTGAGAATAAGTTTATTTGACTGTGAATATCTTTAACATGCATTTCATGGGATTGCTTGTACACATACCTTGAGATTACCATCAGCAGTAATTCTCAGACGATTACAGCTTCCACAGAAATGTTCACTCATTGATGTGATAAATCCAACTTGACCTTTAAAACCTTTTACTTTGTATGCCTGGATTAACATTGAATTAATGAATTACACATGGTAGGAGTAACTGCTTGTGCATGGACTTGATATTTAAAATATTAACATGCAAGGTATGTCAAGTGCTGCATAACAGTTCTCTACTATAAGTCTTTTCTTCTGTAAATTAGGAAAAAAAACGGAACGGTACTACCAGCTCCAATTAGTGTGGAAAAATGGTAAGGAAGTCACTGAAAATAACCCTATTGAATGGTCATAACAAAGGCCATAAATACAATCAACTATGCATTTTGCTTTTTAAAACTGTTTATGGCTTATGCAGTTGTTATTGAGGCTAGTACCTTAGAAGTGTCATTTGGATGATCTTGAAGTCTTTCAATATCAGGCCATTTTGTTTGTATGGTGTCTAACATATCCTTATATGATACAAACTTATTGTAATTCCACTTGTTTCCTAATTGACAACAAGAATAGTAATTAGTCTAATCATTCTGTATACTGACCATGATAAAAATGTTTAATGCCTAAGAGAACTAACAAATATTGGACACTACAGGCACAACCCATTTAGCCACAGACTATAGCACAATATCATGATCTTGATCAAAACCATATCTCCTCAGCAAGAATATATATAATTATTCTTGTTTGTTTATTTCTTTTTCTTTTTTTCTTCTTACATTGTGGTATAGTCAGGCAGCCTAATTAAAGCACCATATATTAAACATATATCTTACCGTCAAAAGGCATATACTCTATAAAGCGTACATCCACAGCCTGTAAAGCAACAATCAATAACACTATATAAAGATCCAATTCAAGTGTAAGCTCTTTTATTCAGACATGCAAATATCAGGTGTGTTGACACTGCATCATACCTTAGTCTCTGTCAGAGCAACAAAATCATTTACTTCATCTTCATTTAGACCTTTCATAACAACACAGTTAATCTATAAAGAAGACATTGAACAGAACAATAAAATGCCTATCACCTAGAAGGTCACCAGTTTACTAGATGATATATGAAGTCAACCAAGTATCTATATAAGCAGGCTGAAGTATTTCAGTATTACGTTGTTGTGTTGTGTTTTGTTTTATTTATTCATTTACTATTATCAATTTTTTATTGGAAAAAATCTTTGAAATATATTGTTTTTTTCGAATATTTTGTAAAATTGTACAGTAATTATTGCTGCATGTGCACATCAGAATTAGCTGCCATTTAGAAAACCTGCATTAACATAGCCTGCGTTGCCGGCAGTCTGCAGTTTTAGACCGCCAACAACGCATCTGCAGTTTTAGACCGCCAACAACGCAGGCTAGCATTAACAAATAAAGATTGATTGTTTCATTTGGGTTTCCTGTGGTAGACCTCAAAGTGTACCCCATATATTGGGTGAATTTACCACAAATGATTAACAAAAACAAGACTCAGAAACTACAGAACATAGATGAAGGACAAAAAACTAAAACATGTTAGTCCATTTTGAGCTTGATTTGGTACTTGATGACATCATTGAACACAGACTTCAAAATCCACTCAGGACATGGTCATTCAACTTTAAAAATCAATAAAATTTTACATTAACACCCATTTCAATTCTGACAACAACAAAAAAGACTTCCTAGTAGGTTACAGATTACTCCAATTTTTATTGTTGAGGGGTGACAGGCACTTTAAATTGTCTGAATGTTTGAAAAAAAAACATGTTAGCGATGGTAATATTAGTTCAGTCACTCCCCCTGTCACCTTCTTACTTACTTTTAAAGGGTTATATCCTAATTCTAAAGCATGATCTATTGATTCCATCACTTTATGCCAGCCTGAAAATACACAGCAAGATAGATGTGCTTATGATTGATGCAATGATAAAGTGACTGTGTGACAAGTCTGAATTTCAATCTGATAACTTCAAGCACTTCTTTCCTCTATGTTCAAGCTTAGGTTCCCCAAACCCCAACCCCTAACCATTTTAAAGCTCATTGGTAATGGGGTCAATTTTGCCTGCTAGCAGAGCCTCTCTTGTTTGTGATTCCAGATGAGATCAAAAGAGACCCTGCTGACTTGAGAAGCTTTGTTTGATAGGCCGCCATTCTAAACTGTGGACAAACAAAACCAGTTTGACTTAAAATAAGATTAATGAGGTGGCATAGCTGCAGGATATTTGAGCCTATTATATATATCATAGTTGCTTGGTTACCAAAGAGTGTGCACAATATGAAAAGCAGCCTCGAATTGGTATAGTCGCTTTTTTCTCATCACGAATCACATGGGTATTCAATTTTCTTTTGAAAATATTGAATGATATTGTTCTCTATGGCCAATCAAAAGGCCATTCAAAACACTTTCATCACTTCTGACAAAAAAAAGCAGCAAATACAATAAATACAAGTACTATTCAAGCTATGTGGAAAGAGGGAGTGCACTAACACCATCAGCTTCATGGGAGATCAGCGTTGTATTGAAACAAATACTGACATTAAATTGAAATATCCTGCTGCAAACTATTACCTTTCCGTCTAGTGATGAATTCAAATTTCTGTGGTACTAGTGTGTCAAGACTAACATTTAGTAGGTTAACTCCAGCTTTCTTCAAGGCAGGTAGTTTCCTATTTAATGTAATGGCATTTGTTGTCATTGCAAGTGTTTCTAATCCATCAATTCTACCCAATTCCTCTGTGAAAGAAAAACAGTAAGTGGTGATAAATTATTCAAAACATTGATTTATAATTAACTGTTGAGCTTAGAATTACACTTTTTGTTTGAATTATTTTGAGATGAATGATTTCAAAACAATAGTTTCAAACAATGTCTGGTATTCTGATGTTTACCATTTCTGGAAGGTTACAGATAATGATTCTGATGTTTACCATTTCAGACAATTATTGTCTGTGACCTTCCAGAAATGGTAAACATCAGAATAATTATTATTGTCTAGTAAATATTTTTAAAAAAACTATGCAATTGTTGTCAAACAACTACAACATATATTTAGTATTAACCCTTTCGCTCCTGGAGATTTTTGGCGTTTTTAGGTGTTTTTTGACACGTACAAACTTTTAGCTCGTCCAGAGCAGTTTGTTTTTGGCTTCGATCAAGATTCCTGTGTTTTTGAGTTACCGGGGAGGCATGAAACTGGTAAACAGGTTTAACACGTTTGAAACACGTTTTCAATCTAATCAGAACTTTGACAAATTCGCATCATTTGTGATTTTGTCGTTGTTTTTTGCTATTAATTTGCCTCTAAACGCTTCTGGAACAGCATCATTAAGCTTTCTAGTTGTGATGAGTCTACTGTTTGAAAGAAATCAAGCTGGTGAGATGATTTCGAGTAAAAATCCGGGTTTTTTTCGCACTCGTGAATCTTGGCGACTTTTGAAAGAATCATCACTTAAAGACTGTTTTAGAGGCAAATTCTCGGACTGCCGCGGCTATTTTTGCAAATTTTGGCGATCAAAGAACACAACAACCCTGAAATTTCGGCAGAATTCCGAGGTAGCGTTAGCCTTATAAAAAAAACTTGAAATGGAGGGAGGCTATGACAGCTGCCGAAAATTTCATTGATTTCCCAGAATGCATTGCAGTCGTGTTTTTATGGAAACATGTGTAGTTCGAACTAGGCATGTTCTTAGGGCTTTAGCGCTGTAAGTGAAATGACATAAAACTTGAAAAACTTGCATACGCTTAGTAGAAGGACTGAATTTTTATAGGATATGAAACTTTTTGTTTGAAGACAAGGTTTTTAGCCAAAAAATTCGACCTGCAAAATGTGTGGTTTTCAACATCTGAAAATAGCGAAAAAACATGATTTTTTTGCTTTTTAAGGTTTGAACTGTATGTTTTTGCCCAAATTCCTAGTTTCGTCAACCTGAATGGTACTTAAAAGTTAACCTCATTCCTAGTGTTTGCTTTGAATGGTGATTTATGGCATGAATGACTCAATTCAGGAAGATATGATTTTTTAAAGCAAGGTAGTTGTCTACGGCCGGTTGAGGCCGGCACAGGAGTGAAAGGGTTAATCCTGAATACAAGCTGAATATCTTTAAATATAATGGTTATTCAAATGTTATTCGTCCTTCACAATGCTAATTTCTAAAAACATAAAGGCTCATCCTAAATCTGCTGTGAACTACTTCAATGGTTTTCTGTCACTGCCAGTTACATACCACATAACTGGATAATATCTTTTCTGACTAGTGGTTCTCCTCCAGTTAACCGTATCTTGGTGACTCCTTCTTTGACAAACAATCTAGCCAATGTAATGATCTCTTCTGATGACAACAATTCATCTTTTGGACTAAGCTGGATTCCTTCCTCAGGCATACAATATTGACCTTGAATCAAATAGAATCATTCAGAAGTGTTGTTTACGCATTAAATGATGGTGATCAACTTTATTTATTCACACTAGCATATTCAACTTTACAATAAATAAGTTGATTTCCAATATGGGCGTGTAATTTATACAATAGGCGCGGGTTTAATTTATTGCAATCTCGCTATTATCACTTAAAAACAATGTATAAGATATCAATGAGTTAGTTAATCTAGACTATATAATATATAAAAGTTACATCTAAATTTATTAACTTACATCTAAGATTGCATCTTTCAGTCAGAGATATTCTAAGATAACTGTGTTTTCTACCAAAAGTGTCAGTCAGGAATTCAGAAAAATCTTTTACTTCTCCTTCCTTGAAATACTTTGTCTTTGCAGATGATTCACCCTGTTGGTAAGGTCACACATAGATATTTCCTCAAATGTATATCTCATACATGAAAACAGGTGAGTAGGGGTATTAAGAAGCATCTTTTGTGAATTTGTCATTATTTTTGCTATTATTTTGCCTCTAAATCCTTCATTAAGCTTTTTAGTTGTGAAGAGTTTACTGTTTGAAACAACCCAAGCTGGGGAGATGATTTCCAACAAAAACTTGCTGTTTTGGCAAGTATAAAGATTGAAAGGGTTAAAAACCAAATACAAACATGCAATTAATCAGAATTTGTAAACAAGTAATCCACTGCCTTGAATGACATTAAAAACAAGGAAATTTGATTATTTGGTATATATTTTAATATAAAACAATTGTTGAATTTGGTTTTGGTGGTATCCATAATAATCAATGTCTTGACAAATATTATGGGCCTTAATAGCAATGGCATTATGAATATCATCAAAACCTCATCGAACAATAAACAATAATTGTTTATTAAACCCCTAAAGAAGTTAATTTTCCCGGTAATTGACCGAAATTAATTTCAAAATCATGCATGCATGAAACTTAATATCAACATTCATGTTTTACTACAAAAAAAAGCCGCTTGTAGTGTATCATTACCTGGGTCAAAGGAAATAAGTCTATTTTGTTGGGTCAATACTACATTTACGTTTAATGTACAGACAACTTGGTGGTAGTTGCACGAGCTAGCTGTGATTTCATAGGGGCTGACCAAAAATGCACCGTCACAAACACATCGTAATACTGCACACCAAAATTGTATCTACGATACAGATCTGTTTGCAATGCATGAGTGAATAAAAAGTTATGACTTGTACTTGAAATAAAAATAGAATTAAAGGTTAACTTTATTTTGGTCAGCTTACGTGAACCTAGAATACTTACGTTTAGTAAATTGTCGTGAGAGTGTTGCTCGGGTCGTTGGCGTTCAATTGGTACAGACTTGGTGTGCTGTTTGCGAAGTAATACATAAGAACTTTGCACATTTGCAACAACGTTTTGCCTAAGGAAAGAGTGTATAGATGCACGAACACCAAAACAAACAGCATATAGCGCCATGTTAACTCGACCTAAATACAATGTACGTGAGTGACTACGTGAGTATGCATGGTAGAAAAATTTACGCCCAATTATTGATCCAACTTCGAAAAGATTAGATTAATCCGAATGCATATCGACTTAAATTTATTTTCCCAAGATCCTTTTCGACCAACGACAGACCGAGTTGGACTGTAATCTAATATATAGAAAAAGTCGATAATATTTCTGGACAAGTGTTTGATAATTTTAATAGAGTATTTACGTACTAAAAGCTATTAAAATGGCTACTTCCGAGGCAGGAGGGAATAAAAGAGTACCTAAAGTAGCAAAGGTTTGTATGGTTTAGTTTGGTCGTACGTTTGTTGTGTTGCCGAATGTATTTGAAAGTACATTGCATTAGACTGCACGTGTGTAAAACTCGATCGTTAAACGTCGTTAAAACGTCAATATATATATGTATATATGTGTGTGTATTTCCGACTCTTGCTTCACATAAGAAGAGATGAGATATAAAAAGTCTACTCATGATTGCTCTTATGTATTCTTTTATTTTCCAGCTATTCACAGAAATGTACGAAGTACTGTTCAGTATTGAAGGTTGCTATTTTAAGTCGTTTATTATTGTTTTTATATAGGTTAAGAACAAGGCCCCGGCTCCTGTACAAATCACAGCAGAGCAATTACTGAGAGAAGCAAAAGAAAGGCAGCTAGAGATTGTCCCTCCAGTAAGTTATGCCCAATGTGTGCAATCGATAATTTAAATAATCGATAAATATATCTTATTAGACAGTTGGATGTGGAATATGGCTGGATATTTTTACGAGTCACGCTATATTTTGACGAGCCTTCAGGCGAGTCAAAATGCAAGTTGACGAGTAAAATATCCAGCCATATTCCACATCCAACTGTCTAATAAGTTATTTATTATCCAACTATCTCGTAAAAATGAAAAAAAGGGTAGAAAAAATCGAAAAAATAGTAATTTTCATTTCCTTAAAAAAATTAGTTGGACATTGCGTGACGTACGTATTGCATTCTGATTGGCTCATTTTTCATACAGGTCAAACCGGTTTTAGCAGCTTACACAAACACGCCGTTTTATCCGATGTAATTTTCTCGACTGTTTTTGCACAAATTTTGGCTGTATTTTGAGAAAAAAGAGGGAGAACGTCAACAAGACAAATGAAAAAATGGCTACCGTTCGGAAACTTTGATGAAGTCAAATGAAAATGCAGTAACAAAGGAAATGTTGTGTCAAGAACTTGCAGTGATTGTAGTGCTTTCGTTTCCATTCGTGGGTCGTAGTTTTCTTTTCCTTTTACGAGGTAGTTAGTCAGCTTATTTGTCAATAAACTTACAAAGCATTTTCTGTTCTCTGTGTTTACATGTTCACTTTGACTCTGTTTTCAATTTTAATTTCGACATTTTCGTTATCTTATTAACAGAAGAATCGAAAGCGTTTCTGTAAAAAACGTTCCAAACTAATTCAGTTTGCCTTGCAGACATTTTAGCTGTAGATGCTGTAGATGAAAACCTGTTAAACTGGTTTAGACAGCGAAAAATATCGCTGTATATTTTTACTCGATCCAGTCTTACTCACGCGTTATTTTTTACAAGTTGGATAATAAAAATCGATATCAATCGATAAAATTAGCTTATTCATATCGACAGAAATCGATACCCTTGTATTGTGTGAGTAATCGATAATTATCGATTTTTCAATTATGGTACCAATCCATAGAATTGATAGAAATCAACATGATTGGAATCCATAAAAATTGAAAATCAGATTGCAATTTATGTTGTGAGTATCGATTTTTATCAATTGATTGATATCATTGATATTAATTAACTAATGATTATCAATTGATGTTGATTTATGAATCAATTTCTGATATTGATTTCTAACGATTGTACACATCATCAATCTTTCTACTATCAAACATTTTGAGTTTTTCATAAAAAATATCAAATAAAAAAATGGGGTCACTGTATTGGATTTTACAACAAAAAAATTTAAAGTATACCCACTTTTGTCAATTTAGCGTCTAACATTTGAAAATAAGCATCATTCATAAAAGTATCTTTTTACTGAGCTTGGTCAATACCAAATATTCTGAATGTGCTTTAAATGTGCTCGTTATACATTGGGCTACTGATATAATACAAAATATTTGCATTTGAAAGAAACACTTTTCAAAATATAGAAAAATCTATGCCATAGAATTTTGTCATTGATCTTATATGTTTTAAAAAACATGATTTGAAATGATATTATGAAGTTAAAAAGATATTAGGTGCCCGCATTGGTTTGCAAGATATTTTGAAAAATATCCTCAAAATTCAATAATATCAAGGCTTTTCCAAGTATGGACTGGGGCGAGTTCAAAGAAATTCATAATTTTTCGCTTGAAATTGTGAAAACTGTTCGTATTTTTACTTTAAAGTGTTTCCCAGACATAACTCTGTATATATTGATGATAAGAAATATAAAACTCTAAAATTCGAAATATGCGCAGAACTGTGCACAGTGCAAAACTACAGAATTACCTTAAGGGACATTATGCATGGTTCCATTTACATCAAAATAAACATCTCAATGATAGTGATCAATGAATCACTGAAAAAAGATTGATGAAATCAACAATCATCACTTGATTCATATCAAAATAATTGCACCCCAGACAAACAGATTGTATCAAGTACATGTTGAGTTTTTGTATTTTATCTGTCTAAATAAAATTATACAAAGTAAAAAGGAATCAAAATCCATGATAATGTTTTATAGACAAAATGGGTTTTGTTTTTATTGAATTTTATCAATCATTTGATTCTTATTAACGATTTTCAACTAATATTACAGTAATATTTCTGTATTGTATTTTAGTCCACTGTTTAAGCCAGTTGTGATGATTTCTTCCAACATGGTTGACTGTGAAATGCACCTTTTACTTTGAACATTCACTCAATTCCTGGTTTGATGTTTTTTACCTATGAAATGCATGTAATTTTGTTTTCCTTTCTTTCAGCCTCCAAAGCAAAAAATATCAGACCCAGATGAACTTGCAGAATATAAATTACGGAAAAGAAAGGTATAATGTGTGCTTTATGGCTGTTAAGAAATTCATTGTGTAACACTTGTATTTTCTCCATTGCTGTACATTTAGGAATTTGAAGATAATATTAGAAAAAACAGAAGTTCAATTTCCAACTGGCTTAAGTATGCTCAATGGGAGGAAAGCCAAAGAGAAATTCAAAGGTTAGAGTACAGTTGATGATCAGCATCTTTTCGGATACGGACGTTAAGCTGGAGGTCCATGGTGTACTAGCCTCGTAGGGGAAGAAATATCTGTTTGTTAGTGCACAATTAAGTGCCTAGAGCACAAATCACCAAAAACAAAAAACAAAAAGAACTGGAAAATATTGGGCTCTCAGTTGTTTGTACAGGCTTCACTGTGCTCATTTCTTATGACATCACATTGAGCCAAATGTTTTCCTGTAAGGCCCTCCCACTAGTCAGAGGGCCCTTGCATACTTAGATAAGTACATAATCCATAAATCCCAGGATAACCAAAGGACGTTTTTCATTTAGTTATGTACACCATACCCCATTTATCATGTACATTTTATCTTGCTCTTTCATTTACTTTTTTTATTTGCTATGTACTTCTATTTCTGATTTTTTTCACATATTCCATTGTTGTATGATAATGTTTAAGTAGTAAACAGATCTTTATTTCCATCCTTAGGGCCAGGTCTGTGTATGAGAGAGGTCTTGATGTAGATCATAGAAATCTTACTATTTGGCTGAAATATGCAGAGATGGAAATGAGGTAGGACTTCTTGCATGAAATAGGTTTTTATATGCTCTAAAAAAAAGAATCATTGACTGAATGTTTGATAGTATGATGATAAATAAGAACTCTGGGCCTAGCATAGGACAGCTGTAATATATAATTATTTATTGTAATAATAAAGATTTTTTATTCTATTTGTAATAATATCATGTATAGATAATATTATAAATTATTATCCAACTTGTAAAAAATAATGTGTGAGTAAGACTGGATTGAGTATATATATACAACGATATTTTTCACTGTCTATACCAGTTTGACAGGTTTTCATCTACAACATCTGAAGTTAAAGAGATCAGTAAAATTTCTGCAAGCCGCAAATTAAATTTACTTTGAACGTTTTATATGGTTTCGATTTTTCTGTCAATAGAAATTAAAATCGAAAACAGAGTCAAAGTGGACATGTAAACACAGAGAACAGAAACTGTTTTGTAAGCTCACAAGCTTATTGACAGAACTACACTGTAGCTTGTACAAGTAAAAAAAAAAATGTTACCTTGATACCACAAAATTTTAATCCTTTAGTGGGAGAGCAGTACAATGTCCTTGGCTTTATAGTAGAAGTGTAAAGCTAATTCAAGCAAACAACTACGATCCAAGAATGGAAGCGGCACTGCAATCACTGCAAGTTCTAGACACAACATTTACTTTGTTTATTTACGTACTCCAGTATGTATTTGACTTCATCAAAGTTTCCAATCGATAGCTATTCTTTCCTTTGTCTTGTTGATCTTTTCCTCTTTTTTTTACTCAAAATACAGCCAAAATTTGTGCAAAAACAGTTGAGAAAATTACATGGGTAATCAACTATAAAATGGTGTGTTTGTGTGAGCTGCTAAAACCGGTTTGACCTGTATGAAAAATGAGCCAATCAGAATGTAATACGTACATCACACAATGTCCAACAAATTTTTTAAGAAATGGAATATTACATTTTTTTTTTCGATTTTTTCGACCCTTTTTTAATTTTTGCGAGATAGTTGGATAATAAATAACTTATTAGACAGTTTGATGTGGAATATGGCTGGATATTTTACTAGTCAACTTGCATTTTGACTCCTTCCACATCAAACTGTCTAATAAGATATATATGTTATTATAAGTATGATCATACAAGATCCAGTGTGTGTTATGTGTTGTACTAATGATATTATTCTATTATAGACATCGTCAGATCAACCATGCAAGAAATATATGGGATAGAGCAGTCTCTATACTCCCTAGAGTGAATCAGTTCTGGTACGAATTGTTTGGCTAAGCTGGAATATCTTTGTCATAGTCTTTTTTTTAAATACATGCCAAAATAGTCAAATACGGATTCAAGTGATACAATGTTGCATCTTTTAATCTAATATGCCAATGTTTCACTGTTATTAACTGCTCCTGTTACAGTCAAGCTAGCAAGAAGTAGATATTTTCTACTGTAAGCTGCAGATTCATACTCTTAAGGTTACATAATATCCCATTTTGTGGTTATGGGTATTTTGTAAAACAGATAATACAATTTGTCCATAATAAAGGTTAGTACAATAGCACCTAGTAAATAAATGTAAACTTGGTTATTGATTTTCCAGGTATAAATACACTTACATGGAGGAAATGCTAGGCAATGTTACTGGTGCACGGCAAGTGTTTGAAAGATGGATGGAATGGGAGCCAGAAGAACAAGCATGGCATTCCTACATCAACCTGGAACTACGATATAAAGAAATAGACAGGGCAAGATCCATCTATGAGAGATTTGTTCTGGTTCATCCTGAAGTAAAGAACTGGATAAAGTTTGCAAAGTTTGAGGAAAGACATGGAGATGTAGGTAGGTATCTGTTGTAACAGCTAAGCAGCAACACTAACTAAATCACTCATTGATTATTCATGAGTTTTACAAATCATGATTACAATGTGACCACTACTGAGTTATGGACATTCTCATTTCTAGTAAAAGCAAGGCAAGTATTTGAGAGAGCTGTGGACTTCTATGGTGAAGACCATATGGAAGAAAAACTCTTTCTTGCTTTTGGCAAGTTTGAAGAAAGCTGTAAAGAGGTATAAATAATACAATGTCGTAAATATTTATTGAGACTGGGGCTGTTTTAAAAATAAACAAGTCAATAAAGAAATCAAGGGTTAAGGTTTGTTTACTGTAATAGCAAATGAATGTATTGTTATTTTAAAGAGTCGAGGCTGATGGGCTGTCATGGGTATTTTGTAGGGAGTGTGTTTGCAGTAATAGCAATTGAATGTATTGTTATTTTAAAGAGTCAAGGCTGATGGGATGTTGTGGGTATTTTGTAGGGAGTGTGTTTGCAGTAATAGCAATTGAATGTATTGTTATTTTAAAGAGTCAAGGGAGTGTGTTTGCAGTAAGTAGGGAGTGTTTCTTTTGCATAGAATGTACTAAGATTGTAGTTAGATATGATAATGATATGGTACATTGGCTTACATGTTGTAACAAACAAATCAAAATTCAGATGCATCAATACAGTATTATTTTATTATTTACCAGCATGATAGAGTAAGGGTAATCTACAAATATGCACTAGATCATCTTCCCAAGGAACAGTGTCAGGTATAGTAATGTTAATAATGATATAATATAACTGAGTTTACTTGAACATTGCGATTTGGGATTTTTTTTGTGACCTGCAGTAAAGAGTGGGAGCTCTGGCATAATTCGATACAAGTTTTAGTTGTTTATGCACATATTCTACTTAGAAAGCGTTTTTAAAATTTCATCTATTGCGAGTTACTGAACACATGCGCATAAACAACGAAAACCGGAAACCATAAGACATGACTTCCGGTATGGGATTATGCCAGAGACCTCGTTCTTTGCCGCAGGCCACAAGAAAACACGTGCTCTGGATACGAGATTGGAAAAAAAGTCAACAATAAACTAGATGATATTGAGTTTCCTGTAATTTGTTCACTAACTGTCAAACAACCACACTGAGCCAGCATACTTCTTTCAACATTCAGCACAAGAGAACATAAGTATAAGTTTATACATGAAGCACTGACATGAACATGACACAAAGCAGATTTATGCTCATATATGTCAGTTCTTCATTTTTTGTTTCTAACAAAGTGGTAGATTCGATGTCTCATACACACTCATTCAATTAGAGACATACAACTTGAGGCACAATAGTTAGTGCAGGACAGTAAACAAAGAACCCATTGACCAAAAGCAACAACTTTACTTGAAGTGGGATAACTTAGCTAGGGAAGAAGAAATTTGTCATTTCTCTTATATTGAGTGACATAAAAGAGACACTTGGGATGCCTTCACTGCTACCTTCAATAACAGGCTTACAGTATGACTACTGATAACTGGTAATCTATCTGACTCATGATGGACTTGTAAAACATATTCATGGGATTTGTACACTTCTATTACCTTATAGCATATCAAATCGGTGAACTGTGCTTAAGTCTTTTTTATATATGTTTTTCAGGACTTGTATAAAAGCTATACTCAACACGAGAAGAAATATGGAGACAAGGGAGGAATTGAGAATGTGATTGTCAGTAAAAGAAAGTACCAGTACGAAGAGGTACATTACAGACATGTCTGTCTATTGTTTTTGTTGTCATAAGGCTTTGTTTTGTTCTTGTTGATATTTTGTAGATGCAGTTTGAGGGGGAAGATTGAAGTTGTGTGATTAAAGTGAGATTGAACAACACATTCACTTCAATGTGATATTTAACATGTTTTGTTGTCAGGAAGTGAAAATAAATCCCAGTAACTATGATGCCTGGTTTGACTATCTTCGTCTGATGGAAAGTGAAGAAGAACCTGATGTTGTAAGGGATTTGTATGAGAGAGCCATAGCTAATATCCCTCCAGCACAGGTACATTACATGATGTCTCATTCAAGGATTATAAAATAGAATTATAATGTAATAGATAGATAGCACATTCTTACTGGTTTGGAGGTGTGTTTCATAATACTTTGAATATCATGTAAATGTTATCCAACAGATGGGTGAAGCTTACAGCCTGAATTATAAAAGAGCATTAGTGAGAATGCATTAAGCCAAGCCTTATAAAGCTTCACTGATAAGTCCAGGTCTGATAGATCTGCTCTTAAATACTCCCAAACAGCAGTGTTATGGCAATATAAAGCACATTAATTAAGTATCATTAATAAATTATAATAAATAATAATAAATTTAAAGTAAATCTGCAAGAAAGGACAAAGGAGATTTTAAAATTAAAATTGTCTCCTCTGTACTTGTGGGACATCAAGATATAAAAACTCAAGTGATATTGCTGTCAGAAATTTTACTTTCATTGTATTTTTGTGAAGGAAAAAAGATTATGGCGCCGTTATATATATTTGTGGATCAATTATTGCCTGTACGAAGAACTTATTGCCCAGGTTAGTTATGTTGTTTTCTTACCAACACTGCATCAAATTTGTATAGAATTTATACACTGAATAAGAATTTATCCGTTGGTTAACTGTTATTAACCACAGGTTCGATCCCTGTGGCGGGACCAACACTCAGGGTCTTAAAATAATTGAAAAAAAATTGCTGCCTTTGTAATTACATCTTCAAATGTCTGAAGGGCAGTATGCTATGTAACTCTTCAGGGTTAAGACATACTCTTGTTAAATATAATCACTTAATTATCAATCTTATAAAAAATGACCAGCAGGAAGACTGAAAAGTTCTATTTCTTATATCAGTTTTTAATACATGTTAAATTAATAATGAGGCTCAGTGTCAATGGTTTATTTAGGATATGGAGAGAACAAGACAGGTCTATCAAGCATGTCTAGACATAATCCCACACAAAAAGGTATTTTTTTCATGGATGTGTATTAAAGTAACTCAATAACAAGAATAATATAACATTGTTATAAGCAAAACTGGTAGTAAGTGACTGTTAAACTTTTCCATTAAGAATGCTTGACCTTTAAAATCTGTATTCTGAAACACGCTCACAAGATCTGGATATCCTTAAGTTCAGCCTATGAGAATGCTTCATTTTATTGTTCAATAACCATGTACTAAGCTATGAGATGCTCTTGTTACTATAATCGTAAAAAGTTCTGTTTAAATAAAATCCTGTTTGATATTGTGTGTTTTTTTTTTTCAGTTTACATTTGCCAAGATCTGGCTACTTTATGCACAGTTTGAAATAAGACAGAAGAATCTGAAAGCAGCAAGACAGGCTTTGGTGAGTACCATTTTATATCATTGATAATTCATTTACTAATAATTTATTATATAACTGAGTTGGGTTTAAATGAAGGTAATTTTTGAAGGAAACAAAAAATCAAGGTAATATTTTACCATAAATGAAAACATAATTGAATTCGTAAATATGAACTAGACACTCTTGTGGAGTGTTTACTCATGCCCTTGATGGCCTTGATGTGACTTGTTATTCATTGTATGTACAGCTGCTATTATATCAGTTGAATGGCTGACACTGAAAACAGCTTATGTGAAGACTGATGCTAATTTTCAAATTTTAAAGAAATCACTCAAAACAGACATTGAACAACTTGTTTTTGTCTTCAAAACAAATGCTGTGATTTATTTTTTGAATAATTTGTTGTAAAAAGTAAAATTCAGCATATAGTTACGACCTTGGTCATCATTTGTGGAAGGTGACTTGTAAAATACAAGTTTGGACTGCATCAATGTTAATCTAAAGAAACAGTTCAATACAATATTACAATTCAAATCACTGTGAAGATTTGTAGAGAACTGACGTTTTGGACATTAGTCAGGACAACAACCAAACCTTACAGTGACTTATATTATAAATGTTTTTCACGTCTTTTGTTTGAACAGGGAACTGCTATTGGCAAATGTCCAAAGGACAAACTATTCAGAGAATACATTGGGTTAGAGCTACAGGTACATACTAGACTATCCTTACATAAACTATAACCATAGGCTTATATTCTTGGGATGTCTTTAATTGCTATAATAGAATACATTGGGCTACAGGTACATAGACTATCCTTACATAAACTATAACCATAGGCTTATATTCTTGGGATATCTTTAATTGCTATAATAGAATACATTGGGCTACAGGTACATAGACTATCCTTAGTACATAAACTATAACCATAGGCTTATATTCTTGGGATGTCTTTAATTGCTATAATAGAATACATTGGGCTACAGGTACATAGATTATTCTTACATAAACTATAACCATAGGCTTATATTCTTGGGATATCTTTAATTGCTAGGGTGCTCGCACTAAAAGTGTGCAACATAAATACCACTAAATGGATGATATGACAGTGCACTCGCTGTCAACGGTTTGTTTTTCTGTTTTACTTGTGCAAGAAAAAAAGAAAAAAAGTGATTTTTGATATGTTATAAAAGCAATGGATCATACGTAGGGAGCTAAAAAAAGCTAGAACTGAGTGACATAAAAAAGGCACTTGGGATGCCTTCACAGCTACCTTCAATAACAGGCTTACAGTATGACTAACTGGTAATCTATCTGACTCATGATGAACTTGTAAAACACATTCACGGGATTTGTACACTTCTATTAACCTTATAGCATATCAAATCAGTGAACTGTGCTCAAGTCTTTTTTATATATATCTAATCCAAATATGGTGGACATCGCAGTTATGTACTGGAGCGAGATCATAGAAACGAGGCTAGTCAGTCGTTGCACGTAGACAGTGTTTTATACCCATCCTTATATTGTAGTTTAGTTTCAAACACAGTGGTTTCCATGAGCTTTGTATAATTTGTCAACAATAATAACAAGGCCCGAAGATGAACTACTCAACTAGACGACTGACTAGCCTCGCTCTTGAGATCGTGCGCCATTTTCCGATTCGGCGAATACATTGTCAGACCACATCGACATCTAAACAAGAAACAACACAAAGTCAGATGATGTTTTGGAAAGATACGGAGAAAGCCATCTCTCTAAATCTGACATTAATATTTATAAATGATATATTAAATATAGGTCTTCAGTTGAAATATTTCAGAAGACTAAATAATGATCATGATTTTCAACATTTTTTGTTTCAGTTGAGAGAGTTTGATCGTTGTAGAAAGCTCTATGAAAAGTTCTTGGAATTTAACCCAGCTAATTGCACCACATGGGTTAAGGTAAGTCATTTAGACAGCTGTGTCTCCCACTGCTAATTTCACTTTGGCAGATATGCCCTTTCTTAAACAATGTAAAACTAATAATTTTACAGCAAAATCCTACTAGGCAATGTTTTACTACTATGTTGTTGAATTTGGTTACTTGTTTCAAGATGCACCTTCCAAACACAAACCAAGTAGCACACTGATATAGTCAGC
Source organism: Diadumene lineata (assembly GCA_918843875.1). Taxonomy (NCBI): domain Eukaryota; kingdom Metazoa; phylum Cnidaria; class Anthozoa; order Actiniaria; family Diadumenidae; genus Diadumene; species Diadumene lineata. The sequence continues at coordinate 41,277,869 of OU974069.1, forward strand.
AGTGGGTTGATGTTTGATGTGTTTTTCAGTATTCTGAACTAGAAGCAATTCTTGGTGATACCAATCGTTGCAGAGGAATCTTTGAATTAGCTGTCAATCAACCATTGCTAGATATGCCAGAGGTAAGAACTTCAAAATACTGGGTAATTCTTTAAAAGTTTTTATTCTTTATAACTTGCTCTATAATTGAATTCAATTGTCTATTTTGTTACTTGCTTGCCAGTCTACAAGTGTATATTTTTTGTTTGTTTATTGGTTTGTTTGTTTCTCCATCTGTCTGTTTGTTTATTTGTGTTTATTTGCTTGTTTGCTTGTTTAAATGTTTGCTTGCTTGTTTGCTTGTTTTTTTGTTGAAATGCTAGTCTTACAAAAGGTTAAGTGTTTTGCCCACTTTTATATTCCTAAGGTTCTCTGGAAAGCTTACATTGATTTTGAAATCAACCAAGAAGAGTTTGACAGAGCTCGGGACTTGTATGAAAGATTGCTGCAAAGAACCAACCATGTGAAAGTGAGTGGTAGTACATTTTGCACTTAACATCTTTGACCTTTTACACAAATCCTGGACATGATTATGCCAAACTGTATAGAACAGACAACTTTTATCCAGTGTTGGATAACTTTATCTCAATATGATGCATACCATATTAACCACAACTGGGAAGAATGACCTTCAGTATGTGCCAGTTTCCTATGAATATGTTTCTATGGGGTAGTGGTAAGCTACAAGCATGGCTGAAACTGTTGAGAAAAAGTCTAGTTTAGGAAAACGAACAGCCCTACCCCCAATCTCAATGTTGGAATACAACTATTAAAATGATTGTCATTCCAACAAAGGCAACATGATTAATATTAGGGGGGAAAGGGATCTCAAGTTTTGTTGTTGAACTCTTGTTTCCATTGCCAGCCTACATGTATATTGTTACTTATCAAAAGTCTAGATTAGTGATGCTATTTAGATTTTAAATTTTGTAATAAGCTGTAATTTGGCCAAGATATTTCAATCTAAACCTTTTGCAAATCAGTACAAATTCTGTATCAGATATACAGATGCCTTTATGGTAGTGATTTTGTATTTCCTTGTGTTGTTCTATATCATGCATTGTTAATGAATTTGATAAATGCTATAATATTATTAATAATATACTTGCAAAAAATCCTCGATTCTGATTGGTCGAGAGCAGTGCAGTTCAGGCATAACACCAGTGCAGAAAACTATAACACCAGTGCAGAAAGCTGTAATACCAGTGCAGAAATTTGTAATACCAGTGCAAATTACAACTTGATTCAAAAGACAAAATACGCCCTAAAACTAAATGTTTTTGGAATTGTTTTTTTATTTAGAGAATAATTTACATTTTCTAAACATTTCTATTTGCAAAAACATTGAAATTTTACAAAAATACTCAAGAAATTTGCAAAAAACTGAGCGAGATCTCATTGAAAAGTTTTCAATTTTCGCTTTGTGCGCGCTAGATGACGACATCATCACGCCATCATCGGCGCGCGCTCGTTCGAATTTGAATCAGAATCTCAACCAAATGATTTTAAAAATCGACAAAATGGTTGAATTTTTTGCAAGTATATTATTAAAAGGTAATAAGATGGTTTCTCGTTCAATTTGATTAATTTGCACTCGTTTGTTTTTCAAAGAGCCAAATTGCATTCGCCTTACAGGCTCATGCAATTACGAACTCTTTGAAAAACAAACTTATGCAAATTAATTCCAAATTGAACTCAAAACCATCTTATTACCTATACTAAGTCTTATACTTTGTTGTTTATACTAAATGTATATTCATGTCATGTAGGTTTGGATAAGCTATGCACAGTTTGAGGCATCAACTGGAATAGATGGATGTAGGGATCAATCAAGGTAAAAACAATTGTTTCTCACATTTTGTTAACCTTCAATTGTTTTATGGTGTAACACAAGATTTCCATTTGCAGAAGTATTTATAAACGAGCCGACAAGCAACTGAAAAATGTTGAAAATAAAGAAGAAAGAGTTATGCTACTTGAGGCATGGAAAGAGTTTGAGGTAACACCATAATTAAACAACAACAAAAACTGATAAAATTCCACTTATTTCTTTAGGAATGGTAGTGAATTTTGGTTTTGTTGGATGATCGTAACATTCATTATAACAAAAAGTTTATTGTTATTGTTTCATGTTAAGTACAATTTACAATTTGCTACTTGGATCATATACAAAATATGATACAAAATGAACATATACGTTATTAAGGTTACAGGAAGGGTTTATGGGGTCTTTTCGTAAAAAAATCGCCTGTGCATCGAATTTTGTGCTATTTGAATAAATTATATATTGAAGCTAAATAAATGGAGAAAATGTCTATGTTGTCTAAGTTACACTAAAAAATTGAAAATAATACTGCAGCGACTCAGGATTCTTCCATTCTTTGTTTTTGCATCTGAAAATTGAATATGATGATCTAATGGGCTTCTTCCAGAAAAGAGCCTAACCGTAGGTGACTTTTAAAAAGTGACCTTGATTTTGTCCCCTGTTACCTAAGTAAAACCAGAATTTTAAAAACACTGCTATTTTTGTTCCCTTGGTCTTTTTACTAATTATAACATGCTCTTTTCATTTCTGGACTTGTGACACAATTTAGGGGATCAAATCATGTGATCTCTTGGTGCAAGTAATCCATTGCAATGCTCATTAACTCTCACCAAGTAGATTTGGTCATTGTTAGGAAATTCATGGTCTTCTAGCATGTTGACAAAAAGTAGCATACCAATCTGTACCATGCCACACCATACCATATACCATGTCATATCATATCATACCATGCCATATCCATACCATATCATAACATACCATGCCATACCATACCAAACCATATCATACCGTACCATGTCATATCATGCCATGACACACCATACCATATCATACTGTACCATGTCATACCATACCATACCATACCATATCATACTGTACCATGCCATACCATACCAAACCATATCATATGGTACCATGTCATATCATGCCATGACACACCATACCATATCATACTGTACCATGTCATACCATACCATACCATATCATACTGTACCATGCCATACCATACCAAACCATATCATACCGTACCATGCCATACCATACCATACCATATCATACTGTACCATGTCATACCATACAATGTCATACCATAACATGGCATACCATAACCATGCCACACCATACCATGTCCATACCACACCATACCATACCATACAGTGCCAAACCACACCATGCCTCACCATACCATATGGTACCAATACTCTTGTCCATGCCATACTATACCAAAACCATTTCCATACCATACCAAAACCATGTCATACTATACCAATACCACATCCATACCATACCAATACCATTTTTAACTCAGACATTGCGTTAGCAATGGAGGAGTTAATGGAGTGGGGCATCTCTGTCACTCACTCACTCACTCACTCACTCACAACCGAGACGCATGTGATGACGTAAGCGTAAAAATGATTACTTATAGTTGAATTGTTTTTGCTGCAAGAACTATATTCGAAAGCCAAACGAGAAACAGATTTAATCAAGGAGAATAATTTCTGCTTATTTTCATGGTTATTTCCAATAGAAGTGCGAACACCAAGAAAATTAAATAACATGTGTTTTGTGAATTTTACGTGGAAGCTTGTAGAGCTCGATCGAGCTTTTGACGATGTCAACAGTTCAAGACATTGAAGATGACCATCATAGGCGAGTAACTTAGTTTTCCCATGTGATCTTGTATGTAAAAATCTATAAAACTTTGATGTTAGTTAAACAAAAACAGCTTATTTAATCTCTACGTTAATCGTGATATCACAGGCAATCTTCTTGTCTTCTTTTCAAAATGACGGTTCATCGAAAATACTAGAGTTCGAGTCCAACGCCGGGAGACTTAAATAATATATATTTTCTTATCTCTTAAGTTTTCCACCATATCTTTCTTACTATTTTTTATTTTTATTTTTCAATAAATTGAAATTCCCTCTATTACAAGTTCTTCATCAGTGACAATGTCTGAGTTACGTGCCCATTGGGCGCTTCATCATATCTTACCAAGACCATGTCATACTATACCATGTCATACTATACCAATACCATACCATACCATACCAATACTATTTTCATATCATACCACAATACCATGTCATACTATTCCATGTCATACTATACCAATACCATACCATACCAATACCATTTTCATATACCAATACCATGTCATACTATACCAATACCACATCCATAACATACCAATACCATTTTCATATCATACCAATACTATGTCCAAACCAATACCATGTTCATTCCATGCCATGTTCATACCATACCAATACCATGTTCATACCAATACCATGTCTATACCATACCATGTCCATACGATACCATGCTCATTCCATACCATGTTCATACCATACCAATACCATGTTCATACCATACCATACCATGTTCATAACATACCATATCCATATCATACCATGTTCATACCATACCATGTCCATTCCATACCATGTTCATACCATACCAATGCCATGTCCATACCATACCATACCATATTATACCAATACCATGTCTATACCAAAACCATGTCCATACCGATACCATGTCCATACCAATACCATGTCCATTCCATACCATGTCCATATCATACCATGCCCATATCACACCATTTCATATCATACCAATACCATGTCCATATCACACCATACCATGTCCATATCACACCATACCATGTCCATACCAATACCATGTCCATTCCATACCATGTCCATACCAATACCATGCCCATATCACACCATACCATGTCCATATCACACCATACCATGTCCATACCAATACCATGTCCATTCCATACCATGTCCATACCAATACTATGCCCATATCACACCATACCATGTCATACCATACCATACCAATACCATGTCACACCATACCATGTCCATTCCATACCTTGTCCATTCCATGCCATGTCCACCCCACACCAAACCATACCATGTCGATACCAATACCATGTCCATACCATATCATGCCCATATCACACCATACCATACCATGTCATACCACACCACACCATTCTATACCATGTCCTTACCAATACCATGTCCATACCATTCCATGCCCATTTCACACCATACCATACCATGCGATACCATACCATACCATGTGATACCATACCATGTTCATACCATACCAATATCATGTCCATACCATACCATGCCATGCCATACCATACCATACCATACCATGTGATACCATACCATACCATGTTCATACCATACCAATATCATGTCCATACCATACCATATCATGTCATACCATACCATACCATGTCATACTATACCATGTCATACCATAATATGCCATACCATATCCATGCCACACCATACCATATCCATGTCCATACCACACCATACCATGTTCATACCATACCATGTCCATACCATACCATGCTATGTCCTACCATACCATGTTCATACCATATCAATATCAAGTCTATACCGTGTCTTAACCAGTAGTAGAGAGGGGCGGATTCTGGCTCAAAGCCCTATTTCATCCAGCAATTCGTTGGGTGAAAAAAGCTTCATTTTGACTCAAATCAGAATTTGAGCTAGGCCCCTCTCTACTACTAGGGGAGGGGAGGGGAGGTGATGACGTCATAGGAAAAAAAAAATAATCTGACTCAGTTGGCAAAATCAACAGGGGAGGGGTGGTCAGATTTATGAATATTAATGAGCTGGCAAAATCAATAGGGGAGGGGTGTCTCTCTAAATTCAATATTCATTTGTTCACAAACTTTTTTCCAAGCTGCATCATTTTTCTTTATTACAAAATTGCTTTTTAAATAAATAAAATCTAATATTTCACGGTCTTCCTGTGGCAGGATGAGATCCCAGATTTTATAAATGAAATAGGGATAATATGTCTTTTTATGTTTTATATTTTTTAACACATTTAGAAATATCATTTCACTTTTATAAAGAAGATTTCCATCCACGGTTGGAAGATTTTTTCCTGTAGCCATAGACCAGATTGCGCTGGTAAATTTATTTAATTCTGTTCTGCGAATTTCCTTTAAGGATTTTCTTATGGAAAATATTTGTTGTTTTATATTTGAATCGGGAAGATCATCTCTGCATTTTTTTATAATACTTTGGGAAATATATGTAGATCGACCAAGGATTAAATAAATCCAATTTCTAAAATGTTTGGAGGGGTTAAATTTAGATGGACGGACAGATCTACCTTCTTGTTTGAATAAGTTTTCTGGATTTAAAATTAATGTTGGGCAAATATCAAATATTTTTCCACATTCTTGGCAATAATAAAAATAATTTTCAGTGTCTAAGATTTTGGTTTCGCAATTACAGTCCATTATATAAAATTTAAATATCTACCTAAATAGAAACCAAGCCACTCCAGCAATGACAATTATTATAACTGCCTTATTGTTTTCATGTTTTTCTATTTTAGGAATTAGATATTTTGTTTTATGTTTTTCAGGAATAGGAGATTTTGTTTCTTCTTTTGGAATTAGATGTTTTTTCTTTGAATGACCTAAATTATGTTTAACAATAGGAATAATTTCTTCATTTATATTATTTACACCAAGCATCATATTTTTTGTGGCTTTTTGCAATTTGTTATTATATCCGGCAATGGGGGAATTATTCAAAATTAAATTTGATGGACAGAGCCAACATTCAAGTGCAACGGCAAGATCTAATTTTTGTTTTGCTTGTTGAAGAGCGAATTGATATCTTTGTATGGATTTTGAAATGTCTCTTTCAATTAAAGCGCTTTCAAATAGTTGTAAAAAAACTTTTTGAGTTTCTTGCGCGCTACCGCTGTCACCAATGATGCTGCTTCTTGTTTGCACTTGACTGCCTAAAATACAATAGACAAATGCTTCTATAGATTGATTTATTCTAGATAATCCAGCTTTTGTTAAACCCAGTGATGTAGAAGGAAAGAAATATTCATATTGCTTTTTCATTTTTGGATCGGAGACATACTCAATGTTGAAATGATTCATATGGTATGTAGTCGCCCATTCGTCTGGTAGTTGATAAATTTTGTCTGGAATGTATTTGTCATGATCTAAACCTCCATAACTCCAATAGTAAGCATTAAATACTTCTGTAGAGCCATGATATCTAAAATCATTACCGGTGGAGAATTCTGTTTTTAACTTCTCAAAAGTATTTTTGTTATAGTAATTATTAAATTTTGAAAAATGTCTATCTTTTGGCAATGGACATTGAAGTTCATTTAAAATGCGTCTGATAGTGAAATAAACGTGAAACTTATAAAAACTATCAACTTGAGGCGATGCAGATGTAAGCATTTCTCTACTTACACCACAACCACCTGTAGCACACCAGACGGCAAAATTCAGCGCTTGTGCCCAAAATGATAAGTTGGGGCTTTCTAACCATTTTTTAACATCAGGAGTTTTTTTAAATATTATTTCACTGTCGTCAAATATGTTTCTAAATGTGAAATTTGTTTTCTCTTTTGGTGTGATATAAACTTTAAAAGAATAATAATTCAAATGTGTTGGGTTAGAATTCCATGAGAGGAATTTATAATCTGCGTTTTTGTTGAAGCGGTATTTTTTAGGGAATTCTATTTCATTTGCTTCTTCTGTGGCTTTTTCAAAAGCTTGTTTGTCGTTTGTGTATAAAAAATCATTTATATTTTCAGGTTCATAAGTATGTCCATTCCATGAAGGAAAGCGATATAATATTTTCTTTAGAGTTCCATCTTTATTGAAAGGATCATAATTGCCATCATTAAATAGAAATTCAACATCGCCATTTTTATCTTCACCAAATCTAAATCGCGAGTAGTTTGGGTATTTCCTTTTAAAATCTGTCCACTTCATTCTATATATTTAAGTTTATTCATTTCTACAAAGATGAAAAAAAAATATGCTTTTTTAAAAAATATGCCCACTTCATTCTATATATTTATTATATCTAAGTTTGTACATGTATCCGCCATAGGGAGTTCTATCAAAAGAGAAAGTTAATTCTTTTTCACTCCGGTGGATAGCTGTTGTAGAAGTTCTTTTTTTATTTCCTCTCTCAGCTTTTCTATGTTGACTTGGGGTTCTTCTTTTTTTTGAAAAGTCATTCTTATTTCATTTTTCAGAGCTTCACATTTATCCAACTCTGTCATAATCAGTGTAAATTCCTTTTCATCAATAGAATTATCACGGAGTGCTTTTGAAACAAGATCAGCTATGCTATTATGTTTTGACTTAATGAGTTGAATTGTTTTCTCGTGCTTTGATACTTTTTTTGTTAATCTTTTTGTTACCATTCCAAAAGTTGCGGAAACCAAACCAAGAATACCACCAACGGCTGATAAGGGAATGCCAACAATAATTCCTGGTCCTGTAAGTGAAGTGCCAATGCCAGATGCAGTTAGTACAGCTGATAATCCGCCGCTGATTACTGCAGTTCCATGTATTAAGGATCGGACTCTTGCATATTTTTTTCTAACTTTTTCATAATGTTTAAGTTCGTCATCAAGTTGTGAAAGAACTATATTTACTTTATTCAGACGAAAGTTTTCTCCGGAAGGTAAAATTGGATACATTGAGTCGGTCATTATATATAATAAATTTTTGGAAAAAATTTATTGTGGAATTAATTTTGTTGCGTGAAATTAACCATTAAACTACATTCATTACCTTTTTCTGTTCCTTTGGATTGCTTTATGGAAATATTGAAAATACGAATTTTTTCATAGTTTGGTATTTTTGAAAGTTTGAATTTTTTGTTTAAAGGAAAAATATGAGCAGCTCCATGATTACCACTATTCTGAAGTTTATATTTTGGATAATCTTGCAAATGAACAGAAAACATTGGATGGGTTTTAGGGTTTGTTGCATCATCACTTGTAGTGTATTGAAGTGCGAAAGTAAGACCATCATTAGCATTTAATCCACCACCATCATTGTCTGAAGTTAAAGTATGAATGTTAACTTCTGAGGTTTCATTTGGATATACAAGCATACAACATGATACGGTATCACCAATTGTATAGCTTTTTGGATATCTTGCAACTGATTTTTTAATAGTCTCATAAAACCAATCTCGCCAAATATCTACTCTATTTAAAATTTTTTCTGTTATTTGTTTACTATTCAGTTCTTCAGCTATCATTCTATATCTTGAGAATAATTAACTACAACGCTTGTTTCATTACCTTTATTTTTACCTTTACTTTGCGCTATATAAATAGAAAAAACTCTGATATTTTTATAATTTGTTATATTTGAAAGTGGCCAACTAAGGTTTATGGGAAAAACAAATCTTACACCCTGGTCATCAATAATCTTATATCTTGTACAAGTTGATAGATCAACGGAGAACATATTACGAGTTGTACTGCCATTACTTGTTGCTGTTGTATATTGAATTCCAAAATCTACAATATCATCTGAAGTTAATCTAGGGATGCGGCGGCTATGCCCATCATCATCAGAAGTTAAAGTTTTTATTAAAATGTAAGAGGTTTCATTTGGAATGGTATATATACAACTAGGACCGTTGAGAATTTCTGGATACGTTGGATGTGGTGCTGGAAGAATGCCATCATAACACCAATCTCGCCAAATATTTATTCTTTTTATATTTTTTTCTATTATTTGCTCACTGGTAAGATCTTCAGCTATCATTATATTAAATCAACTTCAAGAACAATGCTAGAAAAGTTTATATCTTTTTTATCTGCATCTTTGACTTTGAAAGTAAGACTTCCAATAGCGGATGTTGTAGACAATGGTATTGATATTTTTGGTTTGGTGTCATAGGAAATTTGATTGGCTGTTCTGCGGCAGATAACTGCAAATAAAGTATCTCTTTTACCGTTGTATAATCGTTTTTCAGAATCTATTTTATCGCAATAAATGTAGATTTCTGAGGGAATAGTTGAAGAAGGAAAATTAATTACAGCACCAAGCAGAGATATTTTTCCCACCACCGGTGGTTGATCAAGATAGATTGTAAAATTATTTGTTGTTGATTTTATTGTTAATTGCATATATAGTTTATTTTTTCATTTTTTCAATCATGAAGGCAACAACGGCAACAATCAATAGCCAAGCATGCTCAGCCACATAGGAAACAACTTGGCCTGCGGTTTTAAAAATAAAACTAGCTATTGCGCCAATCATGCCCGGCAGCATTTCACCCAGTTTTTTACCCAGAGTTTTAAGTCCATTGCCAACGCCTTTTGCTACTGATGAAAGTCCCGATTTTAATTGACTGACGAGGACGCCTATTGTTATAGCAACTGCGGTTGCAATTGAAGCAACAGTAAAACCATATTTTTTGAAAATATATTTTATTCTATTTCTTAAACTCATTCTCTCTTCTATCTGCTCAATTTCCTGATTATTTTCTTCTATTGTTTCTCTGTCTGCTGTATTTTGATTTTCTAATTCCTGATTTCTAGTATCAAGTGTTCTAATTCTATCTTGATCTGAAGTTGACGCTATTTCTTCATTATTTCTTTCTATTTCTTCTTCTCGTCTTCCAATTTTATTTTCAAATTCTTCATTTTGATTTTCCATTATTAAAAGATCAGTAGGGATTTCATTATATTTTCCACTTTTTATTTTATCATCGACACTTTTTCTTACAGTTTTATCCTCATTATAAAGTCTTTCAGGTTTTGTCCATCCCTTTAATCTGCTTGACCGAAATGATATTAATTGATTTCCATTTCTATCTGTTGTTATGTCAATTAGATTTTTATCAAGATCTGGGTATTTTGTAAGTAAAGTACTTACTCTTAGTCTATCAGTAGAAGGACTATCAATTTCTTCATCCATATTTTGTAATTCCATGTATTCTGGAAGTTGTTTGCCAGGGTTTTTTGTTTTCCATGAATCTGAAAATCTATTAAATGCATTTTTCCATCCCCTTCCGAACTTTTGTCTAAAACGAGAATATAAACTGTCTACTGTTTCATTTTCTGTTGGAAGTAATGTATCATATTCTTTATCTACTTCTTCATTTATATCTATACGACCTTCTTCAGTTGTTGGGTCAAAATCTATAGGTTCAAATTCAGCCATTATATATATTTAGCGGTTATATATCCTGCTGCTAACATTCCACCAGCAACATATAAAATTTCATATTGTTTTTGTTTTGATGACGGTGAATAATAGTTTTTGAAATTAGGTTTATTTTCCAATCTATGGGCAAATTCTGGATGTGCTTTACTATACAGAACAAAAGCTTCATCAGTGCTCTGGAGATTTTCATCAGCTTGCTTCTTTTCTAAATATTGTTGTCCAAGCCAATCTTGGTATCTTTTTTGTTCTTTTTGCCATTCACCCATGTCATGCTGATATTTTTCTAATGCTTTATCATGCCTAATTCTCTCAGTATCTGTATTCGAACCGCTTAAATATTTTACTAAATATGATCCGCCTACGAAAGCAGTTGCGTTAAGAACTGCTCCTGCTATCATTATTGCTATGGTTGCCATCTTATATATTTGTTGGAATTATTTTTTGTTTTTCTAAATATTCTTTTGCCGCCACACTGGCTGCAACGACAAGAGTAAGTTTACCATAATTACCTAAATTTGCACTGGGATCGCCAAGGAAATTTTCTTTTAAGATTTTCTTACCTACGTAACCAATTCCTGAAGCAAGGCCGACAATAACAGCTGAGTCCATTACAATTTTAACTGCTTTATTTTCTGTCATATTATATAAAAAGAAAAAAAAATAATTCTGCATCTGTTCCAGTTTCGGTGTTTTTCAAATGTAAACTTTTTATAATTTCCAGAAAATATTTTATATTGTGAATAAGTATTTTTATATTATAATGAAGAAATGTAGTAGATGTCATTGTTTAAAAGAAGATGATAGTTTTATATTAAATGAACGTATATTTAAACTTTGCAGCGGCTGTAGGAAAGGTAAAATAAAACCAGATAATAGTAATAAAATTAAATGTTCTAATTGTTATTGCTTTAAAGAAGTTGATGACTTTAAGAAAGATGGTTATATTATGAAGACTTGTAATAAATGTAGAACAAAAAAAATAAAATTAGAAGAAATAAATGAAATAAAAGAAGATTTATCAAACTATAAGAAACATGATCTCTGGAAAAAGATTTATAATGAAAAGGAATTCATTGATTTAAATTATATATTAGAAATGAGAAAATCAGCCACCAATTGCTGGCATTGTGGAAGGCCAATTCAATATTTAACCTATAAGCCGGATTTTGGTCAAATTAAACGCATCAATCCTAAAAAAGGATTTATAAAAGGAAATGTAATTATGTCTTGTACTTATTGTATGGCAAGATAAATATATTTTCTGAAAATTATAAATAGTTTACATTTGAAAAACACCGAAACCGACGCAGATGCATATTATTTTTTCCTCATTTGAAAATATTTTTTTTTTTTTCATTTTTCTGAAAATTATAAATAGTTTACATTTGAAAAACACCGAAACCGACGCAGATGCATATTATTTTTTCCTCATTTGAAAATATTTTTTTTTTTTCATTTTTCTGAAAATTATAAATAGTTTACATTTGAAAAACACCGAAACCGACACAGATGCAGAATATTTTTCATTTTTCTGAAATTAATATTTATATCTATTTTTTTCTTTTCATTTTTATGAAAATTATAAATAGTTTACATTTTGTTTTTGCTGTATACAGCATATTTCATTAAGAAAAAAAATATTTATTTTTAAATTTGGTCTATTATTCCATAAAATATTTATTTTTAACTTTGGCTGACTCAGGTTCAACTGTCTCCTTTATCGGTTCTAAATTTGGTTTATTTTTTTTTTCTTCATTTTTATTTTTCCTCAGCCTAAAATATAAATCAACTGCGGTTAATCCAATCCCAACTATTCCAATTGCTGTTGCAAAATTTATATCAGGCATCCAAGATGAAGAATCATCTTTAGGTTTATCTTTTGACTCTTCCAAAGCTTTTTTTGCCTTTTTATGATATTCAACTAGTCTCTTGCCGGCTGCCACTTTTGCGGGGTCTTTAACTTTTTCAACCTTCTTTTCTGGAGTTGTTGTAATTTGCTCTTCCTTTTGATTTTCCTCCGAAGACATATATATTAAAATATTTTTTTTTTTAAGCACTCTGCTCAAGAGTCTTGGATGGTTTGCTCAACAGAATCTGAAGTTTGCTTAACAGCTGCTGAAGAGAATTTCAAATGCTTAACAACTTGTAAAAGTCCGCTGCCAAGAGCTACAAATCTTCCACCTTTTAAAATTGTATATCCCGCAACACTGTTGAGCTCCTGTTTAAGCAGTTCATTTTTCTTCAAGTCAGTACACAATTCCTTCTTGTCATCAATTGGTAGAAAATAATTTAAAACTTCAGTCGTTCCTTCCAAAGTCATATTAACAAGACTTCCTGTAACCATAGTTCCCATTTTGACTTGGTATCTGTTGTGGTACTTTTCTACATCTGCTGGAGATAATTTTTTAACATCGCCAAGAGATAATTTAACTCCTGTGTACTCTTCTATTGTCCCAAGCACAGCAAGTATAGATAATTGTTCTCTTTTTTCTTCAACTTCAGCAGAATTGGCTGTTGGAGTTGTTTTTCTTTTTGTTTTCTTTTTTTCCACTGTTTGAATTTTTATTTCTTCTGTTGTTTCAAACTGCTCAAGTATGGATGTCATTATATATAATAAATTTTTGGAAAAAATTTATTGTGGAATTTCAACATAAGCTAAATAAGGATGCCTAAGACAAAAACAAACTCTAGAATATTTTTCTGACTTCAATATATTTTTAAATTCTTTTTTCATCTCTGGTGAAAGATCTCCAGCAAATTCATCAAAAAGAGTTTGGTTAGCCATCTTATTTGGAGAAAAAAAACTAATAATGCAAGCCACATTTTCTCTAAATGGCTTGGCAATAGATGTTAACTGCTGTGTGAGAACCCATAAAGAAATATTCTGATGTCTTCCACTAAAGGCAAGACTTATAAATCTATTTGATCTTTGTTTTAAATCTTTTGTAAATGCACAGTCATCTAATATGACAAGAGTTTTTGTTCCAGAGAAAACTATCTCAATATCTTCTAAAAGATTATTTATTTCATCTTCTTCTTGCGGCGGGCATAAAACTATAAATCTTTTATCGCCATTTGCAAAACCATGGTAAGTTTTATTTCTAACATAGGTGGGACAGATGAGAACAATATACTGAAATACAAATCTGTAAGTGCTTCTTAATTTTTCTATCAAATATTTTGTCTTTCCACAGTTAGTTGGTCCTGTAATAATACAGTGAAAAGGAAGTTTATTTTTTAATTCATCCATCTATATTTTAATAAATAATCGATTTCAAATTCGAGTTTTCTACTTCCATAACTGCATCAGCCACAACAAATACATAACAATTTACATTTCCACTTCCCGTCGCCGTTCTTTTTATTTCCAGTTTTACGCCATCTTTTGTAGAATTCAATAACAGCCCACCGCCATGTAGTTCATCTGAAGGATGAGTTCTCAGATCCACCCAAAGAGCAAACTTATTATCATAAAAGTCTTTCTGCGTTATGTTATCTGTTATACCCATTTTTTTAACTACCACGTCCCAAAAATCAGTCTTTTTCATTCCTTTGCTGTAAAGTTTATTTGGCATGCTGTCAATATTAACTGATACTTCTGTTAAGGATGGATAAACGAACTTTTCAGAATCTCTTGCACCAACAGTGTATGGTTCAATAAATAACATTAAAATACCAGACATACTCCTTCGTGGAATATTAATATGCTCATTGATAACTGTATCTGTTGCTTTATTAATTGTAATTGTCTTATGTAAAAGCACATTTTCATAATAAAATCCTTTACTGGCATAAGCATAAAGTGCATTTTTCGCAAGTTGATCGCTGTAGATGCACTGATATTCTAACTCAATGTTTGAAAGTGAATATGTATAAGCCTTTGAAGTATCTGATGTGATAGTGATATCTTTACTTTCTGCTAAAGTTATTTCAAATGACAATGTATTATTCAAAGCTCTGTGATTAAACACTCCATGGTCATCAATGATTGGATGGTTCAATGCAATTTTATATTTTGTTCCATAAATAGCCGCCAAGGCAACTTCTTTTGCGTCTGAAGTAACTTTATCTCCAGCGCTTGTTCTTAATTTTCTCATATTTGCTGATGAAACTCCTTCTTTCAACATGTTTTCTCTTTGGGCTTTCAAAAGAAATAGATCTTTATACGTAGAAAACAGATCTATTTTATTAGTATCCTGAAGTATCTCACCACCATAAAGAACTTTCATTCTTGTTACTAAATTCCTCGAAATATTATTTACGAGAGTGTTGTTTGCATGTCCTGCAGTTGCAAGAGTGAGGTTAAAAGTCAATCCAACGCTGCCAGGAACAAAGACAACATTCTCACTCAACTTTGGCAGATGAACATAAAGCGTCTCACCAGGATTCGCGCTGCTGGGGTTGAAGGTTATCCTATGTAGTGTTCTATCAGCCTTTAGTGCAAGTGGTTTTCTCCTTTCGCGACTGACATCTAAAACTTCTGCTATATTACTCATATTATATATATGGAAAATAAAAAACTTTCAAACCATTATTATTCTACAAATGGATATTGGAAAGGCTATGAGGCTATTGCTCCTCTGGCAGAAGCCACTGGCGTCGATAAAGAAAAAGTTAAAAAATGGTTAGAAAAACAAGCGTTGTGGCAAATATATCTTCCAAGACCAAATTATATTCCCAGATGGCATTGGAATGTTGAAAAGGTGAATGAAGTTCATCAGTCAGATTTACTATTTCTTACTCATGATACAGTAGGAAATAAAACATATAAATATGTATTACTGGTAGTAGATGTCGCGAGCAGATATGCTGATGCCGAAGCACTGACTGCAAAAGACTCCTCCGGTGTAGCAAATGCATTTGAAAAAATATATAAAAGAAAATTAAAATATCCAGAAACGTTAATTGTTGATCCGGGAACTGAATTTATGGGTGCAGTGACGAAGTTGATGGAAAAAAATAATGTTAAAATTCAAAGATCAGAGGCAAAGAATCACAGAGCGCAAGCAATAGTGGAAAGAGTGAATAGAACTCTAGCAGAAAAATTATATTCTCATCAATATGCACAAGAAATGTTGATGACTGATAGAAGTCGAGAATGGGTTAAAAGATTACCTGATGTGTTAAAGTCAATAAATAATAAAGCGAAAAAAATAACAGGTAAAGCGGCTGTTGATGCTGTAAAGTTAAAAGAAGTTTCAGAAAAGCATGTGCAATATAAAAGACCAGTTGGTATAGAAGAAAAACGATTGCCTGCTGGTGTAAAAGTTAGATATTTATATCAGCCTGGAGAATATGAAGGTGGCGAAAACCAAAGAGCTACTGATCCAAATTGGAGTTTTGGAATTTTTGATATTGTAAGAGCCGTTGTCGCAGAGAAACAACCAGTTTTATATTATCTTTCTGATGGAGCACCAAGGAGGAACTTTGTTAGAGAGGAATTAATGGTTATTCCTGAAAACACTGAACTTCCTCCAAAGAATGTTCTGTAATTCTGTGAAAATATTTTTTATGAATGGCTAAAGTACATTTATTTTTAAATCCACTTCTACAATAAGGACATTTAATTCTAACATAAAGAAAATAATCATTTATTTCTATAATAATTAAATCGTAATCATTTGAAATAATAGTCTTATAACCATTATTTTTATATTTCTCTAATAATTTTTGCTGATGTTCAGAAACAACTCCCATTCCTGTAGGCGTTTTAAATTCTATAGCGAAGCCACTATAATTTTTATGATAATTATGAATTATTATATCAGGTTGACCTTTTGTATAACCTTTTGCCCAGGAGGAGATTCTTTTTTCTGATGTATCCTGAAGTTCTCCCAATCCTGCAGATATCAACGCATTAGGATAAAATCTTCTGATGTAAGAAACAACTTTTGTATGAAGATCATATTCATTTTCAATTTTAAATCCAATCGATTTTGGATATTTCTTATGAATATAGCTTCCAGTTTTTCTAATTGTTGGAAGAACTTCTTCAAATACCCATTCTTGAAATTTAATAGCAGATTCAAGCTTTGAAGAGAAAATTAATTGATAAAATCCAGGCTCGTTAATAAATATTGTGTCTGGATGCAAGGGGGGTAAATCACCCCCCTTCATATTTTTAACTTTTGTTTTATATTTTTCAAATACATGCGCTTCTATTGCTTTCTTTGTATCTTCATATCCTAATATACTTGCAACTTCCTTTCCTTTAAAGAAGATATTTTTATCCTTGTCCAAAATCACATTTAAATTAAATTCATTATTTTCAAACTGTATGATTTCCATATATCTAGTTTAATTTAATTCACAATATGATTTTCAAAGTTGTATTTTTACGCCCTTGAAATTCAACCACAATATCCAATCGATTTTGTATTTACCCCATCTATTGAAATTATCCGTTTATCATCATTAGAAGACAATGCAACTTTATTAACTGTCTCTGAATAAATTTCATGTTTATAACTTCTTATTAAATTCATACTTCTAAATTGATCCCGCCCCGTAAATAAACAATCCCTATAATCCTCAAAAGAAATGTCAGTGCTGATTACCGATTTCTTTATACCTTTACACTTTTTATGTTCATCTTCTTCAACTTTGAATGCATATAATTTTGATCTCAATCCAACAAATTCTGTTATTTCAATTCCATTTGTCTCATCTTTCATCATTCCAATAACTTTTTTATTTACTTTTTTATCAATCACTGCATGTTTCCCATAGGCTGAAGTATCAAACTTCTCTTCAAGATCCACATAAATATCTTTATAGAAATCTTCTGTTCGTATTTCATACATAAGTGAATCAGTGTCAGAAAACAATAATTCAGCTTTGCTTTCATATTTATTCTTAATGTAATTGTAATGGAAGTCATACATTAACTCTTTAGATAAATCTAAAATTGACATTCCAACATAAATCGGCTTATTAAATATTAACTCAGTCAAATTCATATGAACAGCAACAAGATTTTCTGAGAATATTGTTCTCCTTTTATAATTTGGTTTTCCTATAAGACTTTTAACTTGCGCTTCAGTGTTGCAAAGTTTTATCTCCTGTCTATTTCTTATATTTTCCATGGTTTTACCAAATACACTATTATTCATCAGTTTAAAGAAATCTTTTTCAAAGTCATTAGTTCCTTTAGTTCTCAGCTGAGTATTCAAATCAATATACTCAGCCAACCATGGTTTTTCTAAGAATAAAATACCTCTGTGGATCTTTTTAATTTTTAAACCAAGAGAAAGATATTTCTTTAAAGTTGAATGATGAACTACATATTTTTCTTTATCCTTCAGATTTGGAATTAGTTTTTCAACTTTATTTACAATCAAAGGCTCTGGTGCAAGAGGATATTCATTATGCAACTCATGAAGTTCCTTGGGATATTCTAAATCCACTTC
The DNA here is from genome assembly GCA_918843875.1 of Diadumene lineata. NCBI lineage: Eukaryota > Metazoa > Cnidaria > Anthozoa > Actiniaria > Diadumenidae > Diadumene > Diadumene lineata. Next base: position 41,296,395 of record OU974069.1, read on the forward strand.
CAAAATACAAGAACGTTTATGCCAATATTTAATATCTTCTTTACCCATCCACTTAAATCCAGCATAAGGCATATTTTGACTCATTGCCCAACCATAAAGATTATTAGCATCTAAATATTTTATATAAATGTCTTCTTCCTTAGGTGAATAATCTTTCATATATTTATTATTTGCCTTTGCATATCTTTTACTAATCATTGAAATTCCTCCTCTAATTCCTTTTTCAATCATTAACAACATATTAGAATCATGAAGTAAATCTAATTCTATTTTAGTTTTCTTTAACATTGCATCCCATGAAAGCCCAGGCGAAGTATAATACCAACAAGGATCTAACTTATAATTCTTAATGCAGACATCTCTGAAGGTCTCAAACACATCAGACAATAGAAGAACATCTGTTTTCATATAAAGATCGTGATAATCTTTAAAAGTTGACATATTAAACTTTTTCCAAACATTTACTGCATGTTCATAATCTGATGTAGAAATATTTTTATTATTTAACCTGCTGTAGAATTCTTCAATTGGTGGAAGTTTTGTTTCATCTAATTTGTTAAGATCATCAAAATAATCATAAGGAAATACACCTTTCCGCAATAATAAATCTAACTTATCCGCCTCATAATATTTTGTCATATTTTTAAAATCATTTTTTGACAAATTCGAAACTAATTTATCTAAAGATGAAGCCATAAACTTAAAACTATCAATAAATCTGATTTCTCTTTTAACATTAAATTCTTTTCCATTCTTATCTGTAAATCTATCAACAATAATTTCCTTTTTAAAACTAATATATTTTTCTTCATTCTTTGGAATACAATCTATTTTTCCTTTAGAAACACCAAGATTTTTTATAAACAGATGAGCGTCATAACCAGATAAATTATGAAATATTACTGGAATATGTTTTGGGATTTTATAATTTAAATTACATGAATTATGCGCTGCACCTCTATATTTACCAGTTAAATGATCGTGATCTAAAACCTTATCTCCGTTAAGAGGTAAACAGCAAATATGACAATCAGTTGCACTTTTATAATTCTCATCGTCTTCTTCTGTTAATTCCACTTGCTTATGCCAAATTTTATTATAAATCTCCTTAACTTTATTTTCAATCGAATCAACAAAGATCTGACCGATATCTTCATCAGGATCTGAACTAGTATAACTTTCCACATCCAATGGAAATAAATCTTCAACCGTAGATTTTACAGCATAGCAAAATCCAGATGGTTTATGCTGTTGGAATTTATTTGTCCAAGAATGATCATTATCTTCCATTGAACTTTCTATCTTTTCAGTTATACATTCAAAATCAGCATAAATAACAAATGGAACTCTCATTGAATGATGATAATTTTTAAACTTCAACTTTGAACCTTTGCTTGGCATTTTTATTTTAACTACTGATTTATCTTTGCAATATTCTTCATGTTTATCTAAACTTTCCTGCTTTGGAAATGAATTCAAACAACGTAAACAAATAAATCTTTTATAATTATGATTATTAATCTGCGAAGCAAGAAGTCCAGACATTTTTCTAATCCAGCAATAATGACTTTTTTCAGAATCTGAAATAAGAAGAAGATTTATTCTTTCACCATTTGTTTCCGAAATCCTCAGCGGATAAACTTCTTCTTTAATTTCATTATAACCAAATACATTTACACTTATAGTTGGATTATTTTCTTCAAATATATCAATATCTTGAAGCTCAACTGGAAAATCTAATCCATCCCAATTCAACTCCTCAGAACTCCTTTTTAACTCTTTTGAAATTCTCTCTTTATTTTTTCCTTCAGGCTTTGTAATTGCTAAAGTCGCTGCCCACTTAAAACATTCTAAATCTTTATTTTTAGGATTCACAATAGATTTTTTAGAAGATAATTTCCTTGGCAAAGGAATATATGAACTGCCAGAAATTGGATTAAATTTATCAATATGTAAACTTAATAAAACTACCTTTTTAAAAATCCACCCCGATCCCATATTTTGAAATACTTCTATCTTTTCTAAAATTTTGCCAACTATTCTATCATAAATTTCATCTAACTTTGTAGTTTCAGTTATGATTTCAATATCACTATGAAAATATGAAATTGACAAATTTTTCTTCTTTTTAAATTCAACTTCGAACACCATTTTAAATTTAATTGGTTTTTCTTGCTCTTTCAAAAGATTTAAAACCTGAACTTTATGCCATTTAAAATAAATCTTTGGATCAACTTTGGCTTGTCCCTTAATTTCATGAGAAGTTAAAAACCCTTTGAGAGCAGATGCTTTCTTTGTTACTTTATGCTGATTGAATAGTTTATTAATTACAGATTGTAACTTTTTAACTCTTTCATCTATCTTCTTTTTTTCTTTTGGAATGAAATTTAAAATCCAGTCAGCAAATTTATTTAAATTCTTTTTTACATTATCCTGTAATTTATTTATATTAGGTTTAACTGGAGCTTTATAAGCTTGTGGTTTTAAAATTGGTGTTTTAATAACAGGTACAGGTGAATCTAAAATATTATTAGTTTGACTCATCTTGTATATAATATAAAATATTATAATCCTAATATATGATCCCCTTTCAATTCTCTAATTTCATATGAATTAAAAATCCTTTCCACACAAGAATCGCAAAGTTTTGTTTTCAAATCCCTGAATTCTGTTTTAATTTTTGCCATTTTACACATAATACATACATAATATTCAAATTTTATTTTGAATTTTTTAAGATCATCCATATATTAATATGAAAATTAATTCGGAATTTGCAGCATATTAATTTTCCCATGACCACCCCTCCCCTATTGATTTTGTTAGCTCAGATGACGTCATCAATCTGACCACCCCTCCCCTGCTTTTTTTACCTAATTAATATTCATAAAACTGACCACCCCTCCCCTGTTGATTTTGCCAACTGAGTCAGATTATTTTTTTTTTCCTATGACGTCATCACCTCCCCTCCCCTCCCCTAGTAGTAGAGAGGGGGCTAGCTCAAATTCTGATTTGAGTCAAAATGAAGCTTTTTTCACCCAACGAATTGCTGGATGAAATAGGGCTTTGAGCCAGAATCCGCCCCTCTCTACTACTTAACCAGACCACACTATACCCATACTACAGCATACCGTACCATTACCAATACCAGTACCAAACCAGTGCTTTACCACTGCGTCATGCATTACCATGCCATTAGATTGCCATGCCTTTTGTGCTTGTGCTTGTGCTAATTTCACACTATTTCCCTGCAAGGACAGCAATTGTACTTATGCTTGCATCAATGTTACTAGTGAGGACCGGTATTAACCATTGTCTTTGTTCTCCAAAACCTTCTATTGCTCTCTAGGATGAAGAGGGCGATGAATCAACAAAACAACTTGTCAAGAATAAGATGCCAAGAAGAGTCAAGAAACGAAGAAAGGTTCAAGCCAATGACGGGGTAGGGAACCATTTTCCTTCATCATTTCATCATCAACATCACCGTTGTAGTCATCATTAACATCATTTCAGACTATTATAATCAACATCATCAGTTGTTTCCTTTAATCAGACTACATGCATCTGCTGGAAATCTCTGATCCCACATATGCTTCATTTTCTTTATTCTTTCTCTGTTTTCTTACATTATTTCACATTATGTCACATTGACGTTCCAACCATTTCGAATCCCTCTTTATTCAACTCTTAGATGGGAACCCTATTGTCTCTATGGCTACCTTTGGAAGAGCACGTCAGCAAGCTTGCGCTAAAAAATGTCTTTTCCTCATAGCATCCGTGTTTCTGCTGATGTCCAAGAGAATTGTCGAGTTGTTAATGATTGTTGTTTTTGTTTCAGTCTGATGCAGGATGGGAGGAATACTTTGACTATATCTTTCCTGATGACGAAGACAGTTTACCCAACTTTAAATTGTTACAAATGGCAAGAATGTGGAAACAAAATCAAGTCTAGTGGCAGTCATGATTATTGCAAATGGCAAGAACGTGGAAACAAACTCTAGTCTAGTGGCAGTCATGATTATTACAAATGGCAAGAACGTGGAAACAAACTCTAGTCTAGTGACAGTCATGATTATTACAAATGGCAAGAACGTGGAAACAAACTCTAGTCTAGTGGCAGTCATGATTATTACAAATGGCAAGAATGTGGAAACAAACTCAAGCCTCGTGACAGTCATGACTATTGTCTGTCTAGTTTTGGTCGAACGTTTTCATAGTGCCCAGCCTATCATTTCTCAACCATGAATACGTCTATGCTCTATTTCAATTGTCATTTTATGTACAGTGTTAACATAAACAGGCTTTGTATATTTCAGTGTAAATATACATGTAACATTAAAGTGTTTTACATTTCAAATAGAGAAAAACTGTTTCATTACAAAAGTTCACTAGTAAAATACTACTATGAGCTGCGTCGGTGTTTCTATAGAAACAGTTGTAAAAGACTTGAACACCTCAAGGCGATACTGACGTTTCTTCCTGCGAAGGACTAACGTCCGAAACGTCAGTATCACTTTTACAACTGATTGATTGATTGATTGATTGACTGACTGACTGACTGATTGATTGATTGATTGATTGATTGATTGATTGATTGATTGATTGACTGACTGATTGACTGTTTGATTGATTGATTGATTGATCTATAAATCGATCTATTGTTAGATCAATCGATTGATGACATTAGTGATACTTTTTTGATGAATAAACCAATGGGCATCAAATCCTCACTGACATACTGCTTGTCACCAAGTGTCGTTCGGCGATGACAAATATGGTCGAAACCCTGAAAGACAAGACTAGAATATCCCATGCAGCGCGCCTAATGCACACACCACGTACAGTCCAAAAACAACCCTTCATAAACATATCAAGTTCGGTTTAGGCGGATTATTTGAAATAACAAGACGTGATACATTTTGAAAGAATCATGGGTAATCAATCGATCTATCTTCCTTTCTCGGTTCTTCTATTTCCTCATGTTCTCTGTCATTTTCTTCCCTATTTCTCTCTTCGATCTCTTCATTCTCGTCTGTTCTTCTCGCAGTCCTGTTTTGCTGACCTGCTGATTGTTTGTGTATCTGTTTCCTGCATGTAGTTGTTTCAACCCCTATGCTGGTTCTCACGCCTGTACATTAATGTGTTTGCGTTGTTTTAAATGTTTATCTCAACTTGTAAATATTTAATATTCTTGAGAGTCACTTCATTACAAATATGTCTTTGGCCTTTTTGACCTTTACATTCCAGTGTCGCAGGAGGGGGGACAGCTACACAATTCTTATAAAACGGCGATTTCTCGATGTTTCTAAAGTTGCATTTTTTAGTATGTTTTTTATTTACAATTAAATTCACCAGCTGATGCCCTTGTAGTTGAGCCAGATAGAAAAAGGATAAGACAAGCACTCCGTCTTAAAGGATTTATGTGGAGGTTTGGTTCACCACAAATCCGGAGTTTATTTTTCACTTGTCGTTCTTAGTAGCTATATATTATGATATATGTCCATGTACATATTTAATTTGCACGGTGAAATATTATCGCTTGACATAGAGCAGTGTGTGTAATGGAACACTTGTTCTTACAGGACTGGGTTTCCCAGGATGGAAGCCACCCAAGTTTGCAATATCAAAGAGACATGAGATATCAGACTTCCAATTGTGAAGGTCATGACCAGTATGCTATTTTCAGAACAATTGCTTAAAGCTTTCCTGACTTAAATATATAACAAAATACTATCTAGTTTGAAAGATGGAAAATAATAAACAATTGCGTTTTACAAAATGCTTGATGATAATGGTTGGAAAATCATAGCAGGGTTTGCAAGAGTAATAAATAAATGCGCGCTCACGCGGTTCTGCTATGTTTCGAAAATTTGAAAAACAAGAAAATAGAACTTGCAATAATGAAAAATAATCGATATACTGGTGTTGACATGTACATAAATTACTATAAGTAAACGGTTCAATTTGGGACGAATAGACGAATGGTGAGCCGATGCAAAACAAAAGTTATAAAAGACAGGGACTCAGTAGAAGTATACAGAATACACATTGACAGTCAAGTCTTTATTGCTGTTTCGAAACATTTTGCGTTATAAACTCGTCCGCATGTACCTAGGTCAACAAAAAAAATTATTTGACTTCTCTTAGAAAATATGTTGTTTTCGAGACTTTTAGCTGTGGTGTCTTCTTTCAAACATTGTAACTGACATAACCCGGTATTTGGTCTGTTCGATGTATTCGGGTAAGTGTTGTGATGGAGTTAATAGAATTTGTGGCGGTTCTTATCGAAATGCATGAAATTAGGATTCTTGCATGGACTCGGGCGCTACGTGTAGCCTACGTACTCGTAACGTCAATCAGTCGCCTTATTTACCAGCCAGTGTATGAAAGTATTAAACAAATCCACTGACTGAGCTCAACTAGCTCATACTGACGACTCGACATCTGCAAGAAATACATGTTTACGCGATATAAAGCATCAAACAATAGATTATCGTCAGAAAAAACTCGCGGATCTCGAAAAGAAGCCTTACCTCTAGCTACTTGAAACCTGAGATGGAAACCAATATAAGAGAAGTATCAGACTTGTTTGTACGGCTCAAAGAAATATCACATTTTTATTCTTCAGTATAAGGACTTGAAGTTTGCAATCAGTATGATATGGTTGTAGTTTGTAATGGTTATTTGTAACGCAAACAACATATACACTATTTCAATGCGTTTTACGAACAAAAAAATAGTTTAATATATAAGAGATATATAATTCCGCCATGAATCGGATTCATTTTTCAATATAAAGTAGCGGAAAAAGTGCATTCTAGAAGGCGTGTGAATTTTGCATTGAACAGCTTTACTTTCCATATGAACATTTTTGGAGATTTTTTTTTAATTCTTTTCAAAAATGAGTCCTTTTCAGTTGACTGGTTGTTGTCAAAAAACGTTCTCAACAAAAAGTTCAATAGACGCATCACTACAACAAGAAGTAAATAAACAAAAATTTAACACATACATTGTTTTAAATGCGCAACAAAACAAAAGCAACACTGAAGACAAAATTAAGCAACAAACCAAAGGCTAAGACCAACAGCAACGAATAAAATAACAAATAAAAGAAAAGCAAAGCTTGCCAAGAACCAAGATAAACCACAAAAGACTCGTGGAGAGTAGTTGAGTTTCTCAGCGCTATTAAATTGCGCGTTTTTGTTCGCTCCTTTCTTTCTGGATGTCTTAATTTCTATTATATATCATAATGAAGCTAAGAACTCGTTTTTCAAAGTGCCTTACACAATAGTCTGACTTTCTCATTAGCCATCCATAGACTTAACCTAATATGCAACCTGATCTTTTAAAAAAGCTGGTTACTGACAAGAAACGCAGTGTCACTGAAAAAGGCTTTAAAGAACGTTTAACAATTTTGATGATTTGATGATTTGATGATTCCTTAGTCTTGAGAGGAGAAAATACGCACAAAAATCGTTTTCTTGCCCCAAGACTGAAGCTGTTTTGTTATTGTATATTTCTGAGCGATTTTGATGTTTATATTAACTTTATTAGTACATCCAAAGTAGTAGGCATTTCTCATGGCACTCTTAGAAACAGAAAAACTACTCCTTTTCAGAGATCGACACTTGCACACTTGAAGTTGAGAACAACAGCAAACAGTGCATAGTAAGGGTGAAAAACACCCTCGTTTTGGATTTGAATTCATGTTCATATTTGAATTTTTGGTGTTAAATAGGTGGGCACACGTGTGAAGACACTATTTATTCCATCAGTGTGAAACACGCTTCTTTTTAACCGGCTCACGAGAATAGTATCCCTTACACTTGAAGAAAAGAGAGGATTTTGATTAGATCTAAACCACGAAATGCTTGTTGTAGATAACACAAAGTGGCGCGTTGTGGTATTGGCGATTACTAGTGTAAAAGAATCGACCAATAAAAAAAGACATCACGAAAACTGACGAAAAGACTAACTCACAAATACTACTTGAATTGCTTCAAGAAATAGTCTCGAGTTGCAAACGGCGCTCTCGCTAAACATATGATATTCATTGTTATTCTTTAACATATTTTTTAGCCTTACTTTTCTTCCATCCGCTTTCTCCAAGACCAAAAGTTTTCAAAATAAATAGAAAAAAAAATTATTCAGCATGAGTTTTAATTTCGTCGGAAATTCAGTTTAATTTTCATGGTATAGCTTTGTTTTGATATACTACAACGATTCTTTAATTCTATAGGGCTATTAGTAAGGATCATGAAATATCTCGGCGCCATGGATATGAAATACTAACTAGTGGTAGAAGTAATATTATCCTCTATCTCGGGTTGTTCAAGCTAAAAGCATTTACTACCAGAAGAAAACAATGGATTATGACAACAAAACTACACCGACCATATTAACTATGATTAATAACAACAACAAAAGACCAACTATCCATGTCATTGTGATTACAAAGTACAATTCAAATAAACTAATGAGTCTGTGAGGCCAAACTAGCAGGGTTTGTAATCGGAAAGTGTTTTTATAATGCGAATAGGTCAGGAAGGGAATTATAGAGAGGTTTGATTGAAGAGCATACTATCCGGTCTTATTTCGGCTGGGATGTAACTCTATCCAACACAGGTGCCTCAATTCATGGACTAATAGCAAAGTCTTAAAAGCACTGAACTCATCGACGACAAAAATAACTGACAGTTTTGTGGGTTAAGAAAAATGATTCATATAACATTGTCGGAAAGTTAGCTGGAGTTGTTTTGATGAATTTTGACCTGTTTTTGACTTAGGAATCAATCATAGCTCGTTTTAGCTTTTCTGTGATTGTTTTGTCGTCTAGAGTTGGTAGTAGGACAGGTATAGAATCAAATCTGCACTCTTGAATTACTCTGCGCCTATTTATTCGATCAATTCCAAGTTTTTAGTACTGTACGATTTGAGTAACTGTCACGGTGTATCTTTTTATCAGAGTGAAGTTTACATACAGTCACCAAGATAAGGTGAAGTCCGTAAGGGCGTTGGCTTTTCACACTTGGTTTTAACTCTATAAAAAAGTCAACATGAATGATTTTAATAAACGTTTTGACACGACTTCAAAGCATTGTCTTCGCTCATTTGTTTCAAGATCTTTTATCTGTTATTAGTGACATCGAAAGTGTAGAGTTTATCTTAAGCTTTATGACATCATTAAGGCTTCGAAGATAACAGTTCTCAAAGAGCCTTGTGGCAAAAATCACTCTGAAGCCTTAGGAAAAGGAACAGTGTTCAGCAAACGTTTTTGCTAAATTACGTGCTTGACAAAGGATATGGCTTTCATTTAGCTTCTCATCACCGTTAAACTCAGAGTTTTTCTTTTTTTTCCTTTAACTTTACCATGATGGTTCTTTGTTTAAAAATTAAGACGTTCATATCGCATGCAATTTCACACAGATTTCACACAACGCCAAACTATCATTGCATTTTCTTTACTCTGCTTTCTTTTTCCGATTAAAAGCATGTAATATCATGACATATTCATAAAAAAGATCTTTTACACAATAAAAGTATTACAATATAAAATTCGCGTGTTTTAATTTGGACAGGAGCTGCACGAATCACGCGGTCGTAAATGTGAAAACCCTCATTTATTTATTATTATCAAATCTTCTCCAATCATAAGTTCACTGTTCATCTTTTGAAGAAAACAGCTTAGAATGACAGATTTCAGCAATAAAACATGATAACCATGGCACGATACACAAGCACTGTAAATATTTGAAACGTGTGCCAAAGTTTACCTTGGAATCTAAATCGCCCGAGGCCTGTTGTAGTTAACAGTAAATTGTTGTTCTATTTCCGAGATTAATTGTTAAAACACAAAAACAATTATTGAGTAAAAGAAATTTAAATTAAAACTGAAAAAATGCCTTGAATTTGGGACGCGCTACATATTCAGATAATTTTAAAAGTGACTTTGCTTTTTCAATATTATTTCTAGTTGTATGAAAAGACTTATGTTTCCATTTCCATTGATTTAGAAACAACTTGAACATTATATTCAGTAGTTTTTAATTCAATATATCAGATTAAAATTGCATACTTAGCATTTATCAAAGTAAATTATTAAATAAAAAGCTAATTTTCACATTTCTACTTTTACCTTATGACATATGAATTGCAGGCTCAACAACGAAAAATGAAAACAAGCCAAATTTCTCTCTTGCTAAACTAGTCCTACTTGACCTTGAAGAATTGAACAAATCTTTATAACAAGTGAATTCTCTGATTGACGAACTTTTTGATCTTTCGTTTTCTTCGGCATATCGTGAAGTTACCAGAATCACTCAAGAAGACTTGTGTTGACATTATGTAATATAGTTTTCAGCACACTAATGGTTTAACAATCCCTACTATGGAAAAACACCAAAGAGATCATGGCAGATTTATGGTTAAAACTATCAATTGAACACTCCGCGCAATTCTTTCGTAATAGATTGACCGACATAACCGCACTTTGACCAAATAACAGAAACGACCTCTTAGTTTGGCCGGCGAAGTCTTCAGTTTTAACCTCAACAAAGCGAGGCCAAGACGACAGTGTATTTCTGATTTGCATTTTTGCTTTTCTTTAGGATAAAAGCTCATAGTGTTTAAAATTATTTTCGGCTCAAAAAGTAAGCTTGACGTTTTGAAATAACAGTCAAATTGGTCGAACACTCGGCTACTATTCAAAAGCGCGGTCTACTTAATAACTAGTATGACTTGTGTAATCTTGATTTACTATCACTTTAAGTTGTTAGCATAATTTAACTAAACTAAGCATTAACCGACGAAAAATCTGCTATTTTAGTGGTTGTTTAAAGGTTTAGTCTTATCATTTCTAGGTTAAAAATCTCTGGGGGTCTTGTGGACAAATTACCAGCTCTGTCGGACACGGTAACAATACAACCACAACTCTCGTTGAAACCTTGGACTCCTCGAGGTGTTTGCGTAAAGATGCTAACCACTCTTATCTATGTTTTGTAGTTGATTTGACTCTTACTATGGGGGAGTTTACAGAGCTGATATCATTTTAAAATAAACATAACTCTTGTCCCTTTGGTGATTTTGTTTTGATTTATAATATTTCAATGTTTCTTTGATCAGTGGTCAGGTACCATGTACCAGATCTACGTGTGGTTCTTGCACTGCAAACTATTTCAGTGGCCACTCTGATTACAGGCCTTATAATCTTATTGTTATGGCCGGCGATGATCTTTTTGCATTTTTATCTTCAGACTCTTTTTAGCTTGCAATCTAGATGCATGAATTGTTCTTAGAAACAAAAACATTTCTACAGATTTATTTATATATAAGCACGGTAATTGTAATAGGTAGTCTCGAGCTACTGAGATCTCGTCAAATACTGCTCATCACTACTGATATGATTGTCTACATTTTGATATTCAGCCTATTCAGTTCTTAAGTCTTTGTGCTGAGATTTACCGCTGTTTGTTTTGTTTGATTCTTCAGTCAGTTCTTCGCCATTGCCAGGATGTGTCGATCGATATATTGATAATGTGTGTAAAAAATATTGCATTTCCATTATATTTCAAACAATACATATTCTTTCCTTTTCTCTCATTTTCTCTTGATTCTGTTATCCATTTTATTTGTTGTTCATGTCCTTAAGTGTTGGATCTAATGTATAGATTCATTTTATAAACTCTACCTTAATGCATGCAGTGCTCAGCTCGGTCCCTGGTGATGTTTCATTGTGACTGAACAATTTCATTTAGTATTGCTCGTCATTTCGAGTTATAATCTCATTTTTTAAATAGTCATATTATTATGTTATTGTTCATCAATTAGTTTATTAGAATTGGGCAAAGATTAGTGCGGCCTTAGATACCCCGGTGGTTTTGTTCCTTTTTGTAGTTAAGTGTGATAGATGATCATTCAGGATGTATAGATATAGTTTCACTTTTTAAGGTTTTGGTGTGATTTTGCGTATAATGTTGTTAGTTGGAAATTTAGCACAACATTTCAGTTCAGTTAACATACTGTCAAACTGAAAAGTTCTTTTCCTATTTTTTTCCTTTTCCTTTACCCTTTGAGGCTCTCATTGATATTCCTCTTTTTCCCCGTTTTTCCTTCTTCTAGATAAATTTCTACATATTTTTTTTTCTATTTTTTTCTCCCTTAACTTTGCTTTTTCAATCATTTCCTTCTGTCTTCATGTTGAGGTTTCTCTTGGAATTAATCTAATTATTCCGGTCCTGTAACAAAATGACTGATGGTGCACTGTAACATATCAGGCACTTTGCATCACATTCATTCATTAATTCATTCGTTCATTCATTCACTCACTCACTCACTCACTCACTCATTCATTCATTCATTCATTCATTCTGTTATTTTTTTCATTTTCCGCATCAAGACACAAGTCCTCTGTTGTCTTTCAGTATTGTGCCATTATATATTCTAAATATATCGCCCATTAATTGTTGCACTTTTTATTTTCTACTTTCATGTCACATAACAACTATAGCTAATGTAACAAGCGCGATTCATCTAGTTATTCCCCTTTCTCTACAGCTCTCAACCATTTGCCCTATTTCCTATAATTCATTTTTTATTGTATATAATTAAAGAACGAAGGAGAACTGGTCGTTGCAATCTAAAGCTGCTAATAGGAGCTTGTCTTAATACTAGCACTGCATCCATTAAAAAAATCGATTCTTTAAACAGAAACTGTCAAGAGATGGACGTTTTCATGAGGCAAACCGTGAAGGGGGACTTCACTTTGGATTTGGTCACGACTGTGTGATTGGAAGATGGGACTAGACCTTTTTACGGTTCGACCAGCATTCTAGAGTTGTGATTTCACGATGGCTATGATACATCGTTCTTTACATCGTGACAATTGGTTACAAAAAGTACAATGGTGGTTATAAGGTTCCATTAATTCGATCGGATATCTTACATAAATCATAGTTACAGGCAACCTAGTATGTACTTTTACGGTTCACGTAAACTAATACACCACCCGCACCTGTTCTTGATACCGTGATGTGATCCATCGGAACCGATCATTTACTTTGTACTATTAACCATCATGTACCAAGGGCATACCAAGGTCTTCAATCGGTCAGATTACATCATGAGAAAGGCACAGTAGTAATTGAAACTACATATAAGATACATTATAGCAAAAGAGCGAGCTTTGGTTCTTACAGCAAGCTAACAAGTCACGATCCGTGTCAATGTCAGATTTGTTGGATATAGTATCAAATGTAAATCTTTACACCAAGGGCAGATTGAGGAATAAAGCAAATCTATCACTTGTGGTGGAACTAGTATATAGGATGCGTTTACTTACAAAGGGTTTAATGGCCATGCAACTGAATAGTCTTTGTTCTCGTTCTGAAACCTTGATATCAGGATTTAGTTCCATTTCACTCAGAGTGCAGTGACTTTATATTGGGAAACTGATGAAAAAGCATGAATTTAAAATATCAAAATATATCGAAAATTTTATTTTTAAAAATTGAAAACGTCACTCACTGATTCACACGTATTGATTAGCCGTGTGTGCCTCTGAATTAAATCTCTAAAAACAAAAGAAATCTGAGCCTTGAGTGAAACACATCCAGTTGATAGTAGTGATTTACTGCTGAATTTTATCTCCTGACAGTTAAGAGGCTTCAGATTTCGCTAGATTCGATGGATAGTTTTGAGGATACTTTTTTTTTTTGCTTTAACGATCGATAATCACAGGTATTTTATTCTTAGATTCTCTTCTCCCTTTTTTTCTTTTCTTTTGTACTCTCTTTTGTTTTCTTCTATTTCATATATTTCGCTTTGTGCAATTCTACAGAAAAGCATATTTTTTTGTTAATATTTACAAATATTATTGTAGGCCGATTACAAAATCAGCCCCACCCTTGATTTGATCGTGATCAACAAAATGAAAATATTTGATATGTCGTTCGTGCCAAGTGTCACCTAAACGCTATTAATAACAAAAAGCATTTAGAAGGTTTAGTCCCTAATTGTCCAAAGAAATACAATACGAAACTAAATCCCTAGAAATACTATCGGCAATCAACATTGACTTCTTAAATGCAACATGAAAGTAATTCAATGTGATATGAACAACAAGATACTTCGTGCAAAATCAATTATTAGTGAAAGATTGGTGTCATTATCCAATATTTTATTTGATCTTTAAGCGTATATCTCCCCCAGAAATTCTGAATGTGGCTGTATTTTATAACTATATCTAATAGCTAATAACCGTGTTATCTCTGTCCAACATTAATTCTTTAGGCTACTTTTCTTCATTACAAATAATATCATGCTATATAGGTAATGATAATCACAGCATATCGTTGCTAAGTGCAGCAGATCTCAGGGACAAGGGAAGACGCATCGGGAAATAGAATACCATACACACTTAGCATTACCACTACTCACGCCCACGAGCCGGTTTTGCTTGACATTGCTAGTTCGAGCAAATCGTGCTGTTTTTTCGTAATTCTAGAGGTTGTTCGGCTGTTTTAATATTGAACATCTTTCATGATTATCACTATTTAAGAGGTGTATGAACACGATCTTGTCATGCTTTTTGTCGTTTTCAACGAGTTGCATACCATTTGAGTTTTGCCATTAATAATACTAAATGCTTTTAAAGAAAGTAGTCTTGCATCTTCCACATTATGTTTACTTTAATAATGATGCCCACATACAAATCAACTTAAGATTTAATACTTAACGCGTTGCTCAAATTCCCCTCCCTGATTCAGAGTTAGAATGCCCTCAGAAAAGTAATAGGAAAATGAAAGAAAGAAAAAAAGTGAAAGACAATATACTCAGACAAGCTACTTTTTAGGTATTTTGTAATATTTCACTCGTTGATTTCCTTCAAGAAAATGAACTGTTTTGCGCATTTTTTGAGTGACCCTGTTCGAGTGGAGTACTGTTTGAGCGGCACTTAAACAAATGACCTGATAGGGCTTGTTTCTGATATCAGAATTGTTCATTATAAACAAACGCGATTTAAAATTGTCTATATGTAGAGTACAATTGAATATAATGCAGAAAGGTGAATAGATAACACTTCTTGTACCTATTCTACGTTGATGCTATCACAATAATTGATAAAGAAATTCTGATTTCTGTCGACAACTATATTATATGAAATTTGCGCATTTTAACAAAATCAAAAAGTGCGCAACAATTTTAACTGAACACTCTGTAGAATGCTAGTAAATTAGCTTTCTTTGATCGCTGTGTGTAGAGCTGGTAGTATCTAGTCGTCTACATGCAGAGACAAGACTACTGATGTTATAGAGCGCGCAGCATGTCA
This sequence comes from Diadumene lineata, assembly GCA_918843875.1. NCBI lineage: Eukaryota > Metazoa > Cnidaria > Anthozoa > Actiniaria > Diadumenidae > Diadumene > Diadumene lineata. The sequence goes on from OU974069.1 coordinate 41,311,720, forward strand.
TCCTGTAGTTCTTGTGATGTTCGATCCCTAACATGGATGCAGTGTATCGGATTCATTTCGTGATCATGTACAAATGTTACAGGTTTTTCACGCCCGTGGTGCCTTCCTTTATCAGCTCTATTAATTAAGAGAATTTACTGCTAATAGGTTTGCTACACCATTGGGTTGATTTTCATTGCTTTTCACCGGCACTAAACCGCACCGACAAATGGAACGACGGAAAGAAACACGATCTCCAGCTTGAATTACTATCACAATATTTTACATGTAATATTTTAATTTAGCGAGTAGTTTGTTCGATATGGGCAATGTAACTGTTATGATGGGTTGATTGACAGGAGACTGGTGTGTCCCAGTCAAGTACCTGTACACAAGCGGAAGTTCTTTTCTTGAAATTCAAGAAGAAGATTGACATTGTTTCCATAGTGTATGGTTTAGCATCTCCTGTGAAAACTCAAAACCATCTGGACGATAACTTTCCACCAATCACAGGACGACTTTGAAGTCGTAATCTTCATTTAATAATGACATTGTCACGCCACTGAGAGAGAGTGAGTCTGACGGCTAGAGAGTGACGGTGCGCAACTCGATGCCAGGCAACTATAAAGCGTGAGCACCGTGTTCACTTCAGACAATACAAAGAAACAGAAAGGATAAACCAGTAGTGGATCATTTCATCATGTTGCCTTCATTCAGCTTCACTCCAGAACAAGTTGCATGTGTTTGTGAAGTTTTGCAGCAAAGTGGCGACATAGAACGATTGGGACGATTTTTGTGGTCCCTTCCAGAGTGCGAAACTATCCAGAAAAATGAGAGTGTATTGAAAGCCAAAGCCATCGTTTCGTTTCATAATGGCAACTTCCAAGACCTGTATCGAATCCTTGAAAGTACCAGCTTTTCCTCGTCTTCACATCCTAAACTGCAGTCGCTTTGGCTAAAAGCACATTATATGGAAGCAGAGAAGCTACGAGGAAGACCGTTAGGCGCTGTTGGAAAGTACAGAGTACGGCGTAAATTTCCTCTTCCAAGAACGATTTGGGACGGCGAAGAAACTAGCTACTGCTTCAAGGAAAAATCCCGGAATATATTACGTGAGTGGTATTCGCATAATCCTTACCCTTCTCCACGTGAAAAGCGGGAATTAGCGGACAACACAGGTCTGACAACAACACAAGTAAGCAACTGGTTCAAGAACCGAAGACAGCGAGACAGAGCAGCAGAAGCAAAAATAAGGTACAAACTTGAACTTTATGTACTTTAACTTCACTAACTTTATTAGATATTCAACTTTTCATGACCAATTATCAAGCTTTACTGTCCAAGTAAAAGGTTTAAGCGGAGAGGTTTATTCCAAAAACTCTTTCAATTAAATAATTTATCGAAGTACTCAAGATTCGGAAGTTGATTCGTCCAGCTAACTTTTGAAAAGATGTAAATAAAAATCCTTTAAACAGGTCAAAATCAGCCATTACGTACTGTTAAATACTGTCAAATATGAAAACATGAGATAACAATACGCTGTGTTTGGGCACCTTTTGTCAATGAGTTGTCGTCTTGCTCGTAGATAACGGACAAGGGAAATATCGAGCAATAACTACATGGCGCGCTCTCACGATGAAATGACACTAATATGGGTCGGGAAAACGGTGGTCTTCCAAAGGCTAACCTATCTTGTTATATCACGCAACCAACTCAGATTATCAGACAAGGATTTTGTTGCAAAGTCGTAGTATTTGATATGTTTCAGTCCCGATATGGTAATTGTAACTCCCCTGTGACCAACATGTCGCTTTCTTGTTATTTTCAATCGCACCAATAACACATGGGGATTTCTTGTTTCACAGGGAAATGTCTAACGATGCTCGAAATGGCAAGCTGTTATCTGTCGATAAGCAAAGTATAATGCATGAAGCAGCCAAGAAGTGCATGGCCGCGGATTTCGCCCAATGCTTATCGCAGGGTATCCCAGTCAATGTTAAACTCGAAGTCGATGAACCTTCTTTAATGGCGCATGCAGACGCGGTCAGTGAATTTAGCCAGGGACTACAAGACACTAATATGTTAACTACGCTCACTAATTCTTTAGTGGGATTGTAGAAAAGATTTTTATCTGATTGTATATTGTATATTTTTCGCTCATTCGCAAGACGGAGGCAATTCACTACTGAATAGAGTCAGTGCGTCAGTGAAAAGACTCTTAACTAAAGCTAAATGAAGTTCTAGTGCAATTAATCCATTCAAAACATTGATAGTTTGAACACAAACCATATAAAAACAATGTTAATACTGTGGACAATTTGTATGAATCCAACCAAGACGATTTAACAGAGAACACAATTTCCGATCGATCATCGAAGACCGCTAGATAGTTAACAACTTGAAATCAACTCCATTCTGTCGTTTCATTTTCACAGCTCCAATTATCGTGTATAAGTTAACGCATTTACAAAACGACAGTCAACATTGCAATGTCATGTTGATTGTTGTAAATCATGAACCAATAGTGAATGTTATTGTAGTAGTTCTCTTGAGTGCCAACTAAAGTATTATCATGTAAGTTCTTGTCACAAAAAACCCGTAACACTCATATTTTACTCAACTTAATCTTCATTGTACAAAATATACATATATTATACATATTATATAAAGTAACCTTTTTAACATAAAAGTTGTCTTATTCAGTGAGAGTGTACATATATATCTAGTTATGAAAACTTTAGGTTTTATTTTGATTTGATAGATTAGTGGCTTTCCAACCGCCGAGAAAGCTGAGGGCCTTTCCGCTTAAATAAGCCCTCAAAAGTATCTCGTTTCGACTTAGTTCTCATATATCTTTCGTATCATTAACTTCATGGAAATTGAAAACCTAAACGCGGTCGACCTATTCAATCAATGTATATGATGAGAGACATCATACTACATATTAGTAGACTGAGGAATAACAAGAAATATAGTGCGTGTTGTCGCGTTTATTGCTTTTACAAGTCGAGCGAGGAGAGGCAACGGAACTTGGGTAAGTACTGAGTAAAATTATAAGTCGTTTCTTCAAACGCTTTTACTATCGCCACTGCCAAACGTAAATACAAATGCGATCTTTTTCATGGAACAAGATACAAAGTTGAAGTTTTAAAAAGATATGAAGTCGAAGGACGATGTGAAAAAGATATCAATTTTATTCTAGCATTTTTCTATGGGACTGCTTAGCGCCCATTCTAAATAAGTGAATTCGATGTCTAAGTAAATACTTCTAGTTTTCACTATTCCACAAAGTATCTCAATGTTGATTTTACAAATGAAAATAAAGCTCTTTTTGTATGGTTTGTTAGTTAAAAACCGTGTGAGGGTTTCGGGTCGTCTTGTGTTTCGTGATTTGGGATGGGCGGGTTCACATCACAGTTCAGTTATCGGTGCTTCACATCATCAGCGATGACAGATTTTGGTAGTTTGGAGCAGACAGTGCTCGCAGGGAATCTTAGAAGGCCTGATTGGGGTGCACGCTTTTTGAGCAAACAGTCCGATTTTGGTGTTAGTATTGATCTAAAGTAGCTTTTACACAAAAGTATAGTAATTCAGATGTATCGACTTGCTTTATGTTGAAGTGACACTTCTCCAAATAAAACAATTAAAAGACAAAGGATTCTTTGTGCAAGTGAATAACATTTATCAGCATGGCACATGTCTTAAATGCACATGTTTACAGCAGAAACTGGTCAAGGTAAACCCATGCGAGCCGTTAGTTTATATACTTCGTTACAAACTAGACCAGACCAACACAGTACTTAGTCGGTATTTGGATTACTGCTAGCTCACTCTATGAGGCAGAATCATGCCACCCAACTAGTTATAACTACATCATACAATGATTTGATACATCTAAAAGCCTTAATTATGCACAGAGAAAGAAGAGTTTAATTTGTCTTACACGTATTTATAAAGTGTTAAACGAGTTCACACAATCAAAACACCTCGCCACGAGTCGTCGATGTATTTAGGATTCAAGCCAGTTACACTTTTAAAAGATTGTAGTGAAGGACAAGGAACACACACAAAAAACTTTTAAACAGTTTTGAGTTTGTGTATCTTGGGAGCGATAATAGCGGAAACTCGACTGAGCTTTATGATAAATCTTGTAATCTGAGTATCGCTTTATTATTTGAAACACAAACAAATGTCATTAGAAGATAAGGGAGCCCGCTCTACATTGAACGTTTTTGAATCACAAACGACAAACGCGCTTCCTTACTGCTGTCCTTTCTTTCCTTTGATCTACTTACAGTCGATAAGAGTCTTTTTGTACGGTCGTAATCACCCATTTACTGCATAAACTTATCTAACATATCGTGATTGTTCAACTCATGTTCTTTTGTTATGTCTGACCATGCGCAATTAATATTGCAGCGCCATTTTGAATCCATTGAACTTGCTTGCTTTTTTTATTGCTCAGTCTTATTATAAAACACTTTTTACTAAGTACAAGCTTTGTATTCACCCAAAATAGCCGATTTGTGAATTCACGGATCTAAAAAAAGACAAAAACTTTTTAGTGTCATAGTTTAACAGCAATTAATAAATTCAAGGGCAAATCACAATGACAAGGATTGCCATCAAATTTCTAAAAATGATTAAAAAATGACGTTAACTTATCACATGAAAATTCCAAAGTAGAATTACGGCAGACGTTAAACACTTTTTGACGCCATTTGGTCTTGAGAAACTTTCGAGTAATTTAATAACTGAATTTCATTGGCTCGTACACTTCTCTACTAGTTTGAGCTGCATTCTCTTCATTTTATAATTATCTTTGACCATCTTTAATATGCAACTTCCAAAACATTCCACTGTAATAAAACTTATTGAAGGTGAAGACAAATCATTGTTTGTTATTGCTTTATGGTATTTTATGATATTTCTGTTATCCATCAAAGTATCGGATCAAATGTAAAGGCGTCGTCATGGCAACCCTCTTGTGCAGTATTTACAAACAGTGATATAAATGGACAAAACTATCGTTTTTCAAATTCGGTCCTTAATGGTACTTTGAAAGCTTGTAAATCAAGCTCTTGTTTCTGAAAATGTCATAACCAGACTGCCTGTCTACCACTGTTTACATTTAATTCACGAGCTAACGGCTTTGTAAAAAGAGTAAAACAATGCTTGTGATTATAGGAGCGCGAGTCCCACATTACACAACCTTAATGCATAAATGTTTGCTTGCTTATGGATACAATCCATGCTTTTTTCCTCGTCTTTTACCTAAAACATGTACCAACCACGTACATTATTCGTGCAGAGAAGCAAAATTTATCGTTAAAAAAATCGTATTTCGCATCTTGAAGTCGTAACAGTACAGTTTGTAAGCATGCTTTTGGTTCAAAAATAGCCGGTAAGCTGTCTTTTACAGTCCTTTGATCTATGTTTCAAAATAGGACATCACACCCAAACGTTCACTGAAACTCCACAAAACACATGATCTTGATTTGTCAATTTTCATCAGAAAATTTGTTATCATCATATCAAGGAGGTTTTGTGATTGAATATCTCGTATATAATATACTGTCTTGATGAGCTAGAGCGTGTTTTATTATATTCATCAATATCAGTTTCTTATTAGTGTTTGATCGTCACTAAATCACTGACTACAACTCCATGACGGACGTATGGGCTACTCTTTACAAGAACTGACATTTTCATCCATTCATCCATCCATTCATACTTTAATTCGATCATTCGTTTATTCATTCTTTCATTCATTACAGACTCAACTAGACTGAAAATATATATCAATCGCAGCAAAGGACATCAACGGAAGAAATAGAGAGCCAAATAAATAGCAGAAGTAAATAGTACTCCATGCAGAGTAAAATAAATCCCACTATCTTGAAATTAGGAGAGTAATACAATATGTATTACGACTTAAAAATGAGTTACTAAAAATACAGACAAATGTAACAAATTTTTATTGATACAAATTGGAAAATCATTAGGGGATTTATGACGGAAATAATGATTCATTTATCGTTTGATCATATTAAATATCCAATGAACCAATATCCTGTACGATATTTATTGACATCTACATCGAATAACGACCAGGGTATCAAGTAAAACGAAAGAAAGTATGGATGGATTAGTGAATAAATCAATAAACGAACGAACGAACGAACGAACAAATGAACGAATGAATGAATGAACGAACGAACAAATGAATGAATGAACGAACGAACAAATGAATGAATGAATCAGAATGAATGGATGAATGAATGAATGAATAAATGAATGAATATCACATTAACGGTTATGCCCACATGCTCACAATTGTCAAATCTTCCTCGCCTTCAATCCAAGCAATCACTCATTGAACAAATATCATGATAAAATGAGATATAAAAAAACAAACGATGATTCTTTTCTCTGCATCACGTAATTGATGGCGCCTGTCCAAGTCGATACTTGTTCCACGACTTGTGGTAAAATCAATTATAGAAGCTTTAATTAGTTCGATGATGTTATCACAAAACGGAGAGTGATTCCATTGAGTTCCTATTGAACATGACAGTGATCTTATCGTTCACACAATAATCGATAAACGGGAATTAAATGTAGAAAATGTGTTGTATTTCAGCGTAAAAGCATTCGAGTAAGACCAATCTCTAATTACATACCCAATTCTGATTGATCGTTCAGCAAACGCATGGGGTTATCTTACAGAAACTTACTTAATTACTACAATCCTGAAACGAGCTACTTGGATTTAGTTTCTTAAGAAATACGATAAATTATAGTTTCATGTGAATGAAATGAGACTCGTGCACATTTGCAAATCATTGTGCTCCATGAATGGCTAGAGTATTGCTAGTTTCAGTCTCCTGCGAGCCGCAGAACTGCTGTGAATTAACTGGTTTTTAAGCAGGACAGAACTTTTGTACTGTACAATTAGTCAGAGTAGTTTGCATTTGTGTTTATATAACGTCTAAATGATGTTTCGTTTTATACAATCAAAAAATGGATTGTTTTTGGCATGGTCGGGACGACTAATTTGACTTGTCCAACAAGAAATAATGTTCTGTCCTCTGTTAATTACAATGCATCGCCTCTAATTGAATTTTAACATGATCTAAACAGGTAGCTGCAGCAGTTTAGAAAATTGATACACGTTCTTGCACGACTTCATTAAAATCATGAGTTTGAATCTGAACACTAAACAATATTTTCCCTTACAAAACTTTTGAGCAGTTATGTATGACAACATAAAATAATCTAAGTTGTTTTTATTCAATTGATGAAAAAAATTGACAATACTAAGAATAAAGGGAAAGTGTTTTACCAAGTAATTTCACAGGTTTCATGGCAGCTTTCCGCGACACCATGCATCTCAGTGACATGTATATTGTATCTTTCTGAACAAGGCACCACTTGTTAGCTCACTTACTTTGAACCACACTACCACAAAATCGTCTAATCTTTACAGTGTGAATCACACAATGGGTAAAATACGGACACCAAGATGAATGTGTACCGCAGCTGCCATCACTGAACGCCTATTCCTTTTAATAACGTCGGTTCTTTTTTGCTTATGCAATTTGACCAGCTTGTTGTGGTAATGCATCTGTCTTGTCATGAGCCTGCTATGTGATTTACCAAAAGCTACTGACTAATAGTATTTTTTTGATGAAATTCTGGTTGGACAGATTTTAACGAGTGCATGTTCTGTATTGATCAGTATTAATGAAGTTGGCAATGGTTCCACCAAAAGGAAAACAACTTCTACCAAAATGTAAAGTGTAATGGAAGAAACCATGCAAATATGACGATTTTGTAACAAATGGACGTCACAAAAATTACAAACCGTCAATTTGTGAAATATGAAATGAAACTATGCTAAAAGAATATCGTTGTTGTTTACTACCTATTTTGCTGTATTTTTGTTTGTTTGTTTGTTTATTGTTTTGTTATTGCGATGCTATCACTTCGTTGGTGATTGTCGTTGCGGATTTTCTCGCTCCTTACCGAGCGTAAGGTTCTTTTTTTTGTTTTTGTTTTTTTGTTTTTTGTTTCGTAAAATGTCAGACATTTGCAGCATGGGGTAAGGTTGTTTCAATGGCAAAGCAAGCTTGTTAAATATGAGCCACAAAATGATACACAAACACACGCTTTTTCATCTTTATGAAGTGCTTAATTTAGATGTTCTATTTTCATTTTTACCACAGGCAGGCATTCTATTCTATAACATCTTTTAACCACGTTGTATTTGCAAGTTAACATGTGCGGCCTTTATTGACATCAGTGACGTTCCATTCTTTTTCATGACTTCTTTCCTCTCCAAAAAAAGAAAGAAAGAAAACAACTTTAAGGTGACACAAGAAATTTCGATTCCTTTCAATAAATACATTTATTATAATCATGTATTCATTCCTCGTCCTTTAAAAGTGAAGCAAACAGAAAGTTCTAAAAAACTGAACTTAGAATTCTTAGTTAAATATTCCTCAACTCAAATGAGAACAGTCGCAAAATAGATATTAGTGTGACTTTATCTCTAGTTTTCACCGTATTTTCTCTGCTTTCAAGAGCACATCCATCAACAGTTCATAGAAATCAAAACTTGAAATTTTCTTAGGGCCTTAGGGTCAAAAAAATTAGATGATATGTTGATTCATATATCGCTAACTTCAAGTCTAGTTATATTCCTCATCAGTCAAATTGAAAGTTTTTTTTAGCAATTTGTGAATCCTGGAATGATTTTCAAATGATTTTCATATGATTTGCTTCACAGCCGCTACGACCTTTTTGAGCCTGCAAAACTCGTTACAAGTTTTACGTTTTTTTCTCATTTTTCAGTCTTTTGAGTTGATTTAGTTCGAGTTGGTATAATCTGCTTTATTATTGTTCACTGTTGAGATTGTTTGCTTATTTTAAGTGGTACACAAGCGCAAGGGACTGTAAAAACGCATTAGTGAAAAAGATCTTTGCCAGTTGTTGAAAGCCGAATGCTCGAAATTCTTTTGACTCAAAATAACTATCGTCAAACTCATATACAAACTTGTATATGGCAGTCATTCATTCTGAAACTGTACAATTTTTATTAAAAAATAATTTTCTGACTAGAGAAACTGACCAAGTTGAAATTCAAGTTAAAATATAAAAGTGACATAACTTTATACAATCGTCTCAAAATATACCAATTATGGTATGCATGGAATGGAATTCAAAGACAGGTTTTTGCAAAGAAGGAGAGCAAGGCTTTTTGTTGTAATAGAAGTATGATCCTTATGATCTTACTATTAAGAAAACTATACACAAGCCGACACGAAACAGGGTCGTGCATCAGTAAATAAACGCCTCCATGTCCATATCATATGTTTTATAGACATTATGAACATCGCTTAATGAATAGTTTACATGCAAGTAAGATATGGATCACCCTTTTATAGTTTACCAAAAACTACACGCAAATGGCACACTAAAGTTATTAAGATCTGCATGTTTTTTACTCCCAAGTCCTAGTAAAGTCGTTATCGTTTACATTCTATCTTTTGCGAAATAAAGAATTGTCGTAAAATCTTTGAAAATCTATCACGAATTTAAATCAGGTAGTTTATTTATAACTCTACATTAAAAGCTGCTCTCTTTGGTTTTTACATTTTTTTAAATGAATGATTTTAAGAGTTCTATAACTATTTTTTTTTTTTTTTTGGCGTCTTGCGTCTCACATCCAGTCTATTATAGTCAACAATTGGAATGCCAAAATAGCCCAGCGCCAATTATCTACAAATAAATATTGAATAATAGAAACGCTATTCAAAGTTGTTTATACTATAAACATCACAGTTAACAATGAAAGAGTGGATTCCTGCTCAAACACGCCAAAGAAATTCTATTCCGCTAATGATCAAGAACCGTTTCCTTTGACTCTAAAGTGACGACCACAATGCAAAATCCATATTGCAACAGGGAAGCCCGAGTAAAATCATAGAGATAAAATGCTAGTGTAGGCTGCGTACGTTTCTATAGAAACGGCGGTTGTAAAATGTACAGATAAATGGCGATACTGACGTTAGCCCTTCGTCGTCTCTTTATACGGTGTCATATTGACCAATATATTTTACAATGAGTAAAATCATATGTTTTTTTTCTGCAAAATCTAAGAAGGAGAAGTTGAGAGAATAAGATTGATGGGTAGAGACGCTAGAAAGTGTAGTTAGATGAGGACAAGAGATGACGTTGAAGGCTGAAGGAGAAGAAGGAAAATAGGAAACAGAACAAACTTGCATAAGCTCATGATAAGCTGGCTACTGAATAATGACACTTTCTACAGTGTGGCTTAACAAGCTATAATATGTCAAAGGTTTTGTTTTAGTTCGAGAGAAATCAACTTTCAAAGATGTTGAGCATATGCCAAAAGTGCATGTTTTAAAGGGTAGGTTTCAAATGGCAATTTGAATCGATGCATTGTGTGCATATTGTGTCATAATTATAGAAAACCACAGACAGAATAACTCAGCTGCCCAAAGCGACTTTATACACTTTGGTTCGATTTATTTGTACTCTGTGTGGCATAATTTTGTATTTCCACAGATACCGAACAACTTGTACTCAAGGTGAAACAAAATATAGACTGCACTATGCGATGTGGTAATTTGGAATTTATTTCCGTTTGGGCTGTTTGAATAGCTCTCCTCCTATCCCCTCCCCCCCAAAAAATCATTTTTTGAAAGAATCAGAATATGCGCCATATTTCGGATCGTTTGCGTTTCTATAAATTCCTTCCCATTTCCTTACAGATATTTAATTTTGATAGCCAATAAAGAGTATTTAAGGATGCGCGCTGCATTTTGTCTGTAGGGTTAAGTTTCGACGGGCTGTTTTAAAAGTCATCATGTCTGCCTTCATGTTACCAAATAGACCACAAACTACTTCCAAATACTTACGAAGCATCATCACATATCATTTTGAACTATATTTGATATCCACTTAATCGCTACGCTAGTATATTATACGTGGATACTATCACAAATCAAATTAAAGTAGGTATTATTGTCTTGTAATGATATCTGTAACTTAAGCAAGTTGATATTTTGCGGCGTTCCGACATCTTGCTTTGGACCATATTGATTTGTTTTGTCCATTTTACAAAATTGATGACTTTTGGTATACCAAACGAAGCTACATGAGATATTATTTTACCTGAATTGAATTTTAATTTTTATAAGTGTACTTTTGCGCACTTTTGAAAAAGACAAATATGTAGAATAGTCCGGGACTTTGACTACTCGCATCCCTCTTTTCTTTGTACATTTAACTAAGTAATTGTTATTGTTCTTCCGGAAAAACCTTTTTACTCATGATGATATTTGTAGAGAGCTAGTTTAGAGCTTTAGTGTGTGAAAGATGTGAGACAACAACCGTGAACGTTTTTCCGCCATTTTATTGAACTACTCCTTGCCCGATATCACGAAAACTATTAGATTCCTGTTTTGTAAATCAATAAAAGACTATACTAATCATTGATATTGAATTCTTTTTGTAAGAAGTAACAAGAATATAATAATGGCCGTGTGAGAAAGACTTTTTGTTTTCTCAGTACAAACAACTCGCTATTACAGAAATGAAAAGACAACATTTCGTCAACACTCGAGCTGATTTTTCTTTGTTTGAATCATAAGTAGTGGTATAAATAGGGATCATAAATGATACACGATACTCATATAGAGTTTACAAAACGTAAATGGATACTCAAGGAAGTGTTTCATAGGAGACTTAGCTATAAAATTGACTCTCAAGCTATTTGAATGAAATTAGGAAAATTACATTGAAAATACTCGCAAAATGAACTATATCCTTTATTATCTAAAAAAAACTCGTTATCAATTTGTACCAGATAATCATGAATATCTGTTTCAAGAAAAAACAATTAAAATTGCTGAAGAAATTGAAATATAGTTTTTTTCACTTTTAAAATCCAAACAATTATTCAAATTTATTTTTGGACACTAGACTACTATTTAATCAGATGGATGAAAGTCGTAGTAGAAAACGACCACACATGCAAGATTTAATTTCAATAATTACACGTAGTTTGTCAATTTTATACTAAAAAAATATCTAAAATCTAGGGCATTTTTCTGGCAGATGTATCTTTAAGCATCATGCAACATTATGACGCTTTGTCAAAGATTGTAGCTACAATAATTCGTCCTCGCCATCGAAATTTCAGGCACTGAAATTGTACATGAAAATTGTACATATCTTTGTTTAAAATTGAGAGTAAACTGCGCTTTCTGACACTTATCAACTTGTTGCAGTCGCTTGAATAAGACATGAATGAAAATAACACTCGTGCGTTTTCTATTATTGCCTTCTTCGCTACTTGTGTTTTCTTTTATTTTTAATATTGCCAAGTGGTTGTAAACCTCGAGGCAGCTAAGCAAACCAACTGGTTTTTCAACTGCTGATTTGTTGTTTATAGTACGGTAAAAAGTTTAACGACCACCGGGCGTGTGTCATTGAGAGAAGTCTCATTACTTTGTACAGTCGCATGGGATAGTCCTAGTGGACAAGATTAGATCAATACACCTGGTCACCAATGAACAACACCTTATTGTTATGATGAGACTAATGCAAAGACATCATAATTCCCAATACAGAAATACAGAATATCAATATGTACAATAGCGTATCAAGATACATTGATTTCACTTTATTGAACAATGTCAGTGAGATGGAAAGAGAAGAGAGTCATGAAAATCAAATCGATTTGCAAAAATGAACATGGAAAATTTATATTTTAGACACATATCTGCGTGAACTCGGGCTGAACGTTCGTGAGCTCTAAAACTAGATGATGAAACAAAACCGATAAAATCATGCTTGTCAGATGATGAAATTGCGCTTTTTTATTATAAAGGAATCTTCCCTTTTGACGGTTGTTGATTTTCGAAACAGGTATTTCGAATATCACCTTTTCTATTTCAACAATCAAATAAATTGTTAAAAGTGTGTTCATGTAACGATAGTGCGTATGCAATACCAGCTTTCACCCATTATTATTACTTTTATTTGACGGGAATATCTTTGTCACTGTCACGATCTACCGCTTTTACTGCTATTGCGATTTCTGTGCAAAGACCAACATTGACTAAGGACAGTGGGACAATTCGAAAAAGAAAACAATCGCTCGTGCTTGTATGTTTTTTTATTTTTTCATTTTCAAACCATGTTTGGATTTTTTCCCCTAACTTCCCCCCCCCCCTTCACTTTTCTAATAGTCCATCCCTAAGTTTGGGCAAACCAATCTATCCTAGCTCTAAAGAATGTGGATTTCAAATAATATTATAAAATATCCATTGATTTTGAGAAGCATGGGCGCTCACTTTGGGGAAAAACATAATTTATAAGCAAAATATATTCAATTCCCTCCACAAACTTCATGTAACATTTGACTTTGCTCGAAGTTTTCCAACAAAATCGCATGTACGAAGCAAGGCTGTCGCAAAAATTTTGCATCATTCACGTCATTTTTATTTATTTCAAATTTGCATAACTCGACATTTTTCTTTTTCTTTTCAGTTATCGCCAATCCAAAATACAGTAAGAAATGATTCAAATAATGTGCAAGTTTTGTGAAGCGCCGGTTTACCACACTGAAGTCTCCCGATCTGAACCCTTCATTACGACATGTTTATATATAATAAATATATTTTATTTTAACTTGAAAATTGTAAATATTAAAAAAAAGTTGAAATAAATAAAAAATAGATTATTTTGACACGTTCAACTTTATTTTCAATGAAAGAACTAGTATACAGACACGATCGTTGTGTTCAAGACGATGAGAAATGTGTCAGGGGTGTGTGGGGAGATTTGTCCAAAAAATCTTTTGTGACTGAAGATACGGAAACACGACAAACACAGCCGAATTTTAAACTCCTTCGGAAGCCCGAGTAAAAACTTGTCGGAGAGATTAATACCGAATGCCTGTTGTCCAATGTCGATTATTAACAAATAAAACGTACAACACCTGTAGATAAAACTATTATAAAATAAAGAAAGGTAGTTAAAAAAGTGTGTTCGCATTTGAATTGTATATTTTGTTTACCGAGACATTTTAGTAGCGCATGCGTATTCGGTTTTGTGAAAATAGTGTCTGTGTATATTCAAAATGTATTATGGTAAAGCGCATCATTCAATTTTACAATCATGAAAAGATGTGTGTCTTGATCAGAATTCTGATTTATCGTGATATCATTAAAAATTTCTTTAAACCATATTTAACTAGAATGCACTGGTATTGAGCAACAGAAATGATTATTTTATGCTATAAATCATCAGTAATACGGAAACATTTTGATCATTTTGATCATTTTGATCATATTTACAGTTTATAGTTTTCATTCACATGCAGCTATCCTGAGTTTTGTCCACAAGAATATAGCATTACAACAATCCGTTTTTAGCATCAAAACTTTCTTCTCAAAGTGCGTTCTACTCTGCGGGCCTATGCATTTTCGGTCATTTTTGACGCGACCACCAGACATAAAATATTATGGAAATCAATGCTGTATATGAGTTTAAACTGTTCTCTGATTCAGGTACAAATAGCGTGGTTATTCTTCTATCTTCTTGTTGTTCACTGCATGGATTTCGTTCGTACATGACACCATGTAACCTTTATCATAAGTTGAAATATTCTGCTTTTTCTTGTTTGTCTTCTTTATTATTTTCCTTAAACAATTCTTTGTTCATGTCATATAATCTTCCATTGCATAACACTACAGTCTTTCCCACCGGTTGAAATCACCCTCGTATCGTCGCAAGTAAAACGAACACATGTAACGTGCGAACTATGACCCAGGCAATTTGCACAGTCAGACTTAAAAAGAGAACAGTCCAAATAAGGGAAATTAGTGTTATATTGGACAGGATTGGCTGAAGTCCCAATGGGGTGGTAGTAATTACGGCTGACAGGATTGGCTGATAACAGTCCCAATGGGGTGGTAGTTATTACTGCTGACAACAGTCCCTATGGGGTGGTAGTAATTACGGTTGACAGGATTGGCTGATAACAGTCCCAATGGGGTGGTAGTAATTACGGCTGACAGGATTGGCTGATAACAGTCCCAATGGGGTGGTAGTTATTACGGCTGACGGTTAACTCCAACCCGCTGGTACCCTCGCTCAACTTGTGTCAATACTGTAATAACTATCAGTATAAATGCCAAGGATTCTCGATGACAGAGAATCCACCTAAATACCCCTAAAGGTTTTCATTTTATACTGAACCACAAGTTGGGAAGTGCTTACATGCCCTTTGATTTGAAAGGACCCTCAGTATAATTGATTCCCCTGCAGCTATCTTTCTATTGGGAGAAGCTTATAGAAGCTCTAAAACTATCAACCTAAACGATATAGCTTCTAACCTTGAGTTTAGTTACTGGATATCTGAAGAAGTTGACTTGGCCAAAATCATCACCTGTAACCATGAACTCTGATGATGTCGATCTACAACATGCGTTGATGTCTGTACCATCCGCACCTTCAGGCCAGATGCCTGGAAATAAAAAACAAACAAACAAATATAACCATAGCAGAAGGGATCACAGGCTGGAAATCAGAGATCATAGACTAAGGTATATAGAATCGGAAACTTGGGATCAGGAATCACAGGCTTGGAATCAGAGATCATAGACTAAGGTTTATAGGATCTAAAACTTGGGATCAGGAATCACAGGCTTGGAATCAGAGATCATAGACTAAGGTTTATAGAATCGGAAACTTGGGATCAGGAATCACAGGCTTGGAATCAGAGTTCATAGACTAAGGTTTATAGGATCTAAAACTTGGGATCAGGAATCACAGGCTTGGAATCAGAGATCATAGACTAAGGTTCATAGAATCTAAAACTTGGGATCAGGAATCACAGGCTAAGATTGAGGTATCATAAGATCAGGGCTCACTTACTAATGGGATTCATAACCTCAACATAGAGGGATTACAAAGCGAAAAATGAAAAGGATACCTGTCTAGCCTTTGAAATGCCTGCATGCAGCTAATACTATTCCTGGTATCTCAGGGTTGAAGGAGTAATAGAGGAGGATGGGGAATCAAAGATAGCTAAATGCATTACTCACCACATGCAGGGAAACCAAGTACACACGTCCACGTGTCCCATTTGATATCTCGCATAGAGTACGCAGACACTACTTGCTTACAACGGTTAGCGTGCCCTGCAAATATATAGTACGTTTCCCATTTGATATCTCGCATAGAGTACGCAGACACTACTTGCTTACAACGGTTAGCGTGCCCTGCAAATATATAGTACGTTTCCCATTTGATATCTCGCATAGAGTACGCAGACACTACTTGCTTACAACGGTTAGCGTGCCCTGCAAATATATAGTACGTTTCCCATTTGATATCTCGCATAGAGTACGCAGACACTACTTGCTTACAACGGTTAGCGTGCCCTGCAAATATATAGTACGTTTCCCATTTGATATCTCGCATAGAGTACGCAGACACTACTTGCTTACAACGGTTAGCGTGCCCTGCAAATATATAGTACGTTTCCCATTTGATATCTCGCATAGAGTACGCAGACACTACTTGCTTACTACCGTTAGCGTGGCCTGCAAATATATAGTACAACGTCATAAACTATCCCGACAAAACACCATCGTTGATAGAGAAGCATGCCCTGCAAATATATAGTGCAACTCCATAAACTTGTGATTTGTGTGCGTCATAGATAAAGTAGTCTTAGAGCTCCTTCTAACGTAATATCTTTTCGCAGTACAGATCTGTCCACTACTACAGCAATCCCAACAGCAACCTTAAACGTGTCGCGTTGTGATTAAATCAACGTGCGCGCGCCAATATCTTGAAGGTATCAAAACAGCCAAGCTCTATGAAATCAGAGTTATTGCACCTTCCTATTGCTGTTGTTCTTTGCATTGATATTTGCGTTGTTACAACATTGTTGTTGGCATTGCTCTAGTATTGTTGTAGTGGTGTCGGTTGTGGTAAGTCTGCGATCTAGTTTATTGTTTTATGTGAACGTGGCTTGGTGTATGACTTACAGTACAGTATTTCATAGTCTCCTGAGTTGCTCTGCAAGTACTGGCTGTCACTGGACCAGTCGAGGTGGGTGACAAAGCTAGAATGACCCTAAAAACGACACAGGAAGAAAAAAGAAACATTATGAGGAAATGCTCCACTCAACTGGTGTTTTTCCCACTGCCGATAAAGGCCTTTTCTCATAAGAAAGTCTTATTAATTCTTATCGGTTCGGTAACAATGAAGTCCATATTATGATATAGGTCATTGCAGACCTTCTGGACAATGAAATGGAAAGCATTGAAAAAGGAACAAGAACAGATCCAAAATGTGAATATACATGTATTGTAAATTGAAGACTTCAATATTGTCCATCCAAGTCCTTTATATGTAATTCTAGCGGCTTCTACTAGATAAAACGTACCGACAGTTTACCGTGTCTTCGGTATGTTCGTCCATCTTCGCTTACAGTGTATAAGTAGATAAAGTTGTCATGGGAGCCAACAGCAATGTAGTTGCCATCTGTAAATGACATTGATTCACAAACGGTTTGCCATATGATATCTTACCTATTTTATTAATAACTTTTAACTTAAAGTAACATTTTCATAAAGTCTGAACTGTTAGACCTCTATTGTTAATAATATCCTAATTATAACTTTGTCAATAAAGAATCATCATAAACTGTATATCCCAATCACCATCATCTTTAATATTGACCGGCCATCGTGATTGTCATCATCATCATTATCATTTCGTTATAACAATCATTATAATCGTGACTGGTTTCTATCTTCATTTACCGGGTGAGTACTTGATGGCATCAAGTTGTTCAGGTCCGTCATGAAAGGCTCCAAGCTGGTCACCAGTGATAGAGTCCAGGACCATCCAGTTACCGCTCTGAGTTCCTACAGCGAGGACAAAAGCTTTCGGATGGAAGGCCGCTGACTGCAGTGATTCCTTAAAGAACAAATTAAATACACGAGAATTATCATGAAAAGATCTGTTACCATATATCAGCATCGATACATGGGAATACGGGAGAATTTCAGCTGTATGAAAGTGAAACGTACGAAGTGTGCGATTCCCTTTACTCTCGAAGTACGTACAAGTGGTTCGCCGTGAGAGCCGCTTAACTGACAATGAAGGTGATGTATAAAAGAGGGAGAACACACCCCAGTCGGAGCAGTTGGCCTTGAACATTTCCAGAAACATTTTAAACGAGGTTGCATTGTCCGGTTTGTTTTACCTCCAATTGTTTTCTCCATATCACGGTATGGTTATCAGCACTAGATAAAATGATTTGCTTGTCATATCCACTCGTAACAAATATCCGTCTGGTAGGATGGACAGCTAAACCCCATAACTCATCTGTATGGCCCTAGAGAACAGAATACATGCAAGGGTTAACATCATGAGGTTGTTTATTCAATCAATTATTTACAACGAAATAAAAAAAAAACATCTTTCATCTCATCTGTAAATAGCGTAGTTCCTAATCAAGGCAGATGAAGTGTTTCTAGTTTGCTATCGTCTATCCGAGTTTAAAGCGTGAAATCTTTGGCCTCGGAAAGCCACAGGAGGGTAAAGAAGAGAAAGAATTTTGTGTCTTTATCCTTGTCCCCAATTTCATCTTTCCCTCCTTGACAATTCGACACCTTGTCGGGTTCTTCGATCGAAAATCACCTATTTCTAAAAGCCGATTTTCACTAGTGAGGACACAAGTGGTGAAGGAGTCACAACGAAGTATTTTTATTCCTTTTTTTTATTTCCGTCTGCTTTCGTTAATTTTCACGCGTAGAAATGTCTTTAAGTCTCACGCCACCTCAGTACTAAACATCTTATCTAAAGCCGGATCGATTACTAACCGTTGCAATGAAGGTCAGCCCTTGGTCAAACGTACCAGCTAACAGGGTATTCTTAGTTGTACCAACTGCTATCTGGAAATCACCATCGTCATTGGCAACACCTCTCGCTATGGTTCGTACAGGACCAGCAATTTCTGGTAGCTACAAAGCAAACCAATAAGTCTGTTATCAATGTTTTTGCCACCCGATGCAAGATATGCATTGTGTTGTTATAAATTGCAATTTTTATTGGAACGTGCTTTGTAATGACTGATATTGTTTAAACATGAACACGGACAAAGAATGCACACTTTGAAATTGTTCTTACACAAATTTCTTTGAGCGGCTGATAAGTTTCACTCCAAAGTACAACAAGTCTGTCACGACCACCTCCAGACATAAACCCTCCATTATCCAATGAACACAGAGAAAACACGGGACCCTACAGTAAAAATGAAAAGATTAGCGAGATATCGTGTCACGTAGCTGATGTTGTGGTGCAATGCTTTGGAACTGAAACTGAAGGTTCAGTCAACATACGTGGCTTTAAACGCAAGCTTGCCTCAATATCATCTTTGCATTGCATTGCATTGCATGGAATGGCATAGTTAAGATCACGTAGCGAACATAACACACCCCCAGTGGAAATCAGCATTGTACTTGATGTATTTGTTTTGTTGGGCTAGTATATGTATGTAGGTATGCACCCAATATACGATGTCACTTGAATACCTCGTGAGCGCTGTGTATTGCCTTGTTGATATGATTGGTACCTAAAACAGACCATAGTCTTGCATTAATAAATAGCTGTGCATGTATTATTGTTACCACGCTGCACCACATGCTATCTTGCCTCTCATCAGCAGAAACATCTCGATCTAAGACCGAACTATTACTCACCAGGCCAGACTGACCTTTCATCATCAGAAAATGACTGAAGAGAATGCTTATCCAAATGCATGGACTCATCCAGCAACCTGTGACGAGGGACTTTAAAAAGCACCGACGACGCACGTCACCACGATCCTCTGGAGTAAATCTATACCTAGTTTTCCTGTATGAATCTGTAAGACATTGATCTTACCTTGTGGCCACTCAAAGATGTTACCATTGGAGTCCCCCGTTAGGAGATTACCGTCACACAAGAAACACATACATAGCACAAAACGAGGCTTGTCGAATTTCTGAAACCATAACAAAATGAACATTAATCACAAGCAAGCCAGGAAGCCAGCAAGCCAGCAATTTACAAAATTACGAGCCAGCAATTTACAAAACAATAAAATTAGGAGATTTTCAATATTACGAGATGTCTGTTTGTCTGTCTGACATCTTACCCCATAAACTCCCATCTTCTTCATCAAGCCACCAGACTCTAATACGGTCCAGAATGCAATGTGGGATTTGCCACATGACACGATAATTGCTGGGTCCTCTGGATGAGAAATTGTCATAAGAACAGGATCGCTAGAACCCTAAAACATCCATTAACGCAGATTACAATACAAGTGTTAGTAGGGCAAAGAAACGTGATACTGGAAAATGATAATAATACAAACAATATCGTGCAAGAGAAACTGAAAGTAAACATGACAAATTGTCAACGAAAATGACTTATGGTGAAGGGTCATTCCGTGATCCATGGTAATTAGATTTACTTTGTTTTAAGTCTATTAGAGTAACGACACAGCCAATGACATGTTGACATGACACCGAATTGCACAGCGGAATCTTTATGAATGCAATAACAGAATAGCGAGGCTCTTGGGGCTGGAGAGAGTACTCTTATATAAAAGTACTATATCTTCCAGATAGAAATCTTCAAAGTGACGAGTGACTTTGAGGCTAATGAGGCCGTATGTTGGACATGTAGAACAGCATTGTTGGCTGGTCCCTTCAGACGTGCTCAATCATCACGATAACTATTCAATTTGTTATTTACCTTGTTTTCTGTCAGCATGTTGTTATTTTGCCAATCCCAGTACGATATAGCATGTTCATTAGATTCATCCACCACAACAAGATGGCGACCTACATCCTGTTATCAAAATAATAGTAATTCAAATAAGCCATTGAAATGAAATTTCCATATGGAGTTCCGGGTGTTTCTCACGTTTATCACAAGTATGAGCATCGAAGATAATTATGTATGTTGATTAGTTTATACAACCTAAAAACTATTGAATAGCGCATCTTCCTTATGATGTTGTAAGACGAGGTTATGTTAATAACAATGTTGTAATAATGTATATAATAATGTATGATAATGCTGTACGATTGTGATGCTAACGATGATGTTGATGATATTGATGCTAACTACGATGTTGATGATGATGATGATAACGATGATGATGATAACGATGATGATGATGATGATGATAATGATGATGATGATGATGACGATGATGATGATAACGATGATGATGATGATGATGATGATGATTATGATGATAATGATGATTATGATGATAACGATGATGATAACGATGATGATGATGATGATGATGATAATGATGATGATGATTAAGATGATAACGATGATGTTATCGGTGATAATGATGAATGACCCTCAATGATATCTGACCTTGATAGTGAAGGTTAGGCATGAAATGGCTCGTTCAAACTGACCAATCCCAAGAACCTGCAGCGTTTCTAGTGTCACAGAGTCCCATACTCGGACATGAGGCTGATATCCAATGAACGCGAAGAGACGATGAGAGAAAGAAAGAAACAAACATAGGAAATACACCGACAGAAGGGAAATGATTACGATTGAAAAAAAAAAGAAAAAAAGAAAAGAAAACGAATACAACTGACCAAATGGAAACAAAGTACTGAAAAAAGATAAAAAAGTCAAATAAAATCATGATGATGCGGTTCATGTTATGTTATGTGTAACATTGACCACAGCTCACAGTAGGCTTCTTACCCGTCCTTCCTCTTTGTCATGTCCCGCTACTTGACCACTGGCGATGTACAGCTTGTTTGGGTGGAGAGCAATGCTGATGCAGAGAAAAAGACACGAAGGATTTAATTGTTAATGACAAAAATCACCAAAATACATACCAAACATTTATGTTAATGAATGATATTAATATTAATAAATGATATTTATGTTGATTGGTAACTAGCGATAAGACTAGTGTGTCGAGCTGTGTTGGTGTTTCTAATGAAACAGTTGTGGTAAAAATGTCAGTTAAACACCGTAAAATGAAAAGTATACTTTAATGCTGCTATGTTAAAAGAATGATATTCGATGTTATTAAATGATATTTATGTTTATTAATGAATGGTATTTAGCGAATAAAAAGTGAATGAGTGAATAAAAGTCCTCGTCAGCACTGCACAGCTGGCATATATATTACCCACTGTAGAACTATAAGTGAGATATAGCCCCACATGGCACATAGGAGCCGACTGCCATATATACCCACTGTAGAACTATAAGTGAGATATCGCCCCACATGGCACATCTAGAACCGACTGGCATATATACCCACTGTAGAACTATAAGTTAAATATAGCCCCACATGGCACAGCTAGAGCCGACTGGCATGTACCCACTGTAGAACATTACTATAAGTGAAATATAGCCCCACATGGCACAGCTAGAACACTGGCATGTGCCCATTGTAGAACTATAAGGTAAATATAGCCCCACATGGCACAGCTAGAACACTGGCATGTACCTACTGTAGAACATTACTATAAGTGAGATATAGCCCCACATGGCACAGCTAGAGCCGACTGGCATATATACTCACTGTAGAACTATAAGTGAAATATAGCCCCATGTGGCACAGCTAGAGCCGACTGGCATATATACTCACTGTATAGAACTATAAGTGAAATATAGCACCACATGGCACAGCTAGAGCCAACTGGCATATATACCCACTGTAGAACTATATAAAGGCAATCAGCCATGTGGGTTCGACTCATCAAAAATGTAGATTGAGCATGTGCAGTAGATAGGTTGTGAGCCACAACTTCTACTGTTGAGGCTTAACGGTTATTTTACGGCTTACTACAATCTCATACTCAGAGCCCGCGTTTTTCCTCGCCAGCAGCGGAAAACAAGGGCTCTGACATAATCCGATTTTTGTTAAAATTTTATTGGTCATTCAATTTTGACAACCACGCAAGCGCAAAAAACCGTAAACACAATTAAACTCAAGCTAGATGTGTTTTTAGCAGTAGAAAATATATAAAATATTATAAAAAAATTAAGCCTGTACTTGTAAATCGCTATTTTCTTTACCTTCCTAAAGAATTTCAGCAAATTTGAAGCAATAGTTAGGAAATTATTTAATTTTTCGCCCTTCGTCACACACGGCTGCCAACGGCCGACAGAATTTCTCTTCTAGCTGGTCGAAAATCACAAATTAACCTAAAATCCCTTCGGATTATGTTTACTCAATAAATAATGATTACTATATATGAATTGTGTTCCAAAACTTCCACAATATCACTACGAAAAATCCATTTTCATTGACGATATCGCTTTATGTTGATCGATGCGCCGATCGATGCTGAATATCGATTCCATCAGAATTACAACGGATTTTACTTTTAAATATCAGCTCTGACATAATCTCGATTCCCCATTGGTCGGTTTGTACATTGGCCGTAAAGGCGCATGCGCGGCCGGAAGTCCAAGAAACCTTGGACTTTTCAGTGGATTATGCCAGAGTCCTTGTTTCGAGCCGCTGGCCGAGGTAACGAGGACTCAGGGTACGAGATTGGGCTTACTACTTATCTACTGCACATGCGCAATCGACATTTAATGCTATGTAATATGTCTAATCATCAAATAAAAAATATATATAAAAAACATATCTAAGTTAAGATTTAAATAATAATGAAGAGCTGGTAATTATAAACCAGCGAACAAATTAACAAATTAATGTAACATATACCATTCACATTAACACCAATAACGGGGGAGGGGGGAAGGGGACGTAAAAGAACGACTGAGGTCGCAGACTGCATCACGACTATCCTCGGTGATAGGTAATACATACTAATTACT
Organism: Diadumene lineata; assembly: GCA_918843875.1. Lineage (NCBI taxonomy): Eukaryota > Metazoa > Cnidaria > Anthozoa > Actiniaria > Diadumenidae > Diadumene > Diadumene lineata. The sequence goes on from OU974069.1 coordinate 41,335,651, forward strand.
AACTACTAATCAACCTCATGCTTGTAAATCCGGATTACATACTATAAATATTAAAGATTGTAAAGCGCATTGAGAGATTAGTGAAATGCGCTTATAATAAGCACTACATTACATTACGTTACCATTTCACATCATCATTATGTCCCAAATAGTGTCTTTGTTGGCCAGTTTCTTGGTTGTATAGTATAACCACGGCTGCAATGTTGTAAACTAGCTCCCCACTTGGTAAATAGAAGAGATTATCACGACAATCTCGACCTCTGTAGCCATATCTAACCAATACATATCAAGGAAATATCGTGAATGAATTGACTGCTCTGTGACCCACTATGCAGTAAATACAGTCCTATATACCAATACTCTTATTTGCCAGTCTTATAGATAACTCACTATAGATCTCCATCAAATTAGTTCAGCCATTGATGATGTTGACTCCGTGATAATGAAATCAGGCGAATTGACTGACTGAACGACCGACCGATTGATTGATTGATTGATTGTTTGTTTGTTTGTTTGTTTGATTGTTTGTTTGTTTGTTTGTTTGATTGATTGATTGATTGATTGATTGATTGATTGATTGATTGATTGATTGATTGATTGATTGATTGATTTAAGGATACACCCATTCTAGCTGGAGTTTCTGATCAGGAGGGAGCCCGACACTCTTATCTTCAACAAAATCACTCGGAGGGTACAGATTAAGTGATCGACCGCGTATGTAAAGTCTTGTGGGTTCATCTAGAATATAAATAAAAACAATTTTTGTAAGGCACGAGATGCAAAGGTATCATTTTGCGATCATTCAAAGAATTCAAATCGTTGCCATGTCGGAGGCATGTATACAGTTTAAAAAAAGATATAGTTTTTGCATTTGGCTGTATTAGTCTTTCTCGCTTGGGCTCCCTGTTTTACGACAGCATTTAAATGAAATAGCGAGCGGGTTTTATATTTGCAGGCTTTTACTAACCTCTTTGTTTTTGGTTTGTTTGGTCATCAGATTTAATGTTTAGTGAACTGAAAAACAAATGGATAATTTTCAGTTTCATCTAGCGCTTTAATAGCGCACCCATATAATGCCTTGATGGACGAACCAATCAGATAATGGACAAACAAAGAGTAAATGTTTTGAGTCTTACTTTTGAGCATGGTAATGTTAAAGACTGTTGTTATGGTCTTCAAAAAAAGTCGTATTTCCTCGTCAAAACCACAAAAATAGCAACAGAAGGCTTACCTCACACAGTCATGAGCCATCGTGACAATGCATGCCGAAATACAGAAAGAATTAAAAACAACTGAAAACGGGTTCATAATTCAGGAGCATTTCCAAGATTTGTCATAGAGGGAGGGGATCCCAACTCACCAAATTGTCACCTGACGTCATTGACAAGATTTTTTTTTATTTTTTGCCTTAAAAAGGCAGATCACGGGTACCCTGTGGTACTGATTGTACTACTTATACCTTGTTGAAGAAGCCCTCTGTAGATTTCCTCCACTAGAACTTTTCCTCCTGTAGATACGAAAATATTCACATCATTACGTTAGGGTATTTAATTCTCAGAAAACGGCAAGGTACCGTACACCATCAGAAGAATCTAATATACAATAGAAGGCAGTAAAACACTAATTGATGATGAAATAATGAAACTAATGAAAGTATGAAACATGTTGATACTGAGAGAAACGGAAACACATAAAAAGCAGAAAAAAGCCGGAGAAACCTACCTTACAGAAGATTTAGGAGACTTTAACGAAGAACTGCCAACAGTGCTCTTGGATCTCTGTCGTTTAACCGTCGTCAAATCAGCTTCGCTAACGCATCGTTCAAGACCCTTGGGTTTCTGATCACTCACTTTTCGCGAACGAGATCGACTTTCAGTTCTATCACTCAGTATTCTCGCACGAACTGTAGCTGTGTCTCTTGGACTGGCAACAATCGCCTGCCTCTCCTGTGTCGCTTGGTTAGTGTTAAAGTCTCCACACTTATCGCTCAATACCGAGCTACTAACTAAAGTTAGATCTGAGCTAGACGGTCTAGTATCTTCACGAGTAGGACTAATAGGATCACTGCTGTCGACATCCATTGTGGAACTAGTTATAGGAATACCACTTCCAAACGCTCTTTTCTTTTCGCCACTTAGTTTACGAGCATGCTTAGATGCTGTAGTGCTGTCATCGCTTGAGCTTGGGACATCACTTGTGGGACTAGTAAGAGGACTTCCGTTGCTCAATTTACGCGCATGTGCAGACGGATTGCTAGCTAAAGCTAGATCAGATGGTCTGGTTACAGTAGGACTGGTAGTGTCATCTGTTGTAATGGTTGAGGTGGTTGTTATTTCCTCTGCACCAAACATTTCCAACTGCAAGTAAATAAGTGTATTTTCGTAAGAAAGTAAAAAAACCGTTTACATAGATAGGATTGAGTAGGAGAATTGCTCCTTTCAGAGATCGTGGTTGTCTTCAATGAACGGAAAGAGTTTATTGAGTGTACACTGATTTGATGTACGAAGGACTTGTGTGCAATGTCTTTCAATTATACAAATACATGGGAAATTGCATAGCATTCAAACATTTGTCATGGGAAAACAAGCCGTACATACACTAATTATCAAGGCAAGATATTCAGTTATTTTCACACCTTTTGGTCATCTATAGTCTCTTGAACAGTACTGATCACGGTATTTGCGTCTTTAATCTGATTGTCGTCTGTTGTGGTCATGTGTGCAGATGATGGCTGATTGTGAGTGTGAATTGCATTTGTCTGTATAACAGTTGCACTGTCTACCGATGACGAAGAGCTCACCTACAACGAGACAAATAATTGAAGTGAATTAATAAATTGATGATTGAACAAAAATATGATATCTATGTTTAAAAAAGAATTATGAAGCAGGACGAATAAATTGACGAGGAGGGAGAATTGACAGAGTAATTACATGAAAGGATTGATTAAGAAATGAAGAAATAGAATGTATGAAAGAGGGAATAAAGGCTTACCGTTGCCGAAGTCACTGAACTCTGATTCACGTTAGTTAAAGTAGTTGTGGATATGCCCCGAGGTAAAGGAGACTTGGATCTCATGGACTTCAACAAACCCTTCACCATGTTGATGTTGTAGCCCTGGCGGAAAGAAAAGTGGAATTAGTAAACCAACCAACCTACCTACCTACCAACCAGCGAACCTACCAACCCACCCACCCACCCACCCTACAACCAACTAACCCACTAACCAACCAACCAACCAACCAACGTACCAACCAACCAACCTGAATCAGCCAATCAACCAACCAACCAACAAACAAACAAACAAGACAGCCGGCTATGTAATATAATATCAAATATATATAATAAGCATACCAGACTATCCTGACCAGATTCTTCTTCGAGTTTAGGTCCATGGCTGACGGAATGTCGTGATGGCCGAGCTAAAGCAGATGGTTGACTGGCTGTTGATGATGTTGGAATAGAGGGCATCATACGACCTGGAACATCGATAACAATGGCATGTTAACTTTCCATTTTGAAATATATTTAACGATTTAGATGTGGCTCCGATCTTAGATGAAAAAATACCGATTTGATATCAATGAATCAAGGAAATAAGTTCGATCATGACATTTTGATGATCTTCTCTAATGGTAGTTCTAATGGTAGTTTATAGCAGCAAAGCACCACGGGGTTTGTAGTGATTATATAAGTATCAGCAGATGATTAGACGGAAATCCCAGCAGGAAGACCGCACGCCACAGTTGAATGACATGAGATTGGATCAACCCAACATCAGGACCAGGTGTAGTTTATAATAATGATAGCCTTTAACTGTATTGCATCCATAGCCCTACTGTGAACGAGACCGTTACCAGCTCACAATATACAAGATCTATCTGGCTAATACATGCAGATATACATTGAGCAATTTACCTTTTGGTCTTTTGGCGTTCTCTTCTACTGTTCCAAGCCGCCTTAGAATATTGGCTAAAGCTGATTTTAGTATCGTAATCTCGTCTTGTTGCGTTGATACTTTCTTTTCTAAGTTAGCCAACCTGTCGTCTTCAGTAAGCCCTGACAAAGACAAACACGCTAGATTTTTATTTGTTTTTCTTATCATAGATATAATCAAGAAGATAAATTGGATAGCAGTAACAACAACGAACGATATAAAAATATCAACTATACCAATTCAAACTGACAATTTTTATTATTTCAGTTTCAGTTCGTTCTATAATAGTTATTTCAGCTTTTCCTCTTCTCAGTTTACATCTTCAGTGCTCAAAAATGCTTTCTTTCCATTCATTGACCATTTTGTTCTCGATTTTAAAAATGTAAGGCCAAGTATCGTGCATGACTACATTTTACTCAACACACATGCGTGAACAGTAGAGATAAGTTGTTAATGCGTAATAAACCTTAACTGACTTTATCCAGGTCAGCCAAATATCTCTGCACAAAAATCCCCCAATCACATAGTATGCAATTCATTTTTAAAAGTTTCCGCAGTAGTTGGAATTGCTTATGTACCTGGTGTCTAAGTTTTTTTTTCAATTACAAAGTGGTTTTATTACCTGTTTGTTCATTTGCATTCAAGTCCAGTCGGATTGGTGATGGGGCAGACAGGGTGCGCCTCGGTGCATGGGGATGCTTGGTTGAAAGCCTCTCTACCGTACGACCAGACAATAAACCATCAAGTCCATCTTGATCGTCGTCCATATTCTGCTGGTCGTTTGCTGACTGATCAGTCTTGAAAATCTCACCCAGCTCCGCTTCTGATGATTTCCTTCGAAATAGCCGATTACTGACACTCGCCATATCTTAGTCTAAAAAAATATGACGTCAAATTTTGGATACTTTTGTAGCTTTTGTGAAAAAAGATAAAAATAAATAAATACAGAGAAAAAAATATTTGATTAAGGTTCGTTTCACAAGATTATTTAAAATTCTTGAAATGAAGTTCTGATGAGTTTATTCGAAGTGTTAGCTAACAATGATTGATTCAGACGACTAGAAAGATTGTACTTGTAACAATGTTTGCGACAAAAATTGATTGTAATATATTTCACATGTTTCTGCACAAAATAGCTTTTTTCACTTTTAATACCTTTATTCCTCACGAAGAATATAAAAAGATGAAGACGGATAGTGCTAAGAAATGTTTATAAAAGAATTAAGCGAGCAAAGTCTAGCTGTTTTTCACTGTTAATTTTTTTTTTGAATTCTGTGTATAATAAAGTTTATTATTATTATTACTGCAAGTTAATAACGCAAGTACATGAAACGGTCAATCGTAGGGCAGTCACATCAAACGCAAACCAGATTGTACCGTGAAGACAGCCCAATTCAGAGAGCGCAGACGCAAACATCACTTTTTTTTTCTTGCAGGCGTGTGAGTCATGTAGGGAACGATAGTTATATACACATTTTTTTAGTGGACTAGTGACTTGCTGCACTTGTATTTGCGTTCAAGTGCCAGCCAGATAGACGACAATAATTCATTGGGGGAAGTGTTCATTGTCAAATACATAATGTGGTCGAACGGCATGCACAAAACCAGCAGATGAAACAAGCACCTGCAGTAAAGCTTTGATAACAAGCATGTCTAGTGACCATAATATACAATCTGTTCGTGTGGTAGCCAACAAGCACAAAGAAAACAATTAAATCCATGAATTTGGGTCAGTTTGATAAATCTGAATCTAGCTTATCTTTAATGATACTTAAATTAAATATCTTTGATTGGTCAACTAAATATCAAATCAATAAACGATGATAATCATTAAATATATATGGCCGTCTTACCTCCAATTATTTTTAGATTCAAATCGATGGCTGAACCAGCATATATTGTTCAACAACACTCCAAACCACACAGAGTGCACTACTCAACAAATGCTTTATTTATTCCAATATAACATCGTTCAAATCCCACTGCGACTTAAAATAGATAAAAGACCATTGATTTGCGATAATTAGTGTGCCCTCCTTCCCATTGTAGTGTTCTACTAAATGACTTTTTAGACAATAAAGGGTTTTTTATAACAAGCTTGCTTTTTTTTCACGACGCTTTACAAAACAATAAATCAATTAACAAACCTTCAATTAGAATTTTGACTGAAACTCATTTAATTTTGCCATATAGCTTGTTGAAATAAAAAAATGTGTATTTTTTTTTGCAAATGACAAAATGAATTAATAAAAGTATTAATTCTTTCACAGAATTTTAGGAAAATATACAAAAACATAAAGATATATACTGGGTTTTTAAAAGCGTTAAACATAAATGTGCGCGAATAAATTCTGCATGATCGGCTTGAAATTTTCAAAATAAAAACTTGCGGTAGTTAAAACTATATAAATTTCTTCGACAGAAGGTTTGGTACAATATTGTGTTTAACATAAAAATAACAAAAAATGAGTTATTCTTTTTGTTACGCCGAACTGAAAAACTGGCCGTTAAGTTAATATTCGGACTTTTCATTTTTCGCTTGCGTGCATATTTGCCGATAATGTCTTACCAACATGTTTCAGCTACACACATAGTTTTTCAGTTCCATTTATATAAATGATTTTTTTTACAATCGAAGTTATTTGTTTGATTTAAAACTGAAAGTACCCGTAAAAAATAAATATGTTAGATAGTTCTGTGCCAAAACTTTCGATAATATATACCTTTGAAAAAAAGCATCCAAACACTAATAGCCCCCTAGGACACCCCCTAATTTTACCCTTGCCCCACTCTGACAGATACTGGCTGTAGCGCTCCAGCAGGGAAGAGCACGTTATTTTCTGACCATTTCGTGTTTTCATGGAGCATATTTTTCTTCCAAGAACTATAATTGGCAAAATCAGTTTCGCTAGTCAAAAGTCATTATAATATGTAGTTTGTTAATTGGTTTATGGTATTGTAAAGGAAAGTTTGACGACTGCACAATGCAGAAGGAGCCGTGAAGGGAAGGTAGCAAAACAATGATAAGTCCCAAGAGATTTGAACTGGTGATGGAATAGCGATGTTCACGCTGTGCCAACCAGACGGTGATTGGCTCTTATTTCAATAGAATCTTTTGTGCTGTGGTTGGCACATTAACATATAAACGTGACGTGTTTGTTTGCAAACAGTAAATATCGCTATTGAAGTCTTTCAGTCATTATGATGCTATGAGGGACGCAAATAAATAACACGACAAAAGTCATGCTATCATCATTATCATCAATATCCTAAATCAAAATTTATAAATCTTATAATCGCTGTAAGAAAAAGCTTTGATTCGATGTGCAGACCAGAGATCTGCAGCAGGCAATAATAATCTGTTGGTCTTCCTGTGGTGTGTTCAACCCAGTCTCTCACAGCACGTCAAAACCAATATGGCGGCTTACAAGTAAAAAGTTATCGTTCATATTTCGACCAAAACACTGCATTTAAACGTTGTTTTGACGCATTTCTCAATACCATAAGTTACCGAAGTATGGTGTTACTTCCAAGTTTACATTTTATTTCTGTAGAAACCCATGTTTGTTTTATGATGTGCAAGCTTTAAGATGTCGTTCGGTCAAAAGCGGAAGCTTAGTAATGGCGGCGAAAACCCGTCACCAGTGAAACAGAAAAAGTTTATAATTGATAGAGGTAAATCACAGAATTTATTATTATGATATGACATAGTGATGGTCCAGTTGATGGGTCGAACCTGCAGCCTCCATCTTGATTTTATCCAGGGGCCATGCATTTGTACGAAGTATGAGGAAAGATATCCACTGGATAACGTTATTCATCGCGTAGAATTTCTTTAGAATTTAGTCTCTGGATTAGTATTAAATCCGGTGGATACTGCGATTCAGGCTTTGTGCAACCAGCTCCCGGTTGATAAACAGAAGATGGACTGGGGCTGGTTGTACGAAAAATGGGTAAAGTTATTCACTGGATATTATCAATTATTATTATTCAATTATTTAATGATAATATTTATAAGGCGCATTTTTCATGGTGAGATGGTCAAACACGATTATGGCTCCAGTTGTCCGAAGCCTGAATAGCACTTTCTACTGGATTAAAATCCCTATCCAGTGGATAAGTTCTAATGAAATCCCATGGAGTGGATAACTTTATCCAGTGGATGATTGTACCCATACTTCATACAACGGGCCACTGGGTTAAATCAAGATGGAGGCTGCAGGTTTGACCCTTCAGCTGGACCATTACTAGTCTCTTAAAGTGGTTATAACCCTTTGAATGAAATTTATGTAGTTAAATCTACTCACTGTCAGCTTTCGAATGAGGAATATCTTAAGGGTATTCAATAAAATACGACCAAGTTATTCGATGCGAAAGTTAGCAATTTTTTTGTATTTTTACATGGTCGTCCGGATGACGTACATGCAGGTACCTAACATGCGCATTGAGCGATATCCGGTTTACTTTTCTTCCGGTTTTCATGTATCCGGTTTGTATATTTACGGTTTGTAGTTGATGAACTGAAATGTTCAACACACTTCATTACTGATAGCTACTGATTATTAGTTGATAATATGCAATTTTACTGCTTTGTAGAAGAGCGTTTAAAGCTACGAAAATAGATCAAGTGGTCGCCAGAATGAAAATGATAATGCTGTTTATCTATCCAAAGTTTTTTTTTTCGAAACGTGTGGAAATCCATATCAGTTCTTTCGAATATGTCGCCTGATTTCCGACAAACATGCACCCGGCAAAATGGATACATTCACAACTTTCAGGCTTTTATTCCATATTCCTAAGCACGTTAAAGAATAGCTACACAGCAAATCGTATATTCCGGCAATTTTATAATTGACGAAATGATTTGCAAATGGGAAAACCGTCGGATTCGGGCAGCGAAGAATGAGCTTTGACATTCTAACGCTTTGCTTTGGTTTGCTCTGGCAAGCTTCATTTGAATGTCAATGTGATTTGTGAATACCTTCGTGAGAGCTGAATTCTTCTTTTAATCCGCTAAAGTATTCAGTGATATTCTGATAAATCCATGCATTCATGGCTTTGTTAAAAATCCCAGTAATCATGTGAAAGAGTACAATGAGTCTTATATAACACATACATTGTTTAATCAGAAAATTGTACATTGCTATATAAATATCATGTGAGACGCAATTAATGAACCCGATTATACAAACAAAATCAGGAATAATAAAAAACCTTTGTTTGAAAACCTCTGTAATCATGTAACAAGTCAGATAAATATTGCTTGCCTCCGTTCTCGGCCTTAATCTTTTACATTAGAAATGAAGAGTGTTGAAAATTTCAGGTCATTAACTACAGTCATTAAATATGCAAACCAGATATATGAAAACCGGAAGGTACCTGCATGTACGTCATTTCATTCATTCGGACGACCATGTAAAAATACAAAAAAATTGCTAACTTTCGCATCGTATTTTATCGAATACCCTTAAGATATACCTCATTCGAAAGCTGATAGTGAGTAGAATTAACTACATAAATTTCATTCAAAGGGTTATAACCACTTTAAGGACGGACCATAGATATTTGATGGGGGGGGGTTGGGCAAAAACAAAAAAAAATATTGAGAGACTTAAAAAAATATCGTGCAAAGAGAAAAAGAATATCCTGCACAACCATCAAATTGGAAAAAAATATCCTGCACAAAAAAATGCCCATCCCCCCCCCCAAATATCTGTCACTTAATAGCAGATATTAGATCTGAGCCTGCTTCTCAGCGGTCTTTATTTGAAATGCATGGAAACAAGACACTTGGGTCGACAAACCAAGATGGCACTAGTAAACAATAGAAGCAGTAGATGTAATGGCGAAAAAAGCCTCAACTTTATTGCCCAAAAATATATTTTTCTCTAAGAAAATTGAGGCTCAAATGCTTGGTGGTGTTTGTCTTCGATCGCTGAATAATCTGAGTCAGATGAAAGTGACTCAATTTATCGACAAAATTATTATCCCACATATTTCTGTTATAACAAATTACTCTGAAGAAGAAATATTGAGATATTAGTACATGATCTGAAGACCTAAATAAGAAATTATTGTAACATAAACACAATTAACATTCGGATCAATTTTGTTTTGTTATCGCACGAAGCGCCGCTACCATCTCTCAACATTTATTTGTGATAACTTAGCCATTCTTTCAAACAATTCTTGGTTATTCCTCAAGTACAAACACCACGGATCATATGAGCCTCATTTTCGTTAGAGAAAATTATATTTTTTGGGGGGCACCAAAAGTTGAGTTTTCTTCGCCATCAGAGCTACTGCCACTATCGCTTGCTAGTGCCATATTGGCTTGTTGACCCAAGTGTCTCGATTCCATGCATTGTTAATCGAGATACCGCTGAGGCGCAGGCTCAGATCTAATATCTGCTGTTGATATGTTTTCTGATGTCACTGTCAATGGTTATCAAATTAACATCAATCATATTGTGTTGCTATGACACTTTTAACCGTTAAATCAGTTGAACCTTGATTATACAGACTTCTCTGGACCAAATAAAAGAGTGTGAATAAACCAGGTTTAGGTGAATTATCTTAGTACCTACATGTACTGTAAGTCAACCCAGGTGTATAAGTGGGTACCTATATTGATCTTGATACCTATTGCCCATGCTACCTGTAGACCAGCACGATGTACAGAAGGTGGAGGGACTAAAGTTGTTAATTATGGAGATTTATTATCCAATAATTGTGATAACTTAAGAAATATCAATTTTCTCAGGTACCATAAATAAGATATATTGATTCCTATTAGCTAACATCTATAAGCTAAAAGCTAAAACCACTGCTTGGTTGGCTTTGCTGGTTGAGCACCGGCCTATTGTGTTGGAGGTCACAGGTTCGAAATGATTGAGAAGAAATTGCCACCTTTGTAATTACATTTGCAAATGGTTAGAATTTTGTGTCTTCTTGGATGTTAAGCCAAAGGTCCATGGTAGCCTTGTAGGGGACAAAATGTCCTTAGGCTATTGTTATCAATAATAATTATTCTTTCAGAGACATCCAATTCAGAATCAGATGATGACATCCCAAATGCAGGTGTACCATCGTATGCTGCTAGTTTCTACACCAAACCAAAAGAACAACAAGAACAGCATGACAATGACAAGGGTGGAGAAGAAACGGCTGGACAATACAGCTCCTTTGCTCAGAGGCAAATGGTAAAATGCAAAACATGTTTTTTTGATATTGTCCAGATAAGCACATTAATTGTCATTGCATACACATTTGCATTATATAAATATCAAATAAATGTTATTGATATGAGCAATTATCAAAAGGAGACATGATTTTCAAGAACATATTATTATTACAGCACCTAAGTTCCACACTTTCGTAAAAGTTGTATGTGTGATCTTTGTTTGATGAAAATAGGTTGTTTTACTAGAGATAATGAAAATCAATCAATCAGTTTCAGTAAGATGTGCCACACTGTGCCAAATACTAATATTGACATATCATTGATATCTTAGGAACTCATGGGTCATAAAGCTGGAGAAGGTCTTGGTAAGTTTGGACAAGGAAGATCTGATATCATTGATGCCACCATGCGTAGGGGAAGGCGTGGTCTTGGCTTTCAGATTGAAGGGTTTGATGAAGTGAAAACTCCTTGGGAAGAAGAAGAAGAGGTTTGTTTCTTAGGAATTGTCAATCAATATTATTAGATGTCATCACTATTGTAATCATTGTAAATATCATCATCATCATCACTGTCACCACCATAATGATATTAATAACAATAAGTCTACTATTTTGAATAAAAAATAGGCATCAATATTCCCTTGATTTCTTCAATTATTAATCATTAGTTTGTTTTACTTTGTCAATCAATAGACTTGTAAATATATGTACCTTCATACCATTTGAATTTGTAGAAAATATTTTGTTTCATGTTTATCACAGAGATTGCAGGTTGTTCAATCAAAAGTACAAATATTTGGATTGGATGAGATTTGCAGTCGCATAAGAATGCAGTTCACCACCATCACCATCATCACTGCTATCAGTAAAATGGTTGATTTGTGATTTCAGGTTGTGATAGTAGAACATAAAGAGCCTATTCCATCTTGTCCATATCCTCCACCGACTGCAGAGGATATGCAGGGATGGTGTGTCATTGATAAGGTAATAGACTGTATAGCTACAGTTGTTGTCAATAACCAATACCAGATAAGACTGTATAGCTAATGTACAGCTGTTGTAAATAACCAATACCAGATAAGACTGTATAGCTACAGTTGTTGTAAATAACCAATACCAGATAAGACTGTATAGCTACAGTTGTTGTCAATAACCAATACCAGATAAGACTGTATAGCTACAGTTGTTGTAAATAACCAATACCAGATAAGACTGTATAGCTACAGTTGTTGTAAATAACCAATACCAGATAAGACTGTATAGCTACAGTTGTTGTAAATAACCAATACCAGATAAGACTGTATAGCTAATGTACAGTTGTTGTAAATAACCAATACCAGATAAGACTGTATAGCTAATGTACAGCTGTTGTAAATAACCAATACCAGATAAGACTGTATAGCTAATGTACAGCTGTTGTAAATAACCAATACCAGATAAGACTGTATAGCTACAGTTGTTGTAAATAACCAATACCAGATAAGACTGTATAGCTACAGTTGTTGTAAATAACCAATACCAGATAAGACTGTATAGCTACAGTTGTTGTAAATAACCAATACCAGATAAGACTGTATAGCTAATGTACAGTTGTTGTAAAGATAAGACTGTATAGCTACAGTTGTTGTAAATAACCAATACCAGATAAGACTGTATAGCTACAGTTGTTGTAAATAACCAATACCAGACCATCTTATTATAAATTATGAATTATTATATAATACTGATTAACAGGTTAGCTCAGTTGGGAGAGCGTTGGCTGTTAACTGGGAGGCTGCAGGTTCGAACACTCAACAGGACCATCACTCAGGGTCTTTAAATAATTAAGGAGAATGTTCTTTGATTTATAATTGTTAGGCTTTGCGTCTTCTCGGATAAGGATGACAAACTGGAGGTCCCGTCTTGCCACACTTCACATTAACTAATAACGGGGGGACGTAAAAGAACGACTGAGGACGCAGGTCACTACCATCCTCGGTGATAGGCCTACACTAATACATATTAACTACTAATTATATACTGTAAATATCAAAGATTGAGACATTAAGTGAAATGTGCTATACAGCACAGTGTACATTACATACATTGATAAAGAAAACCAAGGTCATAAGATAATTGGGAAGATGTTTCTGGTATAATTGTTTTTACAATGCAATACACCTCCACATAGAGGATGACTTTTCAAAAGTACTTTATTTTTGTATATAATGCACTTTGTTAAAGTTATAGCAACTCAGTCTTTAGTGTGATGTACCATGATTTTATTTTATCTCAGAAAAAGCTTGTGATTGAAGATGAAACAGAGTTTTGTGATCCCGACATACTAGCTGATATGTTATCCAGTAAAGTAAGTAATGATAGCTAGTCACAGGAAAAAAATTGTGATTCCCAAAATGGGTTTATTTTGGGTTATGGTTGGGAAAATGCTACAAAAACCAAAAAAACCCCATTCTGGGAATCACAAATTTTTTCCTGTGAGTGTTGACAGTCCTCATATTGTACTATGCAGATGACACACTTCCCATGACAAATAGTGCATTTATCTGTCAAGGGCATGAAATTCTGAACTTGGCAATGATGTGTGGCTCATGTGAAAAGCTACATATAGCCTTGCTCGACTTTGAGGCTCTCTAGCAGCTCAAGTAGTAAGAGCATCAGAATGAAGTGCTGAATGCTAATTTCTTTCACTCATTTATCACACTGACTGATCATTCCTTTATTGATTGAAATTAACTATAAATTTTTGGTATTATAATTTAATAATCGATTTTCTCAAATGTTGCCTGACACTAATTGATGTGTAATTCTTTTATCTTTTATGTTTAAAACAGGATGTATTTGATAATGTTACTGGGATGGAATTCATAAAAGCAAGAACAAGAGCAAATCCATATGAGTTTATTAAAGGGGCAATATTCCAAAACAGGTCAGCGATTATCTTATTATGGCTAGATGTACATGCATGTTTGCATGTTATTTATGGTTAACTGGTGGGATGTGATAGGGTTGTAATATAGCCGTGATACATTCACAGCAGTGATTAGGTTGTTAAATTTAGTAGACTCCAGCCCTGCAGGTGGATAAGTTAATTATATGAGAATAAACACCAGTGGGATTAGACACTTAAATAGATTCATGATTCTTTGAATTTAAAACCAGAAATGTTGAACTACTGTGTGGCCTGTTGTAGTTCATATACTAGGCTTTCATTCAGAACTGTGATTTGGCTTTTCAGCATTTGCAATCAATTGACACTGTCTAATAGTAAGGTATACCAAGGTCTTGATATCAGCTTAAATCAGCTGTTTATTCTGTCTAACAAGAATCCAATTTTAACATAACAGTTTATTCATAATTTATAAGTAAATTTACATAAGAAAAAGAAAATATACAATTTAAAATACATAGAAACGCTGATGTATTGTGAAGCCAGTAAATGAGCTTATCCCCATGGAGTCCATCTCACAAACACTCAAAACATTCAATGTCAAACACATCAACTACAATTTATGGTGTATTTGGAACTCTGTTCTTATGAACATCATTGTTGACATTGTTTTTTCTTGCGTGTTTACATGTTGTAGAGCTGCAGTTAAGATGGCCAACATGGATGCTGCATTTGATTTTATGTTTACTTCCCCAAAGAATAGAAATGGAGTAAGTAAATACTAATTGGTGAAACTAATGATTACTAATTAATTATAACTAATAATTACTACTTATAACTAATAATTACTACTTATAACTAATAATTACTACTTATAACTAATAATTACTAATTATAACTAATAATTACTACTTATAACTAATAATTACTACTTATAACTAATAATTACTACTTATAACCAATAATTACTACTTATAACTAATAATTACTACTTATAACTAATAATTACTACTTATAACTAATAATTACTACTTATAACTAATAATTACTACTTATAACTAATCATTACTACTTATAACTAATAATTACTACTTATAACTAATAATTACTACTTATAACTAATAATTACTACTTATAACTAATAATTACTAATTATAACCAATAATTACTAATTATAACTAATAATTACTACTTATAACCAATAATTACTAATTATAACTAATAATTACTACTTATAACTAATAATTACTACTTATAACTAATAATTACTACTTATAACTAATAATTACTACTTATAACCAATAATTACTACTTATAACTTATAATTACTACTTATAACTAATAATTACTACTTATGACTAATAATTACTACTTATAACGAATAATTACTACTTATAACCAATAATTACTAATTATAACTAATAATTACTACTTATAACCAATAATTACTAATTATAACTATTAACTACTACTTATAACTAATAATTACTACTTATAACCAATAATTACTACTTATAACCAATAATTACTACTTATAACTAATAATTACTACTTATAACTAATAATTACTACTTATAACCAATAATTACTAATTATAACTAATAATTACTACTTATAACCAATAATTACTAATTATAACTAATAATTACTACTTATAACTAATAATTACTACTTATAACTAATAATTACTACTTATAACTAATAATTACTACTTATAACTAATAATTACTACTTATAACCAATAATTACCACTTATAACTTATAATTACTACTTATAACCAATAATTACTACTTATAACCAATAATTACTACTTATAACTAATAATTACTACTTATAACCAATAATTAGTACTACTTATATCTAATAATTACTACTTATAACCAATAATTACTACTTATAACCAATAATTACTACTTATAACTAATAATTACTACTTATAACTAATAATTACTACTTATAACTAATAATTACTACTTATAACCAATAATTACTAATTATAACTAATAATTACTACTTATAACCAATAATTACTACTTATAACTAATAATTACTACTTATAACTAATAATTACTACTTATAACTAATAATTACTACTTATAACTAATAATTACTACTTATAACTAATAATTACTACTTATAACTAATAATTACCACTTATAACTAATAATTACTACTTATAACCAATAATTACCACTTATAACTTATAATTACTACTTATAACCAATAATTACTACTTATAACCAATAATTACTACTTATAACTAATAATTACTACTTATAACCAATAATTACTAATTATAACTAATAATTACTAATAATTAAAAAAATGATAAATAGAAACTTATAGTGGAATCTAAACTAATAGGGCAATAATATTGCAAGACCAAAACTTGCTCTGACCACTGAACAGTGCTGCTTTATAATATAATAAATGGTCTGGGCATCTAATAGGTCATAATGTTATAGCCTACTCACAAAAACAAAAGAACCATCTGGAGAGAAGTCCATGTACTGATTATTTGTGGTGGAAACAAAAACTAAGAATGCAATAATTTAACTATAAAGAAATTTTAAAGTAAAAAAATGTTTTAATAGTAATTGAATGAAGTGTATTTTGTTAGATTTACCAAGACATTTGTCATCCATCATCTCAACATTCTTGCACTCAGACCACATGTATTTTTATTGCAATGCATGTATTATATTTATTGCCATTATTAGGAAGACGCTGTTGGGTCCAATGATCTGCTTTACTTTGCTGATATCTGTGCAGGGCCTGGTGGCTTTTCTGAGTATATCTTATGGAGAAAAAAATGGAAAAGTAAAGGATTTGGCTTCACTTTAAAAGGTAAATATGATAATATGAATTATAAGTGATTTTGTTGTAGCTAGACCATTAAGTCAACAAATGCAAACCAGCATGTTACTGGGATCCCGGTATGTTGCACGGTTGCGGGTCCGCACAATGAGGTACCTCCCGCACAATTCCGCACAATTGAGGAAATTTGCTCAAAACCCGCACAATTCAGAAAAATATGGCATAATTTATGCACTTATTTTAATAAATGTCACTTTAAGAAGTTAATCTGGTGATGTCAGGTCCTTTTTTCTAACTTTTTCGTCAAAATTCTACTCACTCGAAGTGAAATTTTCAAAACTCGTTCGTCAAAAACAAAATGGCGTCCATTTAATTGAGAGAGACTGTGCTCTAATAAAAAACGCAAGGCGTTCCAAACTTGTGTCATACGCTCTCGCGACTTTATTACGAACGATAATCTAGCTCTGGAGTCAAGATATAAACTTTGTAATTAGAGGTATACTTGATTAAACACTTATTCTCTGCCCAAGACTTTGTAGAAAGGCTTATTTTCTACAGAAATACGAAAAAAACGTTTTTATACTTAAATTATTATTGCGCAATCCCGCACATTTTACCGCACAATCGACCATTTTTTCCGCACAATTTGTCCTTGAATTCCCGCACAATTTGAAAAAATTTCCCGCAACCTACCGGGATCCCAGATGTTAGATATTCAACATAGAGTGTAACTGTTAGTCTGTGGTTAGTAATTAAAACACCACCTAGAGAGCCATCCAACCATACAGAATTAGATATAATAATCATGATACTAGATAGATATAGATAAATAGTTATATTTCCTTATTTGTAGAGGGTTATGTACTGTTGGTAATTACTAGTACAGGCTAAGTGCTGTATTCGTCCTCACAATGAAGTGAATGCAATGATGAATTAATATGATGACATTCCATAACTAGCCAATCAAGTTATCAGCTAATCAGCTGCTAAACCAGTGATGTGATTCTGCTTCCCATTTTATAACTCAGGACAACTGACAAACAAATATATCACACCAAGAAACGTGGCCCATCTAGTCAGCCTTCACATACAAATAACCAGCAAACTAGTCAACCAACTGACACCATCTAGTCAGCCTTGACATACAAATAACCAGCAAACTAGTCAACCAACTGACACCATCTAGTCAGCCTTGACATACAAATAACCAGCAAACTAGTCGACCAACTGACACCATGTAGTCAGCCTGGACATACAAATAACCAGCAAACTAGTCAACCAACTGACACCATGTAGTCAGCCTTGACATACAAATAACCAGCAAACTAGTCAACCAACTGACACCATTTAGTCAGCCTGGACATACAAATAACCAGCAAACTAGTCAACCAACTGACACCATGTAGTCAGCCTTCACATACAAATAACCAGCAAACTAGTCAACCAACTGACACCATGTAGTCAGCCTTCACATACAAATAACCAGCAAACTAGTCAACCAACTGACACCATCTAGTCAGCCTTCACATATAAATAACCAGCAAACTAGTCAACCAACTGACACCATGTAGTCAGCCTTCACATATAAATAACCAGCAAACTAGTCAACCAACTGACACCATTTAGTCAGCCTGGACATACAAATAACCAGCAAACTAGTCAACCAACTGACACCATGTAGTCAGCCTTGACATACAAATAACCAGCAAACTAGTCAACCAACTGACACCATCTAGTCAGCCTTGACATACAAATAACCAGCAAACTAGTCAACCAACTGACACCATTTAGTCAGCCTGGACATACAAATAACCAGCAAACTAGTCAACCAACTGACACCATGTAGTCAGCCTTCACATACAAATAACCAGCAAACTAGTCAACCAACTGACACCATGTAGTCAGCCTTGACATACAAATAACCAGCAAACTAGTCAACCAACTGACACCATTTAGTCAGCCTGGACATACAAATAACCAGCAAACTAGTCAACCAACTGACACCATGTAGTCAGCCTTCACATACAAATAACCAGCAAACTAGTCAACCAACTGACACCATTTAGTCAGCCTGGACATACAAATAACCAGCAAACTAGTCAACCAACTGACACCATGTAGTCAGCCTTGACATACAAATAACCAGCAAACTAGTCAACCAACTGACACCATGTAGTCAGCCTTGACATACAAATAACCAGCAAACTAGTCAACCAACTGACACCATCTAGTCAGCCTTGACATACAAATAACCAGCAAACTAGTCAACCAACTGACACCATGTAGTCAGCCTGGACATACAAATAACCAGCAAACTAGTCAACCAACTGACACCATGTAGTCAGCCTTGACATACAAATAACCAGCAAACTAGTCAACCAACTGACACCATTTAGTCAGCCTGGACATACAAATAACCAGCAAACTAGTCAACCAACTGACAAAATGAACAAACCATTCATGCATGTCTATATCTAGGACACAAAACGCGAATCTCTACCTAATAGCAAACCAACCATCCATGTTTTTATCTGTTCTTAGGGGACTGTGATTTTAAGCTTGACAGCTTTCTTGCTGGAACTCCAGAGACATTTGAGCCACATTATGGTATGTCCTTGATTCACACTATATGCTCATAAGACAGCACCTAAAAAAACCTCTGCCACTAATTTATTTTCCATTGTTAGTAAGTGAATGAAATCAATGCATGTTGGCTAATGACAGGGTTTTCACAACAAACTAAATAAGTAATGAAATCTTCAAAACAATATTGTTTGTTTCAGTTAAAAAAACAATAATTCAAAATCTGTCATTAAATGCCTTAAATAGAGAATAGTGCATATTGTTCTAAACCATATTGAATCAAAGCTGACTAGTATTGCAGCGATTTTGACATTTCACAAGAACTGCCTTAAGGTCAACTAGAGCTGTTGCTGTACAATTCATGCAAAATGTCTCTAGTTCAAAATACTGGTGTACCTGTGTGTGTATACTAGATGTGGTTGTTTTGTTACTTCAGGTGTTGGAGGTCAAGATGGCGATGGAGATATTTTCAAAGAAGACAACTTGGAAACTTTTAAAAACTTTGTGTTAGAATCAACAGATGGACAAGGCTGTCACTTTGTCATGGGTGATGGGGTAAGTAAAGAATACATGTAATTTGGGATTAAAGTAGTTTAATTTATGGAGGTGAAATGTGTTTTTGAATCACTTGGTTGTAGGACAGTATTAGTGACAAATTTAATCTTTGAACAGGGGTTCTCTGTGGAAGGCCAAGAGAATCTCCAAGAAATTCTCTCTAAACAGCTGTATCTGTGTCAGTTTGTTTGTGCATTGTCTATCCTGAGACCAGGTAAGTCCTCTTTTTATAAGTTTCTTGCTAAATTTGTAAAAGGATTCACAAACTACCATGAAAGCAGTTTCAGTTAGTGTTTGATAGTCTGATGAAAACATGTGGGATGTTGAGAGACCACAAGAGGACCATCTTGCAGGGTTTCCACCTTCTCAAGTGTTTTCCAAAAATACCAAATATTTTGCAGGGTATCCAAAATGGAAAACTGTAATAATTTTTTTTTTTATGAAAAAAATATTTAATAAGTTAATACAACATGCTTTTTTCATAGAGCATGTCAGCATTGAAGCTGCCAATTTTTGCTCCATCAGCAAACTAATATTAACATTACTATAATTATAATTATGCTGATGGAACAAAAATTAGACATGTTTTATGACCAAAGTGTGTTTTGATACTCGACATGTATTTGACCAATCATAGTGTGCATACCATTGAAATGATATCATGAATGTTTTCTTGAATGATGTATTTGTTTTCATGTGTTTTTGTCTGTAGGTGGTCATTTTGTCTGTAAGTTATTTGATCTATTCACACCATTTAGTGTTGGACTAATCTACTTAATGTACAGAGCATTTGATGAGGTATTTATCTTTAAACCTGTCACCAGCAGACCTGCAAACTCAGAAAGGTAATTATTATCAATTAACCTGCTAGAAACAACATCACTAGATAGTCTAGAATTCACCATGTCGAATTTGTACTTTACCATTCTTATCTGTGAGATTCAAAACAATTGTGATGGGCTATCGCAATCCTCACTGATCATTATTTTCATTTTATTGTTTGATGTATTCTTATGTATGCATACATTACAATCAAGGTTTTTTTGTTACAAACATTGTACCATTTAAATCAGTATTTTACCATTTACATGTATATCAGGCTGTACTTTTAAAAACAATTGTGTGACAGATATAATCCAGAACTCAGCCAATCAGAGCACATTGTTCAAAGAAATGTAAAATCTGATTGGCTGAGCATATTGGTGTATGTCTGTCAGACTCACACAACCATTTTCAAAACTACAGTTTCAAATGGTCAAGTACAGATTGAAATATAATCATGAAAATAATTTTGTTTTGAGTATTAGGTCAGTTGGCTAATACTTCATCTTGTCTTTTTTTCTTAGATACATAGTGTGCAAGTTTCTAAGGAATGATACATCAGATATTAGAGATTACATGTTTAATATCAATGTGAGAATAAACCGCCTTAAAGAGACCGAAAAAGATGTGATGGAAGTGAGTAATTCACAGTAAATGTGACTCATTCTGTGTGTAAATCATAGACGAGTTGTTTTTGTATGACTGAGAAATGGTAGGATTATGATATGACAAGGCTGTTTTGAAAACAATAAGGCGAGCAGGGTATAAAGGATGAAACGTTTGAATTATGGAGTGAGATTACAAATAAAGTCACTCTCTGACTACCGGTACTCATCCACATCAGACTGAAATTAAATATGAATGATTTTAAAATGAGATTCTAAAAAAAGTCACTCTTTGGATACTAAATTTACATTCATATTTTCTTGGTATACTTGTATGCCTTTTAATTTACAAGACCATCACTTATGTCACATAGTGTCTAGCATAAGGCAAATCGCCTTCTCCATGGCACTGTTTTGTAATCATTTTAATTCTAAACCAGGGTTATGTGTGATGTTTGTCAGATTGTACCAATGGACATTCTCACCTCAGATACAGCGTTTTACTCTTATATGAAAGAGTCCAATAACAGGTACGTGAGAGTTACATAACAACATACATAGAGTTACATAATGTAATGTACCTTCTGTAAAAAAAATATGCTGATTTACCTTCTGTTGTATTATGCTGCCTGTATCCTTCCACTGCATCCAAACTAACAAAACTAAGATCTTTGCTATTAGTGCTTTTATGTTTTCATTATTTTTTTCACAAGAAGAAAAAAATAATTATAAAAGTCAAAAATTTATATTTACGCATAAACATTTATGACATGATGGAAGTCACTACAGGAGGCAGGAACAAAAAATAGTTTTCCTCTGGGAGACTAAAATCTTTCTCATGTAAATGATTTTAGTCTGTATTTCATTGTTACTGTTCCTTGTCATGGATGCCATCACCTGATAGTGCAAAGCATCTAAGATTGAACCTACCAGGTGGTCCCAATCAGTTATTTTGTTGGACTGATTCATGCACTTCCATCCCATTTAGCTCACTGATTAAATTCTCTTGTAATTTTAGGATAGCCAAAGCACAGATCAATTCATTAAGGAAATTAAGAGGCTATATTCAAGATCCGTAAGTGTTGTTGGATTAATGCTTAGTAATATCACTTACAAACACAAGGAGCTATTGCCACTTTTGTTTCAGGACACTTATGGGACCATATGATCAGGTAGATGTACGCAGGAAATGTTTAGAACAGTGGAAGGTGAGCTGCATTCTTGAATAAAAATGTTATTTTTAACTTGCTTTGTAAAAGAAGAGAAATATAAAATGTCCTTTTCACAGATCCCACTTCAGGCCAGGTCATCTGCAAGGGTGGATGATCCCGATGTTAAATTTCAAGAACTTTGGAAGGTTTGGGACAATAGTTGTTATCATTGTTCATTAATATGATAAGTTCAATAAGTCAGTTTTCAGTTCCTTGTATTGTTGGCTGATTGATTAAACTACAGATATTGTGCTTAAACATGAAATAGAGGTTTATGGTTTCTTTTTTGCTGTTTTTCCGAGGCTAACCTGTGGATTGGCATATTATAGGGTAATACAGATGACAACTGTTTGTCAAGTGATGCAACCCTGCTAACCAATGAAAACCTACAAAACCTTAAGTCTTTGTTTGACTACAAATGTGTGGTGTCAGGGGGAGAAAGGTTCTTTATCCTGGGGATAGGGGTAAGTATATGACATAATTTGATTGAGATATAGTAAGTGATAAAAATGTTTGTCTGGGGCAGGTTGCTGTAAATGCTATCCACCTAATCCCTTATCTAGCTAGTGGATCAATCATATCCAAATCATATGCATTTATTTTGGTGGATGACTTTATCCAAGTTTTGTGGAGCCTGCTCTTATGTGGTTGCAGTTGAAAAAATTTCACAGCTACAACAGCAATTCCATGAAGTACCAATAAATATAGTTACATTGTTGTCAGGGCTCTCTAGTCTACAAGTGGAGTGGCAAATCTGTATACAGCGGCTCAAGATGGACTAAACTAGATGGCTGTCCTGTCTCACTTCCTAAAGATACTCTTATTGATGTGGAAATTGTAGAAGAACTAAAGGGAGAGGTAAAGAACTCTAACCCCTTTTAATTGACCAAATGAGCAATGGATAGAACGTGTGCTGTGATGAGTAATAGATGCAGGATGTGCTATGATGAGTAACAGATGCAGGATGTGCTATGATGAGTAATAGATGCAGGATGTGCTATAATGAGTAATAGATGCAGGATGTGCTATAATGAGTAATAGATGCAGGATGTGCTATAATGAGTAATAGATGCAGGATGTGCTATGATGAGTAATAGATGCAGGATGTGCTATGATGAGTAATAGATGCAGGATGTGCTATAATGAGTAATAGATGCAGGATGTGCTATGATGAGTAATAGATGCAGGATGTGCTATAATGAGTAATAGATGCAGGATGTGCTATGATGAGTAATAGATGCAGGATGTGCTATAATGAGTAATAGATGCAGGATGTGCTCTGATGAGTCCAACTGGTGTGTGTATCCTCCTTGAAAAAACTGTGAGTTGAAGTCTGACAGTTCAATAACACCTGATTGGAGGCTTTTTAGAGTCTCAGGACTATGTTCTGGATGCTGGTTGACTGACAGTTGTTAATCAGTACACTAGGAGGTATCACTATCACTGATGATGTGGTTGGTTTATACAGGGTAAAGGTCAAAGAAGATCCAAAGCAATCCATATAATAGATGTAATTGTCTTGGGTGGGATAGATGTTAGAGACAAACATCAACGAGAAAGGTATTGATTGCAACACATATTTCATACTTGTACCTTTTAACCAATCTTGAGCTGTTGTTAGCATTGTGCTGTATAGATGAAATGCAGACATAGACTGAGGTATAATTACATTAATTACGTTAATATGGTTATCATAGTGTACAATTGACGTTTTTTCTCATTATTAGAATGGCCATGGCACAGTTGTTTGCAAAGGCGTTGAATAGATCAACGAGAAAAGAGTTAGTTCCCATTCGGTGAGTGTCAGATTAAAACAGGAGTAATAGTACACCTATGAAGTAATTATTTCTAATTGATATAATACTATTATTTATTAATTTTTTTAAATGTTCTTTGTTTTGTAGTGCAAAACAAACTTTTAGGATGGAAGGAGTCAGAGATATCTTAAGCAGGTATAATTCATCTGTCCCAGATCAGGTTTGTGTGGAGGCTGTCTGCGTAATTGTCCTTTGTGTCATCCCTTTCCTAAAACCTGTGATCAGGCTTGTGTGGAGGCTCTTCCTGTAGTCTCGGATCAGGCTGCACAAGGATATTGTATATCAGTTTTCAAAGTGGGCAAAGTGACATTTCATTTGTTCTCTCTTTTCAGGCTAGAAATAAAATCTGTTAAAGGCAGACGAGGACCCAGAGAATGTTACTCTATTAATGACGAAAGACACTTTGTTCCCAGAGGAATATACTTCATAAAACATATACAAGGTGAGTGAATATAGTGTTGCCACAAAATGTCATGGTTGAGGAATGGCCGCAATTCATGTTTGGTGTTGTTAGGAACAATGCTCATTGTAAATGGTGAGCATTGTAACGTCAGGATCTTTGTTGGTTGTAGTTAGGGCAATGAATTCCAATGAATAATTTCTTTGTATTATGACAAGTTAATACAGAGAAAAGTGACTTTTTAAAAGCTTTTGTTTTCCAGTCTCGAAGCCAAGAAGAGTTGAAAGTTGCCCATGCAAGGCGGCCACAGATGCAGCTTAATTTTGTATTCATTGATTTCAGAACCATGGACACACTGTTTTAGTAAATCTCACAAGAAATTATACTTCTTCAACAAGCAGAAAAAGCTTTCTACATATGAATGCCCAAAGGACTCCATAGCATCTTATAAGTAAGTTACTTAAAGGATACCTACTACCTCAATCACTTGTTTGTACAGAAATGTGAATGCAGCATTCATCATTTCACCAATCACTTGTTTGTACAGAAATGTGAATTCAGCATTCATCATTTCACCTTTGTTTCAGGACATCACTTATTAGCCGGTACTTATGGCCATGGGAGGATTGTGAAGTAGAGCTTGAACATGGAACAAGACTAGAAAGAACTGCACTGTTGGACTTTATTAACAACACTCACCGCCATCTAATGGGACAGTAATTATTATTGATAAACATTTTCATTGCAAACTTGTTACCAATGCAAAAATGCAGCTGGTAGAGTCCCTTTCCGAGACAGGAGAAGAAAAAAAAACACCACTGCTGATGTAATGCCGCTAGAACAGTATGTGTCTCGTGTATCATGCAAACCTAGATGCAGGATGCGCTATGTTAACTTGGTGCTGACACATAAATCTGTACTGTGAAACAATGCAAGACTCGAAGTAGACACACATTTTATAACTAAAAGAAGCTCAACTGGTATGTGGGATGGAATTGTACACCCCAAATATATTTTAGAAAAGAAATACTTTTATTGGTAGCATTTTGTTTATAGATTAAATCAAATAAATGTTGGTCTGTACATTTGCTTGTTTTTTGGGGAAGGAAAGTGAGTGCAAACAATAAATCCCTGATTAATGCCAATAATATTAATACAATTTTATGATAATTCTTCAACTTTTTGTTTAATCAACTATTTGTTTTTGTACTAAAATAATAGGCAATAAAAGGTATCACTATATAGTGGTAAATAGCACTATAAAAACAAACACAATAGAATTAGCATACAATTTATAGCACTATTTGGGGGGTATTTATCTGTTTTACAGATTTGTCCATATACCAATTACATTGCCCTTATTTAAAGTCAAAAGAGTACATAAAACTTTGCATTGCTTCAAAAATCTCAAGTTGGTTCTCACTCAAGACATAAGCAGAAGCACAATGCCATACATATGCTGCTGTTTTATTATCAGCAAAACTGCAATACGTATCGGAAAGATTTGGGTAAATTTCAATACTTTTTAATATTTTATTCACACAAAATGAAATACTTGACTGACATACAAGGACTATCATTTGCAGTTGACATACACTTATTCCACAATGAATACCATTTTTGGAATTTGTAAAAATAAGTTTAAACATTGTAAATTATTGTTACATGTACACATTACAGTTACACAAACAACATTTATTAACATTCCACTTGTCCTCTCAGAAAATCGAAATTTTTGTGCTTACAATTTTCTTAGATTTGTTGATATCCAAAAAATACTTTGCAACAAATATAATATAGTGTATTTCTCCATATTGAATTCTTCTTACAAAAACATGTTCTCTAAAGGTGCAGAATTTAAATTATTAGTTGTTAAATGGGAAGCACTAATACATGTAGTTCCTAACTCCTGATTGGGTTTCAGTTCAATAAGTTTCATACTGCATGTTAATGAAGGGGGTAGAATGGGCGGGGGATTCATGCTCTTTCCACATAGTTGGCTGGGATCATTCCATACTGGCCAGTTCGTTCAACTCTTCCTTCCATCCATCCATCGTCAATGATGTTTGCATCAATGATAACATCTCCCTCCACAAAGCTAACTTCATCATCGTCAGCAGCAGTGTAGTCATAAACTGCTTTATAACGAGGCTGAAATTATCATATTAACAATTAGTTAAAATCATCTGTTGAAGACTGGTGTGAATGTCTGGTATTTGAATGGTTTGTATCCAAAAAGAAAGAACATGGACAAGGCCAGTGTAAATGTTTTGTAGGTGTGAATTGAATGGTTTGTATCCAAGAAGGAAGGACATGGACAAGGCCAGTGTAAATATTTTGTAGGTGTGAATGTCTGGTATTTGAATGGTTTGTATCCAAAAAGGAAGGGCATGGACAAGGCCAGTGTAAATGTTTTGTAGGTGTGAATGTCTGGTATTTGAATGGTTTGTATCCAAGAAGGAAGCACATGGACAAGCCAGTGTAAAAGTTTTGTTCGTGTGAATGTCTGGTATTTGAATGGTTTGTATCCAAGAAGGAAGGACATGGACAAGACCAGTGTAAATGTTTTGTAGGTGTGAATGTCTGGTATTTGAATGGTTTGTATCCAAGAAGGAAGGACATGGACAAGACCAGTGTAAATGTTTTGTAGGTGTGAATGTCTGGTATTTGAATGGTTTGTATCCAACAAGGAAGGACATGAACAAGGCCAGTGTAAATGTTTTGTTCGTGTGAATGTCTGGTATTTGAATGGTTTGTATCCAAGAAGGAAGGACATGAACAAGGCCAGTGTAAATGTTTTGTAGGTGTGAATGTCTGGTATTTGAATGGTTTGTATCCAAGAAGGAAGGACATGGACAAGGCCAGTGTAAATGTTTTGTTCGTGTGAATGTCTAGTATTTGAATGGCCAGACAATAGTTATTTACCTTAGAAGGTGGCTTTTGTTCTTGGTATGCTGGTGCTGGTGCTGGAGCAGCTTGAGGAGGTGGTGGTTGATGGTGGTACCTCTGCTCAAATCCAGGCTGATGTGGATTAACTCCCTCAACGCCTGACAAAACCAAAACAGAACAATAATTGAATACAAACAACATAATTTAATAAATAAAGCATATACAAAAATTATACATAGAACTTAGAATATTAATAAGATCAACATTAACAAACAAATAAGCAAGCAAAGGTGATTGTTGTTTGTGTGTGAAAGATGTTTCAGTTATGACATGACTGGCTTCTCTCTCGTACCAATCAAAGATCTTGAAAAGACTTGTCAGATACCAACTATTGTCAGTTTTGTTTAGTATCAAACTTGACAGCAATATTTTAAACAAATACACAACTGACTTTAAAATGCAGGGATCTATGGTTTTAGCATGAATTTGCTTGAGTACATTGGACAGAAAAGTTTTCAGGTTTAGTTTATTGTGGAAGTGAACTCCAAGGCATTTCAGTGTGAACATGGTTTTCTCTAACCTCCTTCTTGTGCACCTCTGTCAGATGTTCCTAGTCTCATCTCCGCTGATGCTCCTGCATACTTGACAGTGCTGATATTTTCTGTATTTTTCTTTATTCGCAGAGTTTCTGGATCATCTGATACAACAGTGAAATGGCCTTTTTCCTTCTCAAACTCTTTGTGATATTCAACCTGGACAATTATAAACAAAACAGTTGCCAACATTGAATTGAGTGAATAGGCTAATTGGATCATCATTTTTTTCCAAATCTTGATAACAAGACATGAATTAATTTATAGTAGTTGACCTGCTTCGCTGCTTATGTGCCTCAAATTATCACTCCATTAATGAACATCATTAAGACTGGGGCTGTTGGCTCTTAAGGGCTTTCATAACATTTTTCTGCATAATGATTAACATATGAGAATGAGAAAAAACAGTGTGATAGTGTGGATTGGGCACTAGCTTTTGAAATGAGAACATATTGAATCTAACACTTTTTTGAAAAGATAAAACAAACCATGATTTTTTTTGTAAATTATGTGTGAATATTTGCATAGCTAAACCACTTTTTATAGAAGCACAATTTATAGAAAATAAATGGAATAACTGAATATACCTGACTTTGTTGTTTGCTTTGTTTGGAGAGACGAAGGTTTTCGGGGGTATCGGCAACTGCTGTAAATTTTGTAGTTGGGTAATGTCTAAACAAAAAAACAAAAAACATATAAGAAAATATATTCATTATCTACACTATTACATTAATATTCTCTACACAAATGATTATGATTTCTATAAAGATAATAAATATTGATTTGAATATGAAAAAAAAAACCTGATAGCAGTACAAAAATATTTCAAAAATAAAATAATACAATTCCAGCACTAATTAGAGAAAAGTGTTCAATTAATCAGGGTTTCATGTTGATGAAGGATTGCGATTGAGTCTCAATGTTTTAGAAACCCTGCAGATTCAAAATTACAATAACTTTATTCTTAGTTTTAGTGATAATGTGAAGTCTTATCCTTCTGAAAACAACATAATATGCACAAAAAAAGAGGAGATTTTATCTAAATAATTACATTTTCTGCAAATACCAAAAAAAGAATTAGTAATTGATCAATTTATAAGTACCAGACGTAACCAATCGATGAGAATCGATCATCGGAAATCCAATCGATCAATCGATAACAATCAATATATGTCTATCGATTAATATCGATTGCCTCTTGGCAATCGATGACCAATCGATTCACACACAAGAAATATTGATCGATTGCCAATCGATAGCCAATCGATACCCAATCGATGATCTTTCATACGATCCTTAGCATCCCAGGAAACACAATACTCAGGCACATGTTGAAATGAACCATGCTTGTACAAATCTCTAAAGACAAGGTCAATATAGCAGCTCAGGGCCGGGAGATAGTTCATCGTTCATGCGATCGTCAAAGGGTACCTGTGCCAGTTAATTTTGAAGTAAACGTGGGGAAACCTTCACGTTAAGCCGAGTTAGAGGGGATAATAATTTTGGAATAGGATTGAGGGTTAGTGATAGCCGAGGGACGTTGACAGACAGATTTAAAACATCTCGCTTGCAGCCCATACAAATCGCCCGCTCATATTGTATATATATCTAAAAATGATTTTATATTTTCCGAGATTGCACTTTGTTATTGTTTAATATTTGTAAAATAAAATAGAAAAACGTAAATTTGTAACAATCTGAGGTCTCTTTATTAAGCTACATACCTAAAAAAAACCCGATAATAATCGATGTCAATTAAGATATCAATTGACATCGATTATCGATGTTAATCGATTCACACACAAATTTCATTTATAGATTGTTCATCAATTTCCGAAATCAATCGATTAATTGTCATCGATTGATATCGATTGATATCGATTGGCATCAATTATCGGTTTCATCGATTGGATACGTCTGGATAAGTAATAAAAGTTTATTGGCATAGGAATTAACATTTCCAAAATAAACATTTCATTTGGTAAAAATTTAAATTCTTTTTTCACATTTTCTATTTTTTTAAGTTCTTGGAAGCTTACTCCAGACACAAACTTGACATCTAGAATTACATGTAAAATGTCAAAATTATCTTCTCAATTGAAATCTGTTATAGCAAAAAAAGTTGAAACTCCCCTGGATACAAGAATTCATAAATGTGACAAAGTGTTCTATAAAGCATTAAATCATTAGAAAAGTTGGAATAAAGTAAACCAATTTGTATGGATGACTTATGTTACAGCTCGTAAATAGCAGTTTGTGGATCTTCAAACACTCTTTCGTCAAATCGTAGTGTGTTGTTTGACACGTTTATTTACACCTGTGGCATTAATTTTGCATAGCTTGTCTCAGTAAAACCTTCACCAACAATCAATTTGAATAAGCAGAACAATGCTAGAGTTCTGTATGCATATTTTTTAGCTAGTAACTGTAAACTTTCGAACACTTCCGGTATTCAATCAGGAATCGGATTTCCACTCACGATCTACGATTCCATAGTTGGTATAAACTTACAAATTCTAATGACTGAAGCATTGAAGACAACTAAGCTACTTTCGTTATCTCACGTTTGAATAAAGTGCAGCGACAAGAGCTGTAGCGGAATTACGTAAATCAATCGACACATTCAAGGAACAGAGTGAAGGAATGTCTATACAAATGTACATTGGGGAGAGTCCAGCTGGTTGCACAAAGTCCTCAAACATTACCTTTTATGGAAACCAATTGATTAATTTAAGACAAGGAATAAAAAATGGATCAAAGCATGAATAACTGTCTAATTTCTACACCAAAACAACCGATATTTTTGTACATTGATTATTTTGGCATTGTTTCAGCACGTACATCGATTCACACCAAATATTTCGTTCTCTCTTGCTGTGTCGCCGCAACCCTTTGACAATTCATCTCCACTATGTAATAGTAGTTTATTTCAGAATACACAAGTTGCATTGATAGAACAAGATTGATGGCATGCATCGCAAAGTTAAACTTCGGCCATTGCACAAGAAAACATCAATCAATCAAACTGTTTGCAACAAACAGCATTGTTTATAACTATATTTGCTGGTTGCATCAGTTTATATCATAACCACGGACTCTGAAACATGGTCAACAGTTAATAAAGAGCTGAAGGCATTGCATATCAGTACATGTGATGCAGTAATCATACAAGTATAGTTTGTCCGATGGGTAATATGTTAAAACCGATCTAAGAACTTACGCATTGCAGTAAGGGTTCTTGTCATAACCCTTGTAGTTCTTCATATTTAAAGTCATACCACAAACTTCACACTTGAAGCAACCCTTGTGCCATATCTATAAAACAAAATACACAGCATAATAGTTAACCATAATCTCAACAAACAGTGCAATGTGATGTTAATTTTACCTTATCGAGACAGTTGAGTTTTTCCATGGGATAGACCGTCTTCTTACACTTACAGCACGGCGGATTCATTTTGACGCGATTTTCTACAGCAGTAGGATCTAAAACTTCTGTAAATGACAGTCAAATTGAAAATAAGGTAACAGAAGGAGTAAACCCCTAGAATTGCTGTCAACCAGAACAGTAACACAGGCTTGGACGGCGTTGATAGTATGCTATGAACGAAGGGGAGAGGTTGCCAATCCCATAATCCCTCACCAACCTGTTCGAACCAGTCCACGTGTGCTAGGATCTACTAAGGGAGGGAGGGAGAGAGAGAATGAACTGCCAAGCAAAAGAACATACACACACACACAAGAAAAATTTAGAAAGGGGGAGGGGGGGGGGGGGGGATGAAGAAGAAGGAAAAAGTGCTAATAAAGAAAAGTAAAAAGAGGGGAAATAAGAAAATATATGTTTATATGTTTAAATAAAAATGTCAATACAGGGAAAAAAAGGAAATCAATGAATGAATAAATGATTGAATACTGAGATAGAGATATCTTAAATAAACAATTGGATAGATTATAAAACAGTCTCAACCAATATATACAAGAAATACACACGATGTTCTACAATATACATTTTGTACACGGTCCATAACACATCTGACTCTAAATTTAGTTCATTACTCCCTTCTCCCAAAAGGCCTCATACTGAGGCTACTGCTGTGAATTTGCTTTTTCCAGTTTTTTGTCTAAAATCGACATAGTGTATAAGCTTACACTGGAATTACTTCTAAAAGAAGAATAAAGAAAGAAAGAGAGAGAAAAAAGAAGAGAGAAAAAATTAAAAAATTACGGAATCAACATGCACTAAAATTCAAATTTGTACTTTGTAGCGGAGCACCATAATTAAGAAAATATGGTAAACCATCGAGCTGAATTTTCGTCGACCGACACAGGAAGCCCGCGCGTCCGTACGTACGTTGTCCGTCCGTGCCCATCGCGCGCGAAGTTGCTGACCAGTTTTAGTGGGCGCCAAAACTTTGACAAAATTCACAATCAATTTTTTACAGTTTACTGAAAACTTTCTTCAAAAATGTATTTCTACACTGTCAAAGAGCAAGAAAATGATAAAGTTAAGCTGCAGGCTAAAAGAGTTTTGACTGAGAAAGAGAAAGAAAGAAGCCGAATTGAAAAAAGAAAAAAAATACTATTCGACGAAGAAAAGCTTCAAAATATTTTCACTGACAAAATGGGAAAAAGTCGCTCGTGTCGCTGTTTTTAACTATTGAAATGTGCAGTCATCAGAGCTGTTAACATTTTATTTGATACTTAGAAGTCATTCAAAGCTGGAGATTTTAAAAGTTGTATTTTCTGCAAGAGTTTATTTGACAAGTTTGTCAGATGGTAAAAAAGGCCGTGGATTCTTTGTGGCGTTTTCAATCATTACTTATTGACTAGTCTACTTTTAAAAGTAAAATCGACGGCGACAAAAAGTTTAAAGCAAAAACAAATTAACAATTATGCGCTGCATTTGCAGCAATTCAAAAGAGGTGAAAAGCAAGACGAACACTACTCAAGAAGATAATTTCACTCTGCTCATTCATCAATTCTTTTCGGGCAATTCATAACACGAGTTTTAGGATCAATGCAGATTTACCAACTATTGACAACAAAAAAAACTTCCTCGATGTTTGTCAACAAAGTAGGATTGCCAGATCAGGGAGTGGATGGAAATGCAAAATTAGCACAATGTGAACTTTTTAGAGGGGGTGAAAAAATAGCACTTTCAAAATTCTAAAGACATGAACAAGCTTATTGCAATCATAACTGAGGACAAAAATTTCAGTTCTAAAGTGACAGTGCAGGACAAGAAACGTGGCGCCGGTATGTTTACATTTTTTTGTCGATCTTGCTTTAATTAATTTAAATTGTTTTTTTTGCCATCCATATGAAAGCAGTTTGCAATAATTCCTACAATCTGTTTAGTTATTGTTGTAAGATATTTCTCCATCGCTGAGATCTTTATGTGTTTTGTTGTTGTTGTTGTTGTTTTTAATTTGATTATTTGTATATCTATATTGTTTTAAAACGAATTACGAAGTATTCACATTTGATAACTAAAAATGCACAGCCGTAGTTATAGATAGCTAGATTACCAATAAGTTATTTATTACACAGTTCACCAGAAAAGTGAAATTTTGTCGATTTTTATAACATTTTTTCAAACGTAAAAAAGCGTAAAGCTAGAAGGGCGCGGGGATTTGTTTACACAACTCAAAGAAGCCATGATAGTGCTTTTCTAACTTCTCATTGGATAATCAATGTTAATTGACAAGTGGCATTTTTACCATGCATAACATAAAGGAAGACTGTTACTAACAAAATACGGTCGGATATATTCTCAATGGAGAATATATATGGTCAATGGAATGAGAAAATTATCCCTTACTTCTCATTTATTTATTATTATTTTATTTTATTTTATTTATTTATTTATTTATTTATTTATTTATTTATTTATTTATTTGCTATGTTATTTTCTTTTCACGATTATTTAGATTGATTTATTCATTTATTTATTTGTTTGCTATAGTCATTTTTGATAAATTGATTGATCAACAATTTTAATAATTGGTAGTGAATGAATGAATGAATGAATGAATGCATGAATGATTGAATGAATAATTCATTTCATTATATCGGAGCTCCGCTATTAGGTTTACCTAATTTTTATATTAGTAATATGATCAGATATCTGTGATATGATTAGTTTGATCGTCCCAGACGACGGCCGTGGAACACTGGGCACTAATAATAAGACGCCCTTGTTCAGCGCCATCTTGGATTTTGAAGTTGTGGTGCTATTTTCTTGCTAAATTGAACAATTTAGTAAAATTACAAAGACAAAAAGCTTTTTCGAGATGTCAGATCGCAAAGCCGAGCTTGAAAGGAAAAGAAAGCGACTTGAAGAAATTCGAAGAGCTAGAAACGAGAAGAAAAAAGTAAGTTTAAATAATGTGTAAATATTCACAGATTTGCAATCTATATTTTGAAGTCAAAAATGGTCACAAACTGAATGTGTTTGATCCATGTTGGTAATATTCCATTTTTCTCTATTGTCTGTTATTTTTCTTTTTTTTAACTAACCTAAAATTAATGCTCAGTGTTCTACTGATTTTAGTATGAATCAAAATAAGACGTTGCAACTTTAATATAATATTTTTGTGATTCTCATATGCACCAGATCGTTATATAGCTTTTTTTTGCATCAAAAGTTGTTAGTGATGAACTTTAAATTTAATGATTAAATATCACATTTCTTTTATGTACTATCGACACAAGTTTATATACTTCTCTTTTCTTCAAGTGTTTTATGAAAATTACAAGTTGCATATTAAATAGTACATTAGTACATTTATTTTCTACTTGATCACTACCGCTATTTCATTGTCAATTTGCTGATTTTGAATACAGAGTTTTTGAAGAGTTGTTTGTTTTATTCACATTCTATTGTCACATTGTCCTCAGTCATTTTAAAATGTCATTTAAATATGACTTAGTTTCTAATGTATTTGACTGTCAGATGAAAAGTTGGCTTACAGATGCATTTCCCCACCCCCCCCTTTATACATCAAAATTGTCCACAGATATGCTATATGATGTGTCTTTTTTAATTAATTGAAACTGCACATAGGAGTTTCACATGATTATTTTGACTGTATATCATTATAACCATTTGAATATTGTTACTTAGTCCTCTGACACTGGTTGTTGTTAATTTGTAGAATGAGCAAGAAACAGCCAAGCAAACTGTAGCTGCTACAGCTTCAACTGAGTCTGCGTTAGAGCGCAAACAGAGAGAAACTGATGAACTCCTCAAGGGGATTTTACCTGATGATGTCATTGATGGAAGTGCCGGTAAGATTTGATATCTCTTGGTTATTTGGATCAGTGTTCCTGAATGCATTGATCACTGTTGTTGTTGTTGTTATATTGTCGATTGGCAGGTTAGCTCAGTTGAGCTGAGCACTGGTTTGTCAACTGGGAGGTTGCGGGTTTGAACCTTCAGACAGACCATCACTCAGATTTAATACAAATTTGACAATTTGCTTGTAGACAAATGAGTTTCTCTAAAATGGCTTTTTTTCAAATTTGACAACATTCAATAATGTTCAACATTTTAGTGTAATTGTTGCCCTGAACTGAAATGGGCCTTTTGAATTTTAATTGTTTTGATTCAATGATGGATTTGGTTTGTTTGTCCAGGAGTAGTCTTGAGGAAGACTGTTGGTGTGGTCCAACATTTCGTCAATTTGTGCAGAAACCATTGTCAGAGTAAATGAGTTTGAAAAGACAGTGTTCTGTATTCAGTGAATAAGGAAAACTGTCTTTTCAAATTTGCCTATTCTGATGGCGTCTGTGTAGGTTGCCAAAATGTCAGACCACACAAACAGTCTTTCTCAAGACTATACCTGGACAATCAACTTATACTTCCAACTAGACTACCTATACTTCCTATTAGATTGTTTTGATGCAAGGTCATAGAAGTGATGCCATATAGTTTAAGTTTGTTTAATTTTGCTCTCTGTGTTGATTGTGTCCATAGTATCTGTTGCTCTCCAAAAACCAGCTGCTGTAAAGCCAGACTCACCAGCAAAGGCTCCAGTATCACATGATATGTAAGTACACATGGTGAATTTTATATTTCCAATTGTAAATGATAACTATTTTACTTTCCATTAGCATCTATTTGTTTATTTGTTCAGTTCCTTCCTTCATTCACCTATTGATCATCCATTTCCCAATCATATTTTCACAAAAAGTTGCCCCTTCATTTCTGTGTTCATTCATTTTATCCTTGTTTGGTCTACAGCCCAAGGAAAGCTCCAGTATTAGTTGTATCACAAACAGCACAAACAAACATTCCACCCAAACTGCCAGTATTGTACAGTAAAGAAACTCAGACTCCTGTGAAAACCAACCTAAAAGATGAAGGTGAGAACAACTATCTAGTGAAATTGTGGGATTACAAACCCTTGGACTTATTCCTGACCTGGAGGACTAACTAATTATATGCCTTGGATTTTCATTGAAAATGTTTGCAAATCAAAACAGATTGCAATTGAAATAAATAAGTTATGAAGTATGATTATTTTAGTGCTTTGTTTAATTTATTTTCAATGCACAAAATAAAGCAACTTGTATTCATTCAGTTTCAACTGAAGGCAACTTGTTTCTCCTCATGAATTATCAACAATTAATGGATGAATATAATTTTGTAGATGATGAAGATGAAGACATCAAAAAGCCCAAGAAGCCAGAAATTATTGCCCATCCTGAACCAGAGATTAATGAAGAACACAAAGACGAAGGTATGGATGATATTCAGGGATGGTGGTATGATGCGGAAAAAAAATCAAAATTATGCGGAATTTCTGATAAAATTATGCGGGAAAAAGTGTTGATTATGCGGAAAAATTGCGCAATATTGCAAAACGTTATGCAATATTACAGAAAATTGTATAAAACCATTTTGTGAGCATTTTAAGTTTAGAATATGAAAACATGAAAAACATATTAATGATTTATTAATATACAGATCTGACAGCATAACCTCAGTCTATAATAACAATAAGCTGTGTACTATCTATAGACATTGTCCTGAGAGAGATTTTCATTAGTACCTTTAGTTAATTAACTGAAAGGTTTTCTAAATATAAATATTTAGGCAAACAAAAAACAAACAATATTTCTCAGTTTATGATAACGACTCCAAAAGAAACATGCACGTACTTACAAAGCTGTGTGCAAGCATTCAATTTTGAAAAATAACATGAACTGTAAAATAACATTACCGTAACTGTTTCATACTGATTTGCAAAAAATAGCCTTACTCAATACTAGTTCAAAAAGTTCAAATAGTTCTCAATCATGCTAAATTTATTTTGTGCAGTCTATCTAGTTTTTAGCCAGTCAGTCATATTTAGTACATAACTATTACATAACACCCTATTTTCTACTTTTCTTTAAATACTGGTAATGTGAATGGGCTGAATCCCTCTGAATCCCATAATACTGCATGGCCCTTAAATAAAAATTTATCCATCTTACAATAGAATAATCAAGCATAAATCTGGAATAATTTATTGTAATTAAGCACATGTAATTGTTCAGATATATAACAGTAAAGCTCATTGGATCATTTCAACCAATTAAAATTGCCGCTAAAACAAAACTAGTTCTAGTCTACACTCTGCCATTGCGAGTGACGCCTTGTTGATAAACGTTAAATCGCACGAGTCTCGATTGTGCTATGGGGTTTTTCATGTTTTTTTCAAGTTTTTACACAGAAAACGCATCTATTCTTATATTTAAAAAAAATAGTATTGATATTTAACTTGTCCTGCAATTCAAAGTGTGTAATTTTTGGCATATGAAAGCATTTTGGTAAAGCGAAAAATCGTGCGAGTCTGGCTTGTTTTTGTGGAGTTTTTAAGGCTCTTCTCGAGATTTGTTTACAAAATAAAACCTTTCTTTTCTTATTTTTTTTCAAGAAGTAACGATATTTTGCTTGTTTTTTTTACTAAAACTTGTGAAAATTTTGGCTTATTATGCGATTTTTTCGTGATTACGCGAATTATGCGATTTTAGATCGATTATGCGAAATCGCATAATCGCGTTATACCACCATCCCTGGATATTGATTAGCAGATAATAAATTAGTAGCCATACTTACCCCTTAATGTGGCAAGTAAAACCTATACTTAATTATTTCATTTCAGAAACGGTCATAGAACTGAGTGAAGACCAAAAGGACCAAATCTTGCACTCACAAGAGTTTGGAAAGTTTTTTGATAAAGCCACTAGATTAATAGAAAGAGCTCTTTGTGAAGAAATTGATATATTTATGGACTACTCTGGTGCTGAAGCAGAGGATCAAGACAAGTAAGATCACTCGTTAGTACTTTCAATTAATTAGATTTATTTGATTTGTTTTGATCATTTTGTATCATGATATGCCATTTAGGGGTGTTGAGGCAGCTACCCAACTAACTGTCAGCAGAGATTTCTTTGATGAGAGATGGTCCAAACACAGGACAGTAACCTGTCTAGATTGGTCAACCCAGGTAAACTGTCTATTATAATTTCCTGGGAAAAGGTAGTTTCTCAACCAATACTGAGTTACCTTCTGTGTGATCACCTAAGAGTGCTGTATGATAACTTAAGATATTTAACCAAATAGCATCCAGTTTTGACACAATAAAGTTCTTAGTGAGATTTGCTCAACACATGCATAACATGTAAGCTAAAGGTACAGGGTTTTTAATTTTACTTTGAAGAGTTGGTGTGTGTAGACTGTAGCACACTCTACCCCCTCTCATGATCACAGATTTGATGATCACTAGATTTTCAGTTACTAGATAGAGTGATTTATTATTAATTTCAAACTGTTGTTGGTTCTTTCAGTACCCAGAGCTCTTAGTGGCATCCTACAACAATAATGAAGAATCACCTCATGAACCAGATGGTGTAGCTCTTATCTGGAACTTGAAGTATTCTAAAACAACTCCAGAATATATCTTCCACTGTCAGGTACTCTTTGTGATGTTACTGGCTTCCTTCTTATTCATCCATGGGTTATTCAATAGACTGAACATGTTTTTACTGTCCTCAGTGCCTGGTTATTCAGTTAATGGAAGGAAATTGAAACTATTCTCCCTCAAACTGGGATCCCGGTAGGTTGCGGGAAAATATTTCAAATTGTGCGGGAATTCAAGGACAAATTGTGCGGAAAAAATGGTCGATTGTGCGGTAGAATGTGCGGGATTGCGCAATAATAATTTAACTACAAAAACGTTTTTTTCGTATTTCTGTAGAAAATTAGCCTTTCTACAAAGTCTTGGGCAGAGAATAAGTGTTTAATCAAGTATACCTCTAATTACAAAGTTTCATATCTTGAATCCAGAGCTAGATTATCGTTCGTACTAAAGTCGCGAGAGCGCGAGAGCCCGTATGACACAAGTTTGGAACGCCTTGCGTTTTTTATTAGAGCACAGTCTCTCTCAATTGAATGGACGCCATTCTGTTTTTGACATTTACGAGTTTTGAAAATTTCACTTCGAGTGAGTGGAATTTTGACGCAAAAGTTAGAAAAAAGGACCTGAAATCACCAGATTAACTTCTTAAAGTGACATTTATTAAAATAAGTGCATAAATTATGCCATATTTTTCTGAATTGTGCGGGTTTTGAGCAAATTTCCTCAATTGTGCGGAATTGTGCGGGAAGTACCTCATTGTGCGGACCCGCAACCGTGCAACATACCGGGATCCCAGCTCAAAGTGGATGTGTGTGACTGTACTTTTTCCTCTTTCTTGAAGATCATGAAACCCCTTCAAAGTAATGTTCCTGTACTCACTATGCATAATTATATTGTTTTATGCAACTGTATTGTTGCTATTTCAGTCTGCTGTAATGTCAGCTACCTTTGCCAAGTTTCATCCTAATCTAATAGTTGGTGGGACGTATTCAGGCCAGATAGTGCTGTGGGACAATAGAAGTAGTAAGAGAACACCAGTACAAAGAACACCTCTATCAGCCACAGCACATACCGTAAGATACTTTATTCATTTGATAAATAATACAAACAAACTTAGTCAATTAGAAGTAGTAAGAGAACACCAGTACAAAGAACACCTCTATCAGCCACAGCACATACCGTAAGATGCTTTATTCATTTGATAAATAATACAAACTTAGTCAATTAGAAGTAGTAAGAGAACACCAGTACAAAGAACACCTCTATCAGCCACAGCACATACCGTAAGATACTATTTATTGATGAATAATATATCATATACCATTTCATATTCCTGATTTTCTCATTGGGAAACAATATTAGTTTTGCATTTCTGTAAGTTTTATTCTTTTTCTCTCTGTTGTTTATAATGTAGCATCCTGTTTACTGTGTCAATGTTGTTGGTACTCAAAATGCTCATAATCTAATCAGTGTTTCTACTGATGGTAAAATGTGTTCTTGGAGTCTTGACATGCTGTCACAACCTCAGGTATGGCATAAAACAAGACATCTGAAATATTTATAACTGCTGCCTACTTACACTCATCTCAACTGAACTACTGTCAGTACAGATACGTTTTCATGCATAAATAGATTAAAATTAATGGATCCAAAATGCAGTTTACTGCCTTTGTAACAATATTATGAAATTAAATCTAGGATGTCACTGCTCAAAATTAGTTTCTTCCCAATCAAGCAGACTTATTTTATTTGTTTACATAAACAAGCCAGCCATAATGTTTAATGGCAACATTATTTTCTTTTGAATTTTAAGATATTTGTTTAGAAAGCCCAGAAGATTGGCAGAAATGACAAGTTATCATGTGTTGTTTTGTAGGATAACATGGAATTACAGTACAAACAGTCCAAGGCTGTAGCTGTGACGTGCATGTCATTCATGGCTGGTGATGTCAATAACTTTGTTGTTGGTAGCGAAGAGGGCAGTGTGTACACTGCTTGTAGACACGGAAGGTAACATTCACACAACATTGTATAGACCAACAGAAGTCTGTTCTTAGCAAAGATATTCAATACAAAACAACTCTGATTGGCTCATCATGTGGATTTTCTGGTTGTAAAATTCTTTTTAAGGTAGTTTGGGACCCTTGCTACTGCGCATCCTGCTCGTGCAATTGAAATCAAATAAAATTTCTCGTGCGATTAAAAAGAAATGTTTTGTTATAGCCAAAATATGGTCATTCTTGAACTTTTTGTTAAAAAATAATATCATAGCATTGCATACTGGCCTCAAAAGCAACTAGTGTCCATTCCCGCGCGTCCAAAACAGTGAAATCATCTTATTTTCCGAGGGTTTTTTGCTTATAGCTCCAAAATTAGCACGGTGACACACAATTATTTCTCAATTTTTATATTTGGGATAAGCCCAGCTTTAAAATTTTGAAATAAAAAAACATGGTAATTTTGACTTTTTTGTGGTAAAGTGTACAAAAAATTAATGAATCTCTTCATTTAAATCTAGTCTGTAAAATATCTCAGTCGATGTCTTTTCCAACGAGTAAATTCATGAGAAGTATAGCGAAGGGAGCATTTTGTCAGACTCTTATAGCAGATTTATGAAAAACTTTCAAATTTGTTCGCAACAATGTTATTTTCAACAAATTTGATGTTACTTCTTTTAGTTGAAATGGGGCAAAAATGGGCCTATTACCACCCCCCACAGTTCCAAAACAAGCTATTCTTTATTTCATTTCTGTTTTTTATATGTGTCAGTCTTTATTCAGAAAAAGTTTTAGAAAATTATATCGGCGGAGTGTGTGGATCCCGAACTACCTTAGTTAAAAGTGTAGAAATAAAATGGCCCATGGCATTTACTTGGCAGTCTTTCTGTCTCTACCTTACCCTCATCATTGATCATGTTGTATTGTATTACATATTAAATATTGTTTCCTTGTTCACCACTTATTCCCTTCCTCCAGTTTCATTTCCTCCTTTCACTATCAAGCACAAGTAATTATTATAATGATATTACATAAGTGTCATGGCTCATATTGACCTGATTTGCTCAACCTCTTTTCGTTTACAGTAAAGCTGGTATCAGTGATGTGTTTGAAGGTCACTATGGTCCAGTTACTGGAATAGACACTCACTCAGCATCTGGACAGGTAGAATTTGAAGTGTTAGAACATTACAAGGACCATTTAAATCATCCTTTTTTTATGTCCAGTTTTGCAAGATAAACATTCAGACTGTGTTTACATATTCAGTCTGTCTTTTCATAAAAATAATTATACTTATTTAGCTTTTCAAAAATAATCCTAATGCTAAAATGTTGAAAGTCACTACAATCTACAAGCGTCTCATTGATTTAAATAAGGATTTCTATCGGTTGTTATTCAATGGTACAATGAAAGTAATGTTGTTAATAGTGTACATTCTGCAAATGTTGTTTATTTTCAGATTGACTTCTCCTACTTGTTCTTGACATCATCATTTGACTGGACTGTAAAACTGTGGAGTCACAAGGTAGAGCAAATTTTAACCTGTTCTGTCCTGTCATAGATGATTGTCCCATGTAATGCAGTGGTATATCAACCATCCCCCTATTCCCAAAAAAGTATATACATCACAAGAAGAACATTGTCAATACTGTTTGAACAGTGCCTCACATGCTGTCTGTCTCTAGCCATTTTTCAAGCTTGAGTAACTGGTATCGTGTTTTTGTGTGTGTGTTTTTTAGAGCCATCGACCTGTGTACTCATTTGAAGACAATGGTGATTACATCTATGATGTACAGTGGTCTCCTATTCATCCTGCTGTCTTTGCTACTGTTGATGGAATGGGCAAACTAGATCTATGGAACTTGAACAATGACACAGAGGTAAATGCAGCTATAACCCCAATACAATATCATTCTCAGCAGCTTTGTCATCATAATTTGCTGTTGTCATTGATGTAACTTGTAGTGTGATGATCTAACCTTGATGTCAACACCTTGTCTAGCTGGCTCATAACACCAGTCAACACATTGTCTAGCTGGCTCATAACACTAGTCAACCCATTGTCTAGCTGGCTCATAACACCAGTCAACACATTGTCTAGCTGGCTCATAACACTAGTCAAACCATTGTCTAGCTGGCTCATAACACTAGTCAACTCATTGTCTAGCTGGCTCACAACACTAGTCAACCCATTGTCTAGCTGGCTCATAACACTAGTCAACCCATTGTCTAGCTGGCTCATAACACTAGTCAACCCATTGTCTAGCTGGCTCATAACACTAGTCAACCCATTGTCTAGCTGGCTCATAACACTAGTCAACACATTGTCTAGCTGGCTCATAACACTAGTCAACCCATTGTCTAGTTGGCTCATAACACTAGTCAACCCATTGTCTAGCTGGCTCACAACACTAGTCAACCCATTGTCTAGCTGGCTTATAACACTAGTCAACCCATTGTCTAGCTGACTCATAACACTAGTCAACCCATTGTCTAGCTGGCTCATAACCCTAGTCAACCCATTGTCTAGCTGGCTCATAACACTAGTCAACCCATTGTCTAGTTGGCTCATAACACTAGTCAACACAACAAGGCATTATTTTACCTGCGCATGCGCTGAACTGCTGAGCCAAACAATTGTATGGCGGGCTCCTCACAGGAATGACGCGCACAAAGCCTATATTGTCAACATGGCGCTTGTTGTGTAATATTTTTTTACTATCGCTTGTTGTTCTTGCCTTCTTTTACAGATGTAAAAAAACAATGTACAATACAAACGTTTATTTAATTTCTTTAATATTTAATTCATTGACATTAACAAATAAACAACCATAAAATATTTATTCCAGCGATTTGAATCAGAAGTCATTGAATCATTAGGCCAGAATGTCAGTGACAGGTCAATTTAAAGCCATGTTTTCGTCTCTTTGCCAAATTTTCCCAGTTGTTCTCACCTAATAACATAAAAGTGTACATAACATAGATAAGAGAACAAGTTATAACTCAGTGGTTGATGTTCGAGAATTCATGTTATGACACAAAATTAAATATTCATGAACAACACTTTTCAAGGTGAATTTAAACTTCGGACCATTGAAATGTCAGATCACCGATTTTGCAAACAAATAAATGGGATTGTAGCACACGAATTGGGAAGATGGAATTTAGAGCTGCAAGGCTATAATATTCTCTTGATTTGAAAATGGAACCGATATTCTGTCTGCCGCTAAAACCAAAATCAATAATATTTCACTTGAAAACCCTAATTAGCCAAATTTTGCCAACAATAAGTTTCACATCACAATGATAAGGATAAAATTAGGGTCTCATCAGTAGAAATAACTCAGTGGTTGGTGCCCTCCAATAAGAGAATTTTCCCGTTTGATATAAGCTATAATTACTCCAGTGCACAATATCGAGAGA
Organism: Diadumene lineata; assembly: GCA_918843875.1. Classification (NCBI taxonomy): domain Eukaryota; kingdom Metazoa; phylum Cnidaria; class Anthozoa; order Actiniaria; family Diadumenidae; genus Diadumene; species Diadumene lineata. The sequence goes on from OU974069.1 coordinate 41,380,280, forward strand.
TTTCAAACCGAATCAAAATCCAATTCGGATAATCCGATTTCAAAACACATAATGAAATAAAAACATATTTATCATACACTTACCTAAATTTATTGATTAGAACCATGTCTTTTAGTAAAAGGGATGAAACAACAGCTCTTCTCAGGCAAAAACAAGCAACAAATGGCGAAGATTCTTCGCACATGTTCGCAGAATACTATTATTTTGACTCCGTTTAGCGAGGCATCATCAATCTAATATTTAACGACTGGAACTTAAGCAATAACCTTAAAGTTATTTAAAACTGTACTGGACTTTTCCATGCTCCAAAATGTTCTAAAGGTGGAAAAAAATCCATCGGCATACCAAGCAGTTATGAAATCCGACAGCGAACGCTATAAAGATGAGGTGTCTCAAAAGGCAATTTCGCGCATGCGCAGGTAAAATAATGCCTTGTTAGTCAACACATTGTCTAGCTGGCTCATAACACTAGTCAACACATTGTCTAGCTGGCTCATAACACTAGTCAACCCATTGTCTAGCTGGCTCATAACACTAGTCAACACATTGTCTAGCTGGCTCATAACACTAGTCAACACATTGTCGAGCTGGCTCATAACACTAGTCAACACATTGTCTAGCTGGCTCATAACACTAGTCAATCCATTGTCTAGCTGGCTTATAACACTAGTCAACCCATTGTCTAGTTGGCTCATAACACTAGTCAACACATTGTCTAGCTGGCTCATAACACTAGTCAACCCATTGTCTAGTTGGCTCATAACACTAGTCAACCCATTGTCTAGCTGACTCATAACACTAGTCAATCCATTGTCTAGCTGGCTCATAACACTAGTCAACACATTGTCTAGCTGGCTCATAACACTAGTCAACACATTGTCTAGCTGGCTCATAACACTAGTCAACCCATTGTCTAGCTGGCTCATAACACTAGTCAACCCATTGTCTAGCTGGCTCATAACACTAGTCAACACATTGTCTAGCTGGCTCATAACACTAGTCAACCCATTGTCTAGCTGGCTCATAACACTAGTCAATCCATTGTCTAGCTGGCTCATAACACTAGTCAACACATTGTCTAGCTGGCTCATAACACTAGTCAACACATTGTCTAGCTGGCTCATAACACTAGTCAACCCATTGTCTAGCTGGCTCATAACACTAGTCAACACATTGTCTAGCTGGCTCATAACACTAGTCAACACATTGTCTAGCTGGCTCATAACACTAGTCAACACATTGTCTAGCTGGCTTATAACACTAGTCAACACATTGTCTAGCTGGCTCATAACACTAGTCAACCCATTGTCTAGCTGGCTCATAACACTAGTCAACACATTGTCTAGCTGGCTCATAACACTAGTCAACCCATTGTCTAGCTGGCTCATAACACTAGTCAACACATTGTCTAGCTGGCTCATAACACTAGTCAACCCATTGTCTAGCTGGCTCATAACACTAGTCAACCTATTGTCTAGCTGGCTCATAACACTAGTCAACCCATTGTCTAGCTGGCTCATAACACTAGTCAACCCATTGTCTAGTTGGCTCATAACACTAGTCAACACATTGTCTAGCTGGCTCATAACACTAGTCAACCCATTGTCTAGCTGGCTCATAACACTAGTCAACACATTGTCTAGCTGGCTCATAACACTAGTCAACCCATTGTCTAGCTGGCTCAAAACACTAGTCAACACATTGTCTAGCTGGCTCATAACACTAGTCAACACATTGTCTAGCTGGCTCATAACACTAGTCAACCCATTGTCTAGCTGGCTCACAACACTAGTCAACACATTGTCTAGCTGGCTCATAACACTAGTCAACCCATTGTCTAGCTGGCTTATAACACTAGTCAACACATTGTCTAGCTGGCTCATAACACTAGTCAACCCATTGTCTAGCTGGCTCATAACACTAGTCAACACATTGTCTAGCTGGCTCATAACACTAGTCAACACATTGTCTAGCTGGCTCATAACACTAGTCAACCCATTGTCTAGCTGGCTCATAACACTAGTCAACCCATTGTCTAGCTGGCTCATAACACTAGTCAACACATTGTCTAGCTGGCTCATAACACTAGTCAACACATTGTCTAGCTGGCTCATAACACTAGTCAACCCATTGTCTAGCTGGCTTATAACACTAGTCAACACATTGTCTAGCTGGCTCATAACACTAGTCAACCCATTGTCTAGTTGGCTCATAACACTAGTCAACCCATTGTCTAGCTGACTCATAACACTAGTCAACACATTGTCTAGCTGGCTCATAACCCTAGTCAACACATTGTCTAGCTGGCTCATAACACTAGTCAACCCATTGTCTAGCTGGCTCATAACACTAGTCAACCCATTGTCTAGCTGGCTCATAACACTAGTCAACACATTGTCTAGCTGGCTCATAACACTAGTCAACCCATTGTCTAGCTGGCTCATAACACTAGTCAACCCATTGTCTAGCTGGCTCATAACACTAGTCAACCCATTGTCTAGCTGGCTCATAACACTAGTCAACCCATTGTCTAGCTGGCTCATAACACTAGTCAACCCATTGTCTAGCTGACTCATAACACTAGTCGACACATTGTCTAGTTGGCTCATAACCCTAGTTAATACATTGTCTAGCTGGCTCATAACACTAGTCAACACATTGTCTAGCGTCTAAAGTATCCATGGTTGTTGTAAAATCCTTGTACAGATTGACATATTAGCTCAGTTGGGAAAGCATTGGATATCAACTGGGAGGCTGAGGGTTTGAACCCTCAGCTGGACCAAAAAACAAATGAGGAAAATGTTTTTCAATTTATAATGATTTTGGATATCCCATTTCATCACACTTTCACAGTAACGGGGGATGTAATGGAACTTTCTCCAGTGTTGTCTGGAACACCACAAGGAACAATACTGGGAGCCATTCTTTTTTTATTGTATATCAATGATATCACCGATGATATCACATCTACCACCAAACTTTACGCAGACGACACCAAGATTTATAGAGCAATCATCGATGAGATCTCTGACATACCAGCATTACAGTCTGATTTAAACAGTCTTAACCGATGGGCCAATGATTGGCAATTGAGATTCAACGCCGATAAGTGTGAATGCATGCGAATTACTCACTCCAGAGATAAATCCACAACTAACTACACTTTAGGATCTAATCAGCTGAAGGATGTTGATCACTTTAAAGACCTTGGGGTTATCATGACACGTGACCTTTCCTGGGGGACACATATCAACTCCATAGTCAGAAAGGCTAATCAAGTATTGGGAGTCATCAAGCGCTCAATTGGTACAGCCAACAGGGACATTTTCAAAATGTTGTATACATCCTTAGTCAGGCCGATCTTGGAGTATGCTGCACCCGTATGGAGCCCTCACCTCGTAAAAGACATTCATGCATTGGAAAAAGTCCAGCGTAGAGCATCTAGACTTGCCTTAAATCAAAAACAGGGAGAAATGTCTTACGAAGAACGTTGTGAAATTCTGGACTGGCCTACACTCGCCATTAGAAGAGACTACTTATCCTTAATCGAATGTTACAAAATTGTCTTCGGCCTAAACCATCTTGATTTTGATAACTATTTTAGCTTTTCTAAATATAAATCAACGAGAGCCAATCACCCATATAAACTGTATTTGAATGCTGCTAAAGTAAACAGTTACAAATTCTCCTTTTTTATCAGAATAATTAAACACTGGAACTCACTACCGGCTCATATTGTACAAGCAAATAGCCTTTCAGACTTTAAGAAGAAATTGAAAAATCATTTAGGCATTTAACTTATTTTATTTCATCACTATTACTATTTATTTATCTTTTGTTATTAAGCTATTACACCTAGCTTTTGTATATTTACACAATTTTTCAATTAGTCGTTTTATGTAGCTTAGCTTAAAGTCGTTCATCTGTTAGTAGTTTTTTAGGGAGTTTTCACATAGGGCTAACCTCTTAACTTCCTTTTCATGATGCCACTTTTGTTATTAATGTTCTGTATTGCTTTGCTACGCTTAATTTATCTTGTAACTGTCACCTTTAATTTGCATCTTGAATAAACCTTTATTGTATTGTATTGTATTGTATTGTAAAAAATTGCTAGGTCACAGGTCACCACCACCCTTGGTGATAGGCCCTATAGATACTAAGAGAGATTGCAAAGATCATTGAGATGAAGTGAAATGCATTACATAAGCTTCACATTACCAGAGGTGGATCCTGGGACCGGGGGGGGGGGGGGGTGGTAGGCAGTGCCCCCATTTTTGTGATTATAGTATTTTTAATGATAGTTTTCTAATCATTTTTTGATGAGTGCGCCCCCTTACTAGATTTTTGGATCCGCCCCTAATTTATGTAACATTAATCACTGTTGTTTTTGTGGTTTCACTAGGTACCTATCACGACAGCTATGACTGAGATGACATCACTGAACAAAGTACGCTGGACCAACTCTGGCCTTCAGATAGCCGTTGGTGATGATGAAGGCAAAGTGTATATATATGATGTAGGAGAGGTAATGACCATTATCTTCTCTAGTGGGATGATTTATTGTTGAACACATCTCACCATGCAACATCACCACCACTAGTGTTCTGTCACTGTTGTCATCATTAATGACAGTTGTAATCACCAGCAAAAGTCTAAAGTAGTCACTAACTTTTTTTACAGCAACTTGCCGTGCCACGGGCAGATGAATGGAGCCGTCTACAGAATACTTTATCAGACATACAAGCTAATGCCTCTTCATCAGTCAGTGAAACTATTGGATCACCACGACTGTCTCCTTCAAAGGGAGCATTTGTTTAATAGCTTTATCTTTGGATATTTTACAATAAATCTTTAAAACAACTATATCTTAGGATAGTAAAGGTATCTAGGATGATATGTTAGGATATAGTACAGTACAGTATAGTATATTTATAATGTTAGCATAGGAATGTGATCCTGTGCATGACTAACTATGAGTCAATCCTACAAACATCTCAACAAGTCGACTATATTTAGTGGCGACAGTGAATAATCAAATACGAACATCAAAGACCACACCACTATGTAGTACATAACTCATTATTAATTTGTTTTTTATTGTTTATTATAAACCTAGAAGTTGTTTGTTGGTATTGTGGGAAATTGTTCTGACAAGTTGTAAGTTCTGGCTTATTGAAAGCACTTCAATCAAATGTTTCAAGTAATAGATCAAATACGAGTGCAAGTGTTTCATCACGGGATCCAAATACCGAGAAAATGATGAAAGCACGAGGCCGTAGGCCAAGTGCTTTTAGCACCTTTGAGGTGTTTGGGTCCCGTGATGAAACATGAAGCACGAGTTTTTGATCTAACTTCTCAAACTATCATTTAAAATTATCCAAATCCTAGGACGTTGGATCTAATTTGCATGACGATGTTGGATCGCGGTATCCAAACTTTGCATGTGACTCAAATATGCAGATGCTACTGGTTAAAAAAGCTTTGAATTATTAATGAGTTTGAGAAGGAATCCTGAAAAGTGTGGCAGCTGTAGTTTGTTAGAGTGCACGCACTAAAAGTGTTCAACAGTTGTAACTATTTAGTGGTAAATAGAACCAGTTAAACAAAAGAAAACAATAGAATTAGCATAAAATAGCACTATTTAGTGGTATTTATGGTGCACACTTTTAGTGCGTTCACTCTATCTTGTAATTATTTTAACTTTTCAGAAAATGCTGTTCATAACAATATTGAATGCATGTAAACTAAATGAGGTATATTTTAAGATATAGCTGGGGTATTGTATGATGTGACTTTAAACAGATGGAACATTTGCAATGAATCTGCACATTCATTTTAAATAAAACTCTTACCATCAATCATGCCTAAGTAGGATTTCACATGCACCAAATGTAATTTCATCTAAGTGGATGTGTTGTTTGAATTATATTTGACTCAAATGAAAAATGCCATGTAAACTAGGCCTCGGAAGTAAAATAAAGAGTAATGTATAAAGCCTCATTTCTTTATTGATATAATTATAGTGATAGCAAGTGTTTTGGCAATGTCCTCCTAAAAGTTCATCTTCTTTATGTGCAGCGGGATGTGTATGTAACTATAACATGTAAAGTGAATAATTTATTTGAGCTATCCATTGATTAATAGCTTTGAGAAAGTATGGTAGTCTACCAGGATGAAATAAAAAAGATATCACTGAAATGCTCTGGTCTTGGTTTATAACCTGTTTGCCAGCTATGGGCAATAATGTTGGGGACTAGGCTCTTTCATTGCATTTTATATTTCAGTTTTTTTGTTTATTGACTAACATTGTTCAGCTTGTAAAAGTTGTGCAGTGAATAGGATTTTCTGACATTTATCTATGGGAAAGGCATTTCTTTGGTCTTTCGGCTATCTGATCATAGAGAAAATGAAATGAGATTAAAAAATGAACAAAGTTAAGGGAAAAGATACAATTAGCCTGAAGTGTGATGACAAGTCTTGAGGGGAATACAAAATTTGAATATGAAAAAATTCTAAAAATTATTATGGTATAGAGACGGGGGTAAAATGTCATCATGTTTCAGGGCTATTTACCTCGGAGAAGATGATTTGTTCAAAATCAATAAACATGAAAATATAACTAACCCTAACAGCTAACCCAACCCTTACCCAACCCTAAATTTACAATTTCACGGGCTTCCTGTGTCTTCGACGGGCTACCTGTGTAATTTCAAGATGGCTTCTCCATGTGGATGCATGTGTAAAATTGGTCCTTCCATTCTCAATGCCGATTTATCATGTTTAGCTGATGTTTGTCATAAAATGTTAGAAAGTGGTGCTGATTATTTACATCTCGATGTCATGGATGGGTATGTATTATTAGATAATAACATGTTGCGGGCAACGGACATTTTCTAGTATAGACAATTAATTTGCACTAATTTTTTTCTTTTCCAGCCATTTTGTACCTAATTTGACTTTTGGTGCTCCTCTTGTAAAATGTTTACGAAAGAAGATTCCAAACGCATTTTTTGGTTAGTATATTCGACGGTTGTCGACCAATAATTACACTTAAATTTGAAATTAACTTGACAGTTTTGAAATGTCACGCGCAAACAAACTATTTCAAAGTTCCATCCTTTTCAAACTAGTCCAATTTTAAATGCATTTACTGAATTTGTCAACCAGGATATATATTTCAGTAACAGATTTGACATGTACAGAGCCTGGAAAATAGTATTCACTGCCTGATAGATATTTAGATTGAGAATCATTTAATATTTGATTGGATGGGTCACCAGAGGAGGTAGTAAAGTAATAATTTATAAATGCATTCAGTTTGTTGTAATAAGCAAAAGAATAAGAGGAAAATATGAAATGCTCTTGGTGGGACTTGAACCCCTGTCTTTGGTATTTCTAGTCTAATTTGTTAACCACTACACCACAATTACAACTACTCGAACAACATAGTTGAATTCATTTGTTAATTGTATGGCAAGGGTGAGCATCCAGCTCCAAAATTCCCGGTAAAAGGTACTATTTACTTTCTGATCCTTGAAGACAGTAAAGCATGGCTTATATCGAATGCCAATAAACTTTAACAATGGCTTTGGAAAAGATAATTTTCAAGATAGTTTAGTACGTCTAGAACAGAGTTTGCCTCCTCCGCAGGCGTCTCTTTTTAGCGTTTTCCTTTCTAGTTTCTTGGATGGGCTTCCTGTTTTGCAATTGACCGTTGGGGATTATGGGATTACGTCACCTTTTTCTCTTGGGCGCCAGGTCTCTCAGTCGAGAGGGCAACAAAGGAATCCTGAATAAGTAAAAAAAGCAAAAAGGGCCGAAAAAGGGTTGCCTGCGGAGGAGGCTAGAACAGAGTAGTCATTTGCCTTTGTACAGGATATGTTTCTGAGAAGCTTAGAACACCCCCTATGTACCAAAAGGTGGGAGGGTTACCTCCAAGGGCAGCTCTTGATTTTACCCACATTTTTGGTTGAGAACATATTATGCCATTGTACATTTTGAGTGCAGAATAATTCATACTGTTCCTGTCTTTTGTAGATATGCACATGATGGTGGCAAAGCCAGAACAGGTACTGTTTACATAATGATTATGTGCAGTGTGATTGAATTGTGATTTATTGTCTCACCCTTCTACAATATGTATGCCAAAAAGGGGCTGGCTATTAATTATACAATCATGTCAATTGACATTAACAATGTGATCATGATTTGTTGTTTGAATAGTGGGTACAAGATATGGCTGATGCAGGAGCAGACCAGTACACATTCCACTTGGAAGCTACAGGTAATCTTTACTAATTGAGTTGTAGTCTGTATTTACTTCAGTTGGAGCCTTGTTTGCTTTTTTTCTCTTGCAGATACACAGTATCAAAATTGAAGTGATAATCTAAGTTGTTAATGCAGTGTTGTTTATGTATAATATTGTTATAGACAAACCAATGGAATTGATAGACCAGATCAGGAAGGCTGGTATGAAGGTGAGCTTGTTAATAACTACTTTAAGACTGAATTGTATCTTTGTACGTGGGAGACTAAGACTGTCGTGATCATCATAAACACCACCACCATCATCTGTATCATTGACTGCTGTCTCAGGATTGATTCTGACCAGGGTTGGTTTGATATCTTGTTTTTTTCTTCCCTATACCATAAATAAGGTTTTTCTCTGGGGCCTGTAATTTCCCCCTTATCAAAAATGAATGTGGTTAGTCAAGTGTAGTGAGATGAGAATATGGATGGTAAGATGCCTAGTTAGTCAGGTGACCCATGGCCTGCTTGTATCCTAAATTTAAATCATTGGCACTACCACCATCAGTATTGACATCCATCATCTCACAACATTGTCATCATTATCAGTTGCTTTATTACAGTGTCATCATCATTATCATCCACTGTATCATCTGCAACTTTGACTTTAGTTGTCACATCACCACCTTCAATCGTATCGTGAGCAGCAGCAGTATCATTGTCAACCTGATCATCATCAGAAGCATCACTAGCATCAGCCAAGGATATATCAACAAACACCAGTTTGGTATCACCGGTTGTCTTCAAGAAAACTGCTAGACTTTAGAACTCATTGACTCGATTTGTTCCTTGATGTAGGTTGGTATTGGTATCAAGCCAGGGACACCAGTAGAAGATGTTTTGCCATTTGTAGATCATGTTGACATGGTTTTGGTCATGACTGTTGAACCTGGTTTTGGTGGACAGTCATTCATGGAGGATATGATGCCAAAGGTACATATAATTTGCTATAATTTAGATTGATCTTGTAAAATTAGAATGCTACAGGATATTGCAGCATTTAAATAGAATTGTGAATGAATGAATGAGTAAATTATTACCTTGATGTTGTTGTTGATGGTTGAATGAGTGCTTAGCTATGATAGAAATTAGATAGTACAGTTTGTTGGTAGTTGCTCATTTGTGAACTGTGATGGTCTGCCCTATCTGTCCAACAGTCTTTACCATTGATTATAGTTAATAAATATTAAATAAATCTCTTCAGCGTGAAAACTGGTGGTAAATGGTCTTGGATTTATAGCTGTATTTGTTGCTTTTTTTGCTAATATTATTGTTAAAGGAAACTTGTTTTATATAAAATATGACTCCATTTCTTAGGTTGAGGTTCTAAGACGCAAGTACAGGAATAAAGATATTGAAGTAGATGGTGGTGTTGGACCTTCCAATATCGATATTGCTGCTAAGGTAGATATTATTTATTATTTTCTGTACATGTAGGCCTATCAGTGTGCTCTGACTTATAGCTCTACAGTAGCTGTCCTTGCATGCTATTTGCACTGGTGAACAGTTTTTCTTTTTTTGTGGCTAAGAAGCCATTGCGCATCTTCCAGTATTAAGGCCAACTGGTGCAGATGCTCAATCTACATTTTCCATGAGACCGTGTGGCTTATTCCCTTCACATTTGACTCGTTTGTCTTCCAGTCAGTCTGGTACCATCCTTGTAGGTTTGAGTCAGCATTCCATGCAATAAAGATGATTTTCCAGTATTGTTTATAAAATGATATAATTGTGTTTTGTTTGGTTGTAAAATGATATAATTGTGTTTTATTTGGTTGTAAAATGATATGATCTTGTTTGGTTTGGTTGTTAGGCTGGTGCAAACATGATAGTATCAGGAAGTGCAATTATCAAAAGTGACAATCCCAAGCATGTTATAGCTCTGCTAAGAGAACGCACAGAGAAATGGATCAGAGAGAACTGTGAAGCAGAAAGATGACATCAAGTGTTGTATTTAGTGATCATCAATCATTCAAGCCAGTCATTGCTTAAACACATTGTGTTCTTGGATGGGAAAAACATGATTGCCAATGTGCTGAATTGTCAGTTAAACAACTATCTAATGAATCAGCTCCTGCATAGCATAATCCTCAGCTTTCATTCAGAATCCTAATGGTGGAGAGGTTAAGGCAAGTCCTATTGCGAGTCTTATGTTGATTACTTGAGGTGCTGTTATGTATCAAGTCATCTTTGAATGAGTGGGAATAATTAGGATACAGCATCCAATTTGCTTTTTTTTAAAAATGATTGTACAAACACTAATGAGGTTTTATACAAATCTTCAATTTCCTATGACTATTCTACTAATATAGTATGTGTAACTATAAGAATTGTACATGTTTATTGCTCCATATGCCACTGGTATAATGCTGCCATTTTGAAAAGAAACTCCAACTGAGTCAAGAATTGATGAAATCACTCAACCTTGTAAAGATAGGTATTAAAGGTATATCTCTGGATAGTATTTGCGCATCTAATCAATAAATTGATACAAAATAATACACAGTTGATGTTTTTATTTCATTTTCAATTAAAAGTTGCTAAGATAAAGTGCATAGTATCGATTGATTGTTAATTAAAGTTACAACACCAACACAAGAAATGTTACTTCATAACACAATTCTATATCAATTGGAATATAACTATACTAAAAACTTAACAGTGCGAACAGAAATTTATATTGTCAAGAAACTTGAAGTATGGTTTTAACATATTAAATTATTTCAACATTAATTTAGAACACAAGATACTTTAATATTTCAACATCAATCCTGTTGTGGCTTTTTGAGGCAGGAATGTTTTGTCTTTTTACTTTCTTTTCAATGTTATCACTGTTACCCTTTATATTCAAAATTATTTTCTTTTGTTATTTCTTCCCAATAAATTCATATTGCTTGTGTTAAACACATGTGCTTATTGCTACACTGTCATGTAAATACAAATCATTAATTCAGTTAATTATCACAAGCTGAATTGATGGCTAGGTTTGTATATTGATGAGACAGCAGCCGTTGTTCCTGGCCAGTTAGCCTGTGGTATTTATATTAACTTTCTAACCAATGTTGTCTGTGGCAATCTGTTACAAGCAGCTACCCTCCAGACATGTTTCCAATCATTATTCTTCAATGGGATTGAATCTATCGGGTCTGGTTCTTATGAATTGTGATTTTAGTCTTCTTCTTTGGGGTCAGTCAGAATATGCCTATCAAACACAAAAACAAACTTTAAGACATTTCAACAAAGTACTTGTCTTAAATAATTGTTATGATTTTGCCCTATCACGAGGTGCATTAATGTGTACAATACCTAAGGAATGCTGAGAGGGTGGGATATTTAGGTGTTGTGTACTTTGAATTCCATAAAAAAATGTGGATATATTTTAGTGCTTGGAACTTCTCATAATCCACCCTCATTTGTGAAATTGTTTGTCCACCTCCCTGAATACAGCAGAAAAGTCCCCTTGTGAGAGTTGTGTGTCCTCATCAGGTCTGGCAGATGATTTTGAGACACTGAGAATTAAATTCACAAAGACAGAGTAGTGTGAACAGTGCTAGCTAGACCAAGATTTTTACAGGCTGCTGTTGATTCACTGATCTGCAGACAAACTACACAGGCCCTGCATGAGTATTGATAGTGCTGCAATGACTACTGCTGCATGCTTACCATTCAGCTGATGGTTTGCTCAAATCAATCTTGCTGAGATCAACAATGACCTAAGAACAACATTAAACACAATTACTTCCTTTGCAAGTAGTTGGTATAGATAGTAGGATTTAGTTTTAATTAACATTTGTTTGAGTTGATTCCATTGTTCTAATTAGATCACCAAAGGTTTATTGTTGCAAGTTGTGAACTTTTTGAAACCACAATCTATGGTTATCTGCTACTTGATGTAAGTATAGTTTCCATAATCCAAAAGAAATAACTTACATCTCCCATGTTTGTTTTGCTCTTTGAGAAGAATCCCACATCATTCTTCACAGAGATTTCTACAGAATACTCTTTAAGCTTGTCCTCAGGCACCATCCACTCAAATCTGCAAAATTATAACCAGAGTTGGTAAACAAACAGAATTAAATCAAAGTAACAATTTCAAAAACCCAACTGGTTGAGTATTTACAAAGCCTGACTGGGAAACTGACTAAATTGACAAAACTAGTACCAACTACACATAGTTTCAGACCAGAGCAAAAACCTTAGGACAGGCAGGTACTTGCAAGACCAACACTGTGACCACCCAAACATGCTGCCTGAGTCTGGTTTGTACAAGACGTCTTGTTTTCTATACAAGATCTCAAGCCCTTGGTCTCTGATGCTTTCCAATTCTCTATATTTATGAAGTATATAAACAGATGGGATTTTGGATTTATGGTACTTTGATACCAAATGTAACAGGGTGGGCAATGTGAAGTATGTCAATTAGTGGCTTGTACCTCTCATCAAACTTAGGAGCCAATGTATTCTTGGCTACATCCGTCCTTCTCTTGCTGCTTCTTGATCTCTCAGGTAGAAGATATGCTCTGATGTAAGGATCTGCTAGACCATCAGAGTCACAGGGCATCAGGTCCCTACAGGACAAGAGATATTCTAATACTGAAGAGTAATATGAATACTAAATTATGGTACATTTAGAATAAGCGATACCCATGAAAGACTAGAGTCTACCAAAGAAACTAGTTAGAGAGAAGTTAGCATGGAAAAACCAGTGGAGCAAAGACAGTTTAAAATATTTGGCTATTGGTTCTAAGAATGCTAACCTTGCTTTCATGTCCTCCAGAACTAGTTTGCTTCCTTGACTGAGGTACTGGATCTTGAAGTATAGATCACCAGTTACACTCCTAGACACAAATACATGCATCAATACAGTGCAGTGTGACCATATATATTTTTCTGTCTGTAATATAATACTCATATATTAAATGATAATAATCATCAACCTTTTGATTTCTTCCTTTGGTGGCTTCTTTCTCCTTCTCACAGCAGCATCTTTACTGGAGAATTACAAACAACAGAAATATTGAATGACCTCATTAAACTTGAGATAAAACAAGAAAATACTGCTACATGGTTGAAAGAGATGTGGCTGTTTTCATAGACTCTCATATGACTGATGACAGAAGGCTTTGACTCCATGTACTAGTTCCTGGCTGTATCCACCATCAGCCAGTATGAATGCCAATATTACAGTAATTAGTACAGACATACAATATTTGGAAGGCAGAACAATAATTATAACTATCATTCCAGGATTGAAGTACTGGAACAAGGGCTTTTAATGTCTTACCTTTCACCTTCTTTGGCTTCTTTAGATGGAATGAGTTCTGAGGTTTCTTTGACTGGTTCGTCTTCTTCATCTTCTTCATCTGATGTGTCATCTTCACGGGTCACCATTGACTAAACAAATCATCATAAAGCTACGATGTAATGAGCTGCTTAAAAAATAATTGCCATATTGTATCTCTTATACTATGTCATGTTTGCTTAGACTTCAGGTCTAGTTGCAAAAATACTGGAAAATGAGTTATTCATCTGATAAAAGCCTACTCACTGAATAGAGGTACTTGTACATTGAGAAACTTTTAATTTGTTAGGCAATGTTGATAATGCTACTTACTCTCAGTTGAAGAGACAAGGTTAGAGTACTATTATGTCCAGAGTCCCTTAGAGGGAAAGGTTGTTCAAATACCATGTCATCATCTTTAAGAAGCCGTTCAAGCGAAATATCCAGCTTGCCAATACTCTTCTCTTTTACAGAGTCAAACACCTCAATATCTAGTTCCTGGTATTTAGGATCATGGATCAAGAAACGGAATGGTTCTTCCCATACTGGACTGATAGAATCTTGAATAATCTGAATGGTACAATCATTTTGAATTATATCAATTATTATGATGGCAGCTTGTACAATTCTCCTTTTTTTCTCTCTTCTCCTCACAACTAGTATAGTCTGAATGTGTAATTTTTTTATATTAAAATGCAGTTTTCTGTTTACTTCAAACTCAGTCAAATAACATTTACCACCATTTGGTGTCTTTAGGTTCTGCCAATCAAAACTCTGATTACCATACGAAAACTATCCAATCATGATTCATCAAGATTAAGTTTGTACAGACATTGGTATGAGCTTACTATAGGCAAAGTTAAAGCAAAGTTAAAATATATCTCGATGATGTTTGGAGTTTTGATTGATGGGAAAAAAACAACAAATGGTGATGAACATACACATACTTGAGTTTTCAGAAAACAGAAAATTGCAGTAAATCATATGCAATCATGTCTTACTTTGCTGGTGTGACTCTTGTTGCCAACAGTAAGTTTACAGTAAGCACTAGTTGTACCACGTGCTGGGTTAGTCACCTGTAAGTAGAAATAGAGAAGTGTTCAAATATGAAATATTGTCTGTAACATACAACAAGCAATAATTACTGTTGCATTTTGTGCTCATTCATTCTATTTATGTAATACATTATCCCATGCAAATTAAAAAAAAAACATTTCTTTCTTGGCAATGGAAAAAAAATAAAGTCTGTGCCCCTATCAGCTGTTCATTTTTACAGATGCAAACATAATGCAATTTGCTCATGTGAAGTTAAAAAAAACCCTGATTATAAGTTCCTTAAGTTTGCTAGCGATGTTTGCAATCAGCCATATGCAGCACCAATTGGTCATCATGGAGATATGATGGACAAACTTCTTTACACATTGTTCTTTGATGAAAAAATGAATGAAGGGAAAATGTATACACATTACTTACTGGTAGATTCTTAGCAGAGTCCAGTCTGACAAACAACGCAGCAGTTCCCAACATCTCTTCTCCAATAATTGCATTGGCAGGCTGAAACAAAATACAATCATCAATTGAACTATTTGACAGCCCACCACATTATAATAACTCATTTTATATTACTCTTTAATATTGGTATAAAATAACAACTTACTGGAGAAAGGTCTCCAGAGTTATTAGTAAAAACCACATTACTCTCTACTATTGGTATAAATAACAACTTACTGGAGAAAGGTCTTCAGGGTTAATAGTAAAAACCACATTACTCTCTACTATTGGTATAAATAACAACTTACTGGAGAAAGGTCTTCAGGGTTATTAGTAAAAGTAAACCAAGTGCATCGTAGGTTGATTTGTCCAGTCTCAACATTTTCCAGTGGTAGCCACAGGTCAGCACTACCCTGTTGTACCACAGTACTGATGTCTGCTTCCACAGAACCAAGTGATTCGTCATCAGATGCTTTGTCTTCATCAAACAGTGCAATCTTGATCTTTTGGCCATGACAGTTATCAACAAACACCTGGTCAAAAGTAGGAAGTATTCACAATATTGCTGATTGATGTTACCCTGGCAAACATCTGCAATTTTGTCTCTAACTAATAGAAACTTGACAATTATTTCATCATAACAGTGTAACTATAAGAATGCCTGCCAATGCTGGCTAACAGACCATCCTAGCCTGCATTGCATCTGGTACTTTCTCTCATTAATACTGTCTGTGAAGCAGTGTACAAAAACATGTTCTGAAACTCCCTACAATGCTTTTATAGGACTAAATGTCGATTGGCTGTTCAAAAGGTTCAAAACCCTTGAGGTTTGAGTTAAATCTTTTTCTGCGAAAGTTGAATGTTTTGCTGGGATCAATAGAGGCTCTCTTCTCAGGAGTCTGTTATTTGCTTGGAACAGGGTTTCTATTTCTGAGTCAAGTTTGCCAAAATATTTTCCATTTACACATGTAACAAGACAAGCTCTCATAATTTTTCTCTTGAGAAGCATGTGTAATATTATAAGCAACCAAGTTATTCTTGACAACTGAGAAGGACTGGGAAGAGCATTTAGAGCCAATCAGATAATGAGTAAGAAAGAGCCAATCAGATCGTGTGCCAAAATTCTGTCACATTGGAGCACAATATGTGCACTGTTCCGCAGATGGTTAGAATGACAATTTTTTCTGGATGCAACACAGGCTAAGGCCAACCTGAAATTGGCTAATTCTACAAAAAAGTACCTCAAAGACTTCATTCCATTTTGGATTAAGGGTACTATCTTTTGTCTCTGTCTTCATTGTCTGAGCTCCAACTGAAACAACAAATTTAATCAAACTTCATTTAATTTGCAAGTTTTCTTTACCTGTACCCCATACTCAATATCAATATTTTGTCAAAATAATTATGTTCAATGTTCATAACAACTGCTGAAAATGCAATCAGTATCTCGAAGAGAAGCTCTGTCAGTTATTAGTTATGTTGCTCACATGGCAGCTAGTATTGTCCATGAGGATGGTGAGGAGATAACATTACCTTTAATAACAGCATCACATGGCAGCTAGTATTGTCCATGAGGATGATTGATAACATTACCTTTAATAACAGCGTATGGATCTGAAGCTCCTTTCTTGAATACACCAATATCTTTCTTGACCAAGTCTTTTGCCTCAATAACTTGAATACGAAGAACACCCTAATAATAATCATAAAAAATATAATTGAATTAATCTTAATCTAATTGTGATAACAACAGTTTTGAGAAAGACTTGTTTAATGGTTACAGCCCATCCAAGGGATGTTCAGCTTAATATATAAGAATATCAGTGAGTGTAGTCTCGATGAAAACCATTTATGAGGTTTGATGTTTTGATCTATATTGTTCTAACTAAGAAAACAGAACATTTATATACCAGTAGTAATCATTTACATACTAGTTAATTGGTATTACAAGTGTATAATGATGCTTACATCAGGAAGTGGAAATTTAAGCTTGTAGAGATCAACATCTGTGAGTGGGATGGCAATTCTATTGGGTAACACTACAAATGATGCTATAACATCATCAATAGCTCCACGCAGAATGTCACTGAGAAAAAGAAAGAATGTTAATAAGTGAAACCCATAGTCATTTACCACCAATATACATGTAGCTCTGTCTGTAAAACATGAACTTGCTGTCATTGATATCTGCGACAAAAAACTGTAGGAGTTTCTTAATGGTGAAGACTTCGTCATTTGCAGTCAAGATATTAATGTTCTAAACCACAGACATTCATCTGTTTTGAAGAAATAGTAACATTTCATGATGAAAAACTTTCGCAATAGTTTGATAACATATAGTCACGCTTTTGATCCAGTGTACTGTTAAGCTTAAAAACACTTGCAATCATGCCCAGGGTAGTTCTTGAAACCACAAGATACAAGGTTCCCTTAGGTTGCCTGTGGATGGCTCTTACCTAAGACCTGGAATATCAAGGATGTTCAACATGTTGGTCAAGTCAAAGTCAACGTCCTGCAATCACACAATAACAACATTATTAGTGATAAATATCAGGCACTCTAGTGACACTGACAGATATCTAGTAAAATAATTCACAATCAGTCAGACATGAAGGTACTCTAACTTACTGGTCTGTTGAGGAAGAACACTGCGATACCACCAACCAAAGGTGATGAGGGGACCAGTGGACTTAGAATAACTCGCAAAGTACCTCTCAACTGCAAACAAACAAGGGAAATACAGGCTATTATTTACACACAACTTCAGATCAGTTTGTAAGATTCCATACTGTAGCGCAGGTGTCTACCAGAGAAGATATGCTTGCTTATACCAGTATTCATGGCCTTCAATAAATAAGTGAAGAGCAATCTCATAAACCAGTAGTAATTGATGGGGAGAATGGTCCTGCAAACGACCATTACAACAAATTTACCATTTGCACAGACTCCACTGGCACTAGTCTTAAAATACAGCAATTATTTCTTTCCTTGTGAGAAATTATTCTTGTGGTAAGTTGAAAGTGCTGCTTCTGGTATGGACTGAATACAGATTGATTGATATTTACCTGTAGATCTTCAATGCCAACAGACACACCCTTTACAGATAGTTGGATGTCTGCATCTCCTGCATAACTAATAGACAAAGGTGGAAGATATTCAAACATTCCTTCTTGAAATACAGAGCTGACATAAATGAAGCCTCAGTTTTAGTATACATTTATCTGTCAAACAGATAGTTGCATCAACTGTGCAAGTTGTCTTATGCAATTTAGCCCAGGCTATAAATTCCCTACAGTTTGATTTGTATGTTTGAAATAACATGAATGTCTAAAAGTTCTGAGAAACAAAAGAATGTGAAGTTTTTAATTTGTTGTGCTTACATGAGGTCAATATCCATAATGATCTCTGAGCGCTGCACATTGTGAGTGTAGGTCTTGATTCCACCAATACGAGGGGCCTGTTGAAGAATATGACATTTTTTGTAAAAAAAGAATAATAATAATAAACAAAACACAGAAACAAGCAAACAGAGGTAAATACACAATAATTGTAGAACTATATGAAACTGCAGTCAGAAAATATACAATGAACAAGCAAACAACAGGGTAAATACAGAACTATATGATTGAAACAGTAGTCAGAAATTACACAATAAACATTATATATTCATTATGGTTGAATCCCGGGGAGGGGGGGTACTCCCTTCAGATCTGGATAGGGGTGTTCAGCTAGGATCCTGTATATTTTAGGGGTTACCCTGTTTCTGACAAAAAATACCTAACTTCCCGTCCCTGTTTATGACAAATTACAATTGTTTACAAACATTATATGATTTGTATAAATATATCAATTCAGACACACATGCTGGTCTTATCTTTTTTTAAAGTCAACAATCTTATTCCTGCCGATTTCCTGAATGCAAAATAATCTCTTATTTTTTTGGCCCTGAGTATGACAGGAAGTTTGGATTAAATCGGAAATAGAGTAGAATTGGATACCCTGTTCATGACACCAAGCGGATCATCCCAGTGTATAGTCGATATAGGGTAGTACCCCCTGGGGATTCAACGCAGAAATATTAGATTACCGTATTTACTCGAATAAGCGCCTCCCCCGAATAAGCACCCCCTTGGAAAAAAAAATAATAATAAGCGTCTCCCCCAAATAAGCGCCTCCCCTCTTAGTGGAGCGCTTATTCGAGGATTTTGTATTTGACTGACTAAAATACTGGCTCTAAGGCAAATCTTAATTCTTCGGTTAATGCCGTTAATTTGGCTGGTACGATAAGGCCAACCTCTCTTTTTCTTTTTCCGGTGGCTTGAGCAATTAGTCTATTGAAGAAAGTTTTTCAACAGGGATGAGAGTTCTATCGGCACATGTCCAACAAGTTTTTTCTTGGATTCGGGCTGTTTTTCATGTTTGATATTGAAACTAAAAGAAACTTCGTACTTTTGAATAAGCGCCTCACTCAAATAAGCGCCTCCCTCAAATAAGCGCCCTGTTTAAGACGTGAAAAATTTAATAAGCGCTGGGGCGCTTATTCGAGTAAATACGGTAATTCTCCAATCAATAGAGTTTTCATGTTGATTTGACATGGAAATTGAGTTGCTATAGCAACCAAGTGATTATAATAGTTTACATAGATAACAGGAAACTGCTCAAGGGATATTGAAGGTTTCCCAAAATATAAATTAGTTAAGTTAAACTGATTGCAATCTGATTACAATCTAGATGTGATTTTAAATAGAGTTTTAAAAAGAAATCATTGCTCTTCTTTTTTTTGCTCTTTTTTTATCCAATACATTACTTTCTTTGTATTTTCTCTTCTAGCTATAAACTAATCTCCTTTTTGGTTTCTTCACTTTTAAACAAAACCAGTTATTCAGTTATTTCAACTTCACCATAATATAAAACTTTTATCAACTAGAGATAGGTTTCTGTTATGGAAAGTATGTGTTTGAAGTAGCCACTAAGTTAATTGCATGACATATTTTGGGATTTTTACCTGATTTCCAAGTGAAAGTTGTGCAAAGTGGATTGAGCTCAAAAATCCAGGGACATTTTTCTGCATCTCAGGCTCAACAGTTTCTTTAAGGATCTTGACAACCATGTCATTGATGTATGGCCACATTTGAACTATCATCTTCAAACAACAATATCACCATCAATGATATAATTTCTGGTAATTAATTAGGGTCTTCTGGGTAATATTGACCAGGGTGGTTATGGTTCTTACCATTGCATGCTTGTGGTAGTGTTCTTCCATCCCTCCCTCCACTAGTATGGAAGATAGACTATAGAGTCATTTTCACATGAGCTGGAAACTACTATACTGCTACAATTTAGCTGATCATGTGTTCTTTTACAATTACTAATAGAAACTGTAGTGTTTCTCCCGGCCTGTTTTACTGTGTTACATGTACTTTGGATGGCATGGTAACCTCCTAGCATACATACATGCGCACTATCTTTCTGTAGCCAGAGCCCACCTGCAGGGTAGCCTCAGCCAAACTCATTTGGGGATGAGTTTTAATATTGATTTAATATTTAGTAAGTTTTATCAGGGTTGAAATAATTTGGGATGTAATTAAGGTCCTTCATGTAAATATTATGGTGGTTATCATGATCATAGTCTAGACAATTTTTTACCTTGAAAATAAATATATTTACTGACATTTATTTTGTATTTTTTTAAAAATTCATTAATGCTTCCCAATTAATAGTAGAGTTTGCTGTATGAAACTAAAAAAATCATGTCACAAAGTCTTTTGAATCTCTTGTAATCGTCCTTGCCCCTGTCATCACTGTTGCTTGGCAACTGCTTAAGGTAGTACCGGACCCTTGCTACTGTGCATCGAGCTCGCGCATGTGGATCTGAATAGAATTTCCTGTGCAGCTAAATTGAAACCGTACGTTTAAGGTAAAATTTGGCCATTTGCAGACTTTTCACAAAAAATTAACTTTGAAAAGCTTTGTATGGTCCTAAATAGAAATTAGTGTCCATGCCTTCCCAGCCAAAACATTGAAATTTCAACTTATTTTATTCTTAGAATAAAGAGAGGGAAAAAAAGTTTATTGACAAATTTTCTCAAATTTCAACATTTTCACACCAACACAAACATATAATTTGGCCGAATGCAAATAATTTTGCTTTTTTTACAATCTATTTTTTATACTATTTATGAAATATTGGATGGATTTTTTATCTTGATATGTTTTCTTAATTCAACACCTATTGTCAAAACAGTTTTTTGCTTTTCTTTCACAAATGGACCCAAGTACTTTGTATTTATTGGTTGAAGAAGATTTTCCACAAAAACATGCGAAAAACTTTAAAAAAATCGTTTATATCTTGAAAACCAAGACAGGGACCCCCTTCTTTTTTTTTTTTTCCCTATATTTGAATATCCTAACATTGAACTTTAAATCGACAGAATTTATAAAAACATTCAATTTTGATGATAGGGTACTACAAGGAGCATATTGTTTATTTGTGGCCCTAGAAGCGTCATTTGTGCTTGAGTAAAATGAATCACATACAATGAAATTACCCTTGTCACTCATTTATTTCTTTGTGAAATTTACTAAATGAACACCTTATTTTTTATTTATTACATACAATACAGCTTGTGAAATAGACATGCTGTCACCATGAACATGAAGTACTATCCTAAAGTAATCCAAATGTGAAAATATACAGAAAACAGTCGTAGAGTATAATGTTAATAATACCTCTCTTCATTTAAAAAAAGCTTGAAATCCACACACACTGTCAGGGTTTTTAAATGAAGCAACTTTTGATACAGTGAAATATTAAATTCATGTTCACACATAAAGTGTATGTTAAAAATGGATCATGCTGTGCTTGATAACACTGACTACATAAAACACATTATCATGATTATGATCATCATTAGCCATCTATCAAGACAGAATTAATCACAACAATAGCCATAATATTTTTATTGTAATTTTAAAATAATGTGATTCAATCTATTAGTACCTTGTTTAACCATTCTGCCCGTTCAACATCTGGGAAAAACACCTACAAAACAACAATAATAAATAATTAATAATAATAACATGTAAATAGTTGGGTTATTAATCTTGTGGTTTAATGACCAATCACCTACTTGGGAATCTAGGGTTTACATGGTAACAATGAAAAGGCTGTTTGATATACATGTGTGTAAATAAGAAAAGAAAAATAAAATGTACAAAAATGAGAATGCATTTGTGCAATTAACAAACTTAATTTTGCTTTTAGTATTCTATTAACTCAGATAAAAAAAAAGCACTCTAGTATGCATTTTTTTTCATAGTGGTAAACCATGGTTTAAGATGTAAAATGATCTTATATATTCATGATCAAAGCACACTCTCTCTGCAGCAGATGTTATACAAATGAGAAAATCTCCTCATTAGCATACTGACCTAGTGAAAACATCAAAAGAATATCTCTATCAAATAAAATTAAAAATAAACACTCCTCTGTAGAATACTCTGTAGAATACTAATTGGGGGATATTAGTAACAGAAGATAACATGGTTTAGGAGAAATATTGTGACTTTTTGGATGAAAATTATTTTCTTGAGATGGAATTGTTTTTTTTTTTTTGTGGTTGTCATTCTCATCAAACAGCTGATCAATGTCTTTTCAATTTCTGTGTTATAAACTGCATTTGTTTGGCTAAAAATTGCTACCTTCTTACTGTCATTACTTAGTTTAGACAGAATCCTAAAATAATTTGCTGTTTAAGTGAAGTACAGAAACAGGAGGTTGAATAAGTGAGATTGTTAACAAGATGAATTTATAAACTAAAACCAGGGGATAGTTCATTCAGTGCCAGCAACAAAATCAAGTGCACAAAATTGTGAATGTATTTCAAAGAAAGCTGCACCATTATTTAAAAGATATAAAGTACAAAAAAATCAAAATAGATGAAATATATATAAGGGATGTACTAAATATAGAGACTCTTGGAATATACACCACATGTCCTTAACACAATGGGAAATTCACCAACATTGACCATTTCACCAAAGAAAAACACCAACAAGACAAAAACATTAACCTCAGTTGTTCTTCGTTTTGGCGGAGGCATACTCTGACCACCAGAGTAAAACATGTGTTTAAAGAAGTTGATGATCCATGAGCAACACATCTTGGATGTTTCTTCTCAGAGCTCACCTTTACAACCATCAGAAATCAATATCTGATTATTCAAAGTCAACCATGTGATCATGTTGAGGCCATATTTGCATAGGATCAGCTGGTTCCTATTCAATATAAAGAGGTCTATCCTCTACATCCTGAATCTCCCCAGCATATGGTCTAATAGCAAGATATTTGGAAAATGGACTAAAAACATTGATATTAAAAGCTGGAGATTAACGTGCAACTTGAATCCAAAGTACATATCCATTTCCAAGAATTAACTTGTTTTAGATGGCATTTTTGAAGTAATTTATTGTAATCTACAAGTCAAATCTTCAAAATATTACAATTAACATAAAATTATAGGGTTAATGTTCAAATATCGTCTATCTGACTGAAAACTGGCATCCAACTTACATTGTCAGTTTCTTGCTATTTTTACAATAATATTTTTTACTTGCAATTGTTAAATGTCTTGAAAATATTCATGAAAACGTGACAGACTGCTCTACTTCCTTGATACAAAATGAAATGATAAAAAATCTATTCAATATGATAATGTGATATGGTGAACTCAAAAAAGGGAAATAAGAAAATCAAAAATTAGGAGACAAAGAAAATAGAACCATCTTTAGAATACAATAGAATGAAATTTCTTTTAATTCTTGCATGCAGAATATTTTAATGCATTAAAAGTATAGCTTTTCTGTGACAACATTGATCGAAAGTTAAATAATTATGCTGAGCCAAATTATATTTTAGTTCTATAATAATAAAAATAACAGTATTTTAATAATAAATAATTTGTCATATCCCAAATCAAAAAATTACATTTTGAACAAAGAGCGGTCAGCAGGAAAAGTTGTTAGAAAGTAATACAATTTTTTTAACAATGTAATTTCAATTGTTTGAAAGGTGTGTTTGACTGGGCTAACAGATGGAAGCCTGATGAGACAATTCACAACATTTTATCTCAGACAGTTGAATATCTTATTTCATCAATCTAGACATCATTTTTCCTATTTCCCAGGAAACTAATCATTTTTTCAAATTAAAACCTATTTGAACAAAATGAAATGTTTCCTTCACTTAATATTATTTTCTCATTTAAAAGCAAAGTTTTAATTCCCATAATTGCTTTTTACTTAATACCTGTATATTATGTAAAAGTTGTGTGAGTTTGTTATGAATAGCTGCAATTATTATTAAAATAGATCCTTTTATATATATTGATATAATTTAGTGATTGTTAGTTTTTATGACTTTTCTGTTGGCATTCTTCCTAGTCACTATTCTTTGTTTTTGCTAATTAATGCACCTTTTGTTACTTGATTGCAAAATATTGTTAATAATTTAGAAGCTTGCTGTCCTATTTGGCTATTGCAGCAAAACTTGCACCTTATTTTTAAGGAAACTGTGTCCAATATATTTTATTTTTGTAATTGTGGTGTAAACAAACTAATCAGTCAGCTTTTCTGTTCACATTGTATATTCTGTGCACATTTTGTACAAATTAGTACTTTCCAATATTTATCACGAACAGTTGTATAGCTCCTCCCTAACCCCCTCTCGCAACTGTCAAAAATGTGTTTAAGTTATTATTAATTCTAGTTTTGTTGTGTTTCTGTGAAAACAATTTTTGGGGTATTTTTAAACATCTGTTTTATCATAGAAGTGATAATGAATGCTTGTCTCCAGGAAGATATTTTTATTTCACTCTCACAATAAAGATTTACATTATCACTGATTATCAAAGAAGCAGCTGTAGGCTTCATTCTAAAGTACAATCATCAATGGATGATGTGAAATTTGAATGTGAAAATTTTGCAACAAATAAACACTGATGCAGCCTGTATAAATATATGTAGATGTAGCTGCAATACCAAAAATTTAATAAAGCACAAATTAAACATTCTTCTAGAATATCAATATAAATTTATTTGTTTATGGAATACCACATAAATTGCAAAAATACACACACATAGCAAGGGCATATATTATAAAGCCAACATAAAATTGGTCATATGCCAGCCCCCTTCCATATGAAAACTTTACAAGTAAGCAATTGATTAACAGTTGATTAAGGTCTTTTAGCTGACAGTAGGGCATGTCTTTAAATAATGAATGCACAATAATGTTACAGTTTATACTTTAAGCTCAATTTCACTATGAATTATAAATGTTTTTTGCATATGTTTACACCTATTAATAAATATTTAGGAACACAAATTCTATTGGTAATAAATAACACGAAAACATTATCAGTGTTTAATATTCACATATTATGGCCCTTTCACTGACCATTCTATTCACATGGACAACACTTAAATAGATCCAGTCTTAAATACATTAGTATACAATAACATTTTTAAAAAGGAAGAGTCACAATTAACATGTAGACAACTGTGTGTTATTAACATATTCACCATGCACAAACACAGGTGGCTCCATTTTACAAGTGAAAACTATCTGACTTGCAAAACATCAGTTAAACAAAAGGTAAACAGTTATTGTGAAAATCGAGTCTAGAGCTGAAAAATAAAACAAGCTAAACTGCACATACAGACAATATAACCAGCAAATGAACACACTGAAAGGGAAAAAAACACCCATCCCATTATCATTTCTATTCAAACTTTCATCACCCCCACAAATGCATTTTTTCTGTTTTTGTTTCTTTCAGGTGATTGAGTTAATGACTTTTGCAATATAGAAAAAAGATATGAAAATGTAATAAAAATTTGATATCTATTATACAATATTATGGTACAAAGGGTTCAGCAGAATCACTTTGAAGTCCAAGTACTTCAGGAACTGGTATTTGTCTAAATCTCAAGTATTGTTTCTAATAACTAAGATATGACAAAGGTACGTACGTTTACATAGCAAACTTTTATAACAATAGCACAAAAGATATTACCAAAATCGGGGGGAAAAAAATCGTTTCTATTCAAGACAACCGTTTGAAGCAAATTATAGTTTTAGCATCTATATGGAATTATATAAATTTCATTTAACATGTATAAACTGTGATGAAGCTACAGTACACACAATCAACAGAGGCAAGACTTTTCAAAGTCTATTTTGTAAATCATAATAATTAATTTATAATGAGTTTATATTTTTACCGCAATCATTTTGAAAAATATAAATATACGAAAACCACTTGCTAGACCAGTTAATTATCTGAAACAGAAATTATTTAGAACGAGCAATTTAGGAGTGATCAAAGTTTGAGGTTGCTTTGTGCTAGAAAGTTCGTCTACAACACTTTTACAGTCGCAGATCTTACCCAGGATGGTAGGTCTTCCATTCGAGGGACTATAGCCCCTTCAGCTGCCAGTTTTGCCGACTCTTGAAGGATTGCTCGCTTCTTCTGTCTCTCCTCTTTGTTTAGTTTCCATATTATAAAAATCACCAATCCACAAAGTACCCATACATAGCTCAAACCTAACCAGCCGACGAACCAAATGCCAAGAGCAACT
Organism: Diadumene lineata; assembly: GCA_918843875.1. Classification (NCBI taxonomy): domain Eukaryota; kingdom Metazoa; phylum Cnidaria; class Anthozoa; order Actiniaria; family Diadumenidae; genus Diadumene; species Diadumene lineata. The sequence goes on from OU974069.1 coordinate 41,406,999, forward strand.
CCAACAAACTTGAAATATTTGACGGCGAATTTCACAACCTCGACGTTCAAAGCTGGTCCTTCCTTTTTTGGAGGTTCAGGGGGAATAGGTTTAGCATCAGGTGGTTGTGTTGGAATAGCAGATATTGGCTTTTGGTCTGCACTCTCTGCTGATGGACTCTCCTGTTTTGTGGCCATCTTTGCAATGATCAAGAAACAACGAGGCACTATAACCCAGGCCGGCTCTTGCACGTCACGTACTGTGACATAGCGTTACGCGTGACATGTCAGCTGGGAAAACCCGCCAAAAAGTGTGTTTTTTTGTCTTGCAATTTTAAAAATCTCCGTCGCATTTTTTTCTGTTGATGCATGTTTTAATAAACTGCTTTTCATTCACGGATCACTACTTTGAAATTGTTGTTCTGGATTTATTACGTTCTCGAGAAAATATATATTTGGTAAGCGGGTTGCTCAATCTAAGACCGATGGCGTGACTTTCGTGAAATAACATCCCATTGCAGAAGAACGGAAATTTCAAAAGGTGTTTCGCAAGAAAAGACCGAAATATTGAGAAACTAAACAGTAAACTGAAGATGATCAGATGTATGAATTCGGCTAGAGGCTGTACAAACAAACCATGAATGACGGCGATATTCTTGTGGTAACTGGAAAATTTTTTTTTACTGTTCATTGACTTTCCGACATACTGGTTAACCGTTTTCAAAATGAGCACATGGTAAAAAAGAAGATGGCGTGTGCCATAGTTATTTTGTATCAAGATATCAGTTTACGGCATTCTGCATTCCCAAGTATTATCATTAAAAAACTTTGATTTAATTTGATCAAACGCATTTAGTAATAAAAAAAACTCATTATAAATCTTTTTTTATTGATTTTGAGAGAAGTGCTCAAATGATACTTCAACAGCGCATTTGAATTAATCAAAACAATAAATGTAGCTAAAAATTATTACCCATGAAGGAAGTTCGTCCAATCGAGCTTGCAGTGCCATTTCTTCATTCTCGGCCACTCCTTTTATTATAACTTTCTTCTCATTTTTCTTATCCTGATTTTTGCTCCATATGGTGTAGATAACTGTACCGATAACGACCCAAATATAACGAAATCCAAACCAGCCAACTAACCATATCAGAAACGCCACTGCGGCGTACTTTAAGAATCCTATAATAACCTTAGCGACCAACATCTCGTCCCTGCCTGGAGTGCCTGCATTGCTAGCTGGTTGTGCTGCCTTTGCAGGATTCAGATCCTTACCAGGAGGACCAGTCGCTTCTTTTACACATTCGTCTACGGAACTTTTCTTCTCCATTTTGTCGTAGTAAGTATATACTGTGGAGGTTTCCTCACAGACTGTTGACAATCACCTCGCCAGGTAACACAACACGTCAGTCAATATCCCGCTGAATAATTCATAGCTTTTGTTATTAGCCAATTAGAAGCCTCAGCGGATCAGTGGGATTTTCTCCGAGGTTATAAACAATTCGAAAACAAGTTATGACGAGTAAAGAATCAAAACAATCTCGACAAATAACACTCATGATATGCCGGCTTTTAAAATCAAATCAGTACAACAAACTGAACTGAAGAAGTCAACATAGTATTATCATTGCATAGACTCAGTGAATGTTTTCTATCGAATGAAATTTGCTCAACTGTAAACATGATTTCAGATCTGGTTGGGTGTTTCCCATTTACCTACAACAGGTTGCGTTGCTTTGGTTTGTGTTGAAAGAGCTTTTACGTCTGGTGATTCCCGTTTTCGTTTTACTATGAAAGGGCGAATTTTGTAGTCTTTTTTTCGCCTCAGTTAAAATCATGCATACATACGGTACTTAATTCTGTTTCTCCATATCATGGCCATTTATTAAGCGAAAACAGTAGGTAGCTTCCGCGGTATTTTGTGAAATCAAATAATGAACAAATAAATAAGGGTGTCACTACAAAGTTTGGCAGGAATTCAAAATAGACACTTGCATTGGCTGTAACTATAGCTACGCCAGCGAACTGGCGCACAGAGAATGACTGATCTGTGTAAAAGATACTGAAATACTGTAAAATAATAATTTTGTTTTAATATTGATAATTAAAATTACTATCTTTCTATTTTGGCCTCAATGCCCGTTGTTGTAGAAATTTATAGCTAGGCTACTTACTTTAGGCTATGCCCGTAAGTGATTTTATTGGTACTCAGTCGAAAAATACGCACTTATTCAGTTTGTGGGTTCTATACGTTTTTATCTCACCTACATCAATAGCAGAAAAAATGTCATTAAAACATATAAAAAAATTATAAAAAAATGACCTCTCCCCTCAATTTTTTATTGGTACTTCCTTCAGCTCGACGCAGTTTTCCCAGGAAGCCAAGGCAACAAACAAGGGCCTAAAGACTCTCAGTATGTCCTAGCCAAAACACATACGGTGTTCTTGCAATCACTGAAGCAGTGTTCAACAGCTGAATGGTGCACATGACGATATACCGACATGTGCACATATATCATGAAACTAGAAGTTACCACTCTAATAGTAACAAAGAACACTTTTAACACATAAATACACAACAAAGCATTCAAAACGTTACTTTTATTAACTCTGCTTGTGAGTAAACTACAAATAGTGTCATGTCTTATACACTGGGGTTCCGCTGATTTGACAATTAGTAAAGTATATATGCAGAAATTCAATTCCAGCTATTTGGCAAGAAAGTACAAAATTATTACAAAGTATACTGGCACAGCTTAGTTTCCAAATTGTATTGGTATTTCCAGTCCTTATTTATGTCTCCTTTACTTCCCGAGCAAGATTTACTATCATGAACCTACAAACAATGACTACCATACCCATAAAGGCGATATAATTAATAAAAGTTTAATATTATATATCTAAATTACAAAATGCTTATTATAATTCTTCTTTAGGAGAGCTAGCCTTAGTCTTCTCCGTCAAAAAATTAATAAAGTCGTCTAATTGTCTCTGTCCTTCATATTTGAGCGGGTTATTCTTGTCTTTAGCTGGTGCGAAGTAAATAGTGGGGAACCCCTCGGCAGGATAATCTTTTGGCACGTCATTTGCAGTGGCATCCATTTTAGCAATGACTATATTCTTGTTGTCGTTGAAGTGTTTCCCTAGTTTCTTGTAAACCGGTTCCAATGCTTTACAGTGACCGCACCAAGGAGCATACATTTCAATGAGGACATCTTTCGTTTCATCGCGTACAACCTCGTCGAAATTCTTGCCGACAACAATCTTGACCGGACCATCGTTCTTCTTAGGGATTGGTTGAGATTTGATGATAGGTTTGATATTTCCTGGAAGGAGGAAGATATATAACAACAATCAACATGTGCCTTTGTCATCACGATAATTACCGAACCATCGTTGCCAACATGTTATGGCATCATCATCTTATCAATCAACATCAGCATCTGTTACAGCTACAACTATCTTTGTCATCACTAGATGGACACCGTCATCGTAGTCGTTAGAGGAACTGATCTGGGTCATCACGATCGTTATAATCTTCGACACCACCATCATTATCATCATATGATCCTCATTATCTTGCCAAACTTTACCATCACTTACATCTTTGAGTTCTCGCGAGCTAAATACTAACCTGCTTTGAATTCTTCAATAAATTCTCTCAAACTGTCTTCAGAGAACTCCTCATCTGGTTCCATACGATATCGTCGACCTTTATCATCAAAACATCCAACGCTGATTTCCTCGCCAGTGTCATCAAGACCCAAATCCTTTAGTTTATCCTCAAAGTCGGCTTCATTAGCGATTGCAAACGTGATGTCACGATGATCCTTGGCCACCTCAAGAACCTTACTGCGCCAAATCTGAGTAGCTGTCAATGTAACAAATATACAAACATGAAACGTGACGTTACATAAATGGTGAGAAATAATTAGATTTACACCACATAAATATAAAGATTTACACCAGCACTAAATGTCCTCGAAAGAGTATCAATGAGATATTTCTACTAATAAATTCACATGGATCTGCAGAACCTGCCGTGTAGTTGGAAGTTTTTAGTACTTGTTTCAACTACTGACTTCAACCCAACAGCATATATATTAACCATTATTTCGTAAATGCACTTACCTTTTCTATATTCAAAAGAGAAGTCAACACCATAATAGACAACACACAGTGGTCTTTTAGAGTACTTCTTCTCCTGGTCATGGGGGTTGATCTGGCCAACAAGAGGAACCATCTTCTCCTTGTAAAAGGCTTGAAGGTTGTCAGGAGTTGCTTCTTTGCCCTGAAAAAAATAAAATAAAAACAATTACAAATGATAAATCAAATACAAAAAAATGCAAGCTAGAGGAAATGAGAAATACTGAAACACAAAGACACTGTTTAAACATACAATCTAAAATAGCCAAAGATACCTCAAAAATGAAATGCTTGGGTTCATATTTCGACTGGAATCTGGCAGGCTGGAAGAGAACAATGGAGCTTTTCTTGATGTCATAATGTTTCTTGGCAGCAGGGTCAAAGGTGTGTCCAAAAGCATAGTCTTCTCTTACATCATTGTTGGCTTCAAGGTACTGCTCAAGAAGTTTATCTTGTTCATTATCAAAAAATCCAATAATTGCTACATCATCTTTGTCTTTCATGAAATCTCGAACAGCCTTCAATGAGGAAAGGAGACGGGAGCTTGGTCCAACTTGCTTGCGCATGTAGTCACTGATTCCTGGACAAAAGCACAATAAAAGCCATAGTCAGTTACAAATAGACTATGAATACTACTATAGAAAATGATTTAATAGGGACTGCTTATGAGGAGGAGGGCTGGTGCAAAACGAGGGAGGATCACAATTTTTCATGCAAAGCCAAATGAGAATTCATTCTATTCTAAATTGCTGTTAAAAAGGTTGGGGTGGGTTGTTGCTTTTTGTTGCTGTTTCTGTTGTCACACATGATCTAAGAGCTGAAACTATCAATACAAACAGGGTTTAGGTGAACTACAACTTCTTACCATAATGGTTTCTTTCTCCTTTGTAATCAGATGGTTTACCATTCCTAAAGACCTTCAATGTTGGATAACCTGTGACACCATATTTCTGAGCCAAATCAGACTCTACCGTAGCATCCACCTTGGCCAGAGCAATGGGTGGGTCATTGTCTTTCAGTTCTTGGGCTGCTTTCTCATATTCTGGTGCAAGGGACTTGCAATGACCACACCTTGGAATTAATAAACAATTACTGGATGATGCTTTGATGATATCCACAATTATCAATGTCGAGGTGAGTGTTCAGACAATAACATTTGCTGAGACATTGATAATTACGGATATCATCAAAGCCTAATTTAATAATTGTTTTATTATACATTGTTTAAACATGCTCGACTCTCAATGAAAACAAAAAAAAGGTAAAACCTTATTTAAAAAATTGTTTTGTGCATGCATGAAAATTGTAAATGCACCTTATAAAATTCATTAATAATTAATTAACCCAGAACAATGAAAAATCACTACCGTGACGGCATCTGTGTATTTGATACAGAAATCATCCTGATTTGCATAAGGTTTATCTTGAAATATCTCGGCCAAATTAAATGTAATATTTCAAAAATATTAATCTAAAATAGACACTACTTTTTAATATACAATATTCGTGTCTGATCTGTATGGAATATAATATGTCTCGCCTTCGGCTCGACATTGTATATTCCATACAGATCAGCTGCTCATAATGTATATATTACATATAAAGCCACTAATGGAAAATTGCTGGCGCACACCAATATTACCTACAAATATAAGTCAGTAAAAGATGTAAGAATGAGTGATGAGTGCTTACCACGGTGCATAGAATTCAACCAACATAAGACTTTCCTTGTTTATGGTTGAGTAGAAATTGTCCTTTGTTAAAGTGATGACAGCAGGTGGTGGAGGTTTCCACTCTGGATCAGCACGAACCTTAAGGTACTCAACGATACCTAAAAATGACAACATCAAGTTTCAAGTTCCACATCTAAAATAAATCAACCTATCTATCAAGAGAGAATGGCAAATATGATGCTGAATTCCTCTCTTATTGGAATTTTTTTTGAGAAATGTTTTTCAGGAATCAAGTTTTTCCATTTTTTGAAGGAGCAATGATGTTGTATAAAAATTAGAGAAGTATATACCTGCTTCATGTCTTGGGCCATCATAATCAGTTGGTTCTCCTTTCTTGAAAAACTTCAAAGTAGGATATCCACTGACATCAAATCTCTGTGCAAGGTCTGATTCCACTGTGGCATCAACCTTACCAAATACAACTGGTGGGTCACTACTCTTCATCTTCTTAGCAGCTTTTGCATACTCTGGGGCCAGAGACTTGCAGTGACCACACCTAACAGACAACAAATACCATTCCATTAGCTAAGCAACAAGTTTATTCTGATAATTAAGGTGAAATTCCGAGTGTGGGGTGTAGCTAACTGGTGAATTGCACTTCACTTGATTATAAAGTTGTAAAGTTCCAGAAATTTTTCTTGATACAGGGTTTATCTTGTCAGAAATAAGTGAAAGAATATACCAAGTCTCATTTTTAGCATATCAGAGTTCATGCAAGGTTTGAGCCCAGGCGTAAGTAGTGGGATTGAGTTGCAATGTTCTGATAAAGAAAAGGTTGCTGGGGCATGCCTTTAGACCCCCTACTTTCCCCTCGGTCCATGTCACAATTATTGTGACATAATTATTATCAAAAAAGAAACATTTATAAACATTCACTAAACAATAAGATACTCTAACAACATCTTGATTTACAACACAATAATTAGTTCTATGTAATGTATCTAATATGTAATATTTGTAGTCATTATTGTAAATAATGGTTGTTAAAAGTTTGATCCCTGGGCGATCTTCATATCCATGTAGATCAACACTAAGGTTATGGTCCGATGTGATGTTTTTGAGCTTATGCCAAATTAAGTTTCAGCTTAGCTTCTTGGTGCTGCCTGCTCAACCCAGGTTTTACTTGATCGCTCAAATCAAGAGGGGGTACTCCCTTCAGATCTGGGTAGGGGTGTTCCACTGGGATTCTGTAGGAGTTACCCTGTTTATGACAAAAAATACATAACTTCCATACCCTGTTTATGATAAATGATTGAATTGTATAGCTGTGCTAATATATCTATCAAGTCATTTATTAAAATCAATGATTTTATTCTGCTGATTTTTTAAATGCAAAAAATTTCCCTCATTTTCTGGGCCCTGTGTATGACAGTAAATTAATTGGATTAAATCGAAAATAGAGTAGAATTCAACACCCTGTTCATGAGACCAAGCTAGAAAAAAACATACCCTGTTCAGCAGATCATTTACATATACCGTATTTACTCGAATAAGTGCTTCCCCCGAATAAGCGCCCCTCTCGAATAAGCGCCCCTTTTGAACAGAAAAAAATAATAAACGCCTCCCCCGAATAAGCACCCCCTATCCCGCGCTAGAACTCTTACATTCAGATCAAAAATAAATAAAAGTGTGATTTAACATATGTACATCTCGTGTTTAATATACAGTCAATTAACATAGAAGCTTCTTCTCTTTATGTTATACTAATACTAGTACTGCTGCAGTAGTACAACATTGATTTTAAAAGAAAAACATACTTTGTCCAGTGTGTACATGCTTCGTTTCGTTGAATAAGCGCCCCCTTTTAGAAGTGAAAAATTTAATAAGCGCTGGGGCGCTTATTCAAGTAAATACGGTAGTTGATAGAGGGTAGTACACACCTCAGGGCTCAAATTACCAGAAATTGCTAAATGTACAACAATGCCTTTCAAAATCACAATGTATTATTTATATGATGAACCACTTTTAATCCATATTTTCTAGTGTGACCTGACCTGAGCTGTGTTATGCTTTCTGTTAAGCTAGCTTTCCTCTTAAGAAATGAAAAACCTTTTAACACCAAAATCTAACCCCTATAGTACCGCAACCTAAGAGACAGCTGGCCTAAGTGTATTTGTTGTTGATCTCAATGCATACAATAGGTAATTATAATTGTTAATGAGAATTACCACTTAAATATCTTATTAACCATAGCCATCCACTCAAAGGATTTAGATTTAACTCACTTTTTGACTAAAGCACTTTTAATCAATTTTCAGCAATAAAAAATTGAATTGGATTGTTCTTATTACAAAATTTTGTTCTTGATTAGTCACAAATATATTTTTTATCACAAGAGGAGAAAAGTAGAGTAATTATAAAAATATCAGCATTAACAATGAAACTAGCAAATCAATCCTAGAAATATTTCGATAATGTTATATGTTGCTTTTGTTTCACATCCATAAACCGACTCAAAAGAAAAGAACTGAAATAACAATGTGATAAAGAAGCCAGCTTATCTAATTTATCATTAACACGATTTAGTTTAGGCAGCCACAACACGAAATATTTAGAGTAATCACAACGGTTAATGAATCTGGACAACAAATTGTTAAGTAAAAAAATTACGGAGATTTAGATACTTATGAGTATCTATTTACGTAAATACATCAATCTTGCCGACTTAAAACTTCTTCGACAAACTTGACAAATCACAGCTGCTTTTAAAAATAAAAACACAAAAAATATCTAAGCACATGAAAGAGCTACACTAGATGCTGATACATACCATGGAGCATAGAATTCAACAACAATATTTTCATTCTTCTCGAGAGCTTTATCAAAGTTTTTCGAATTTAGCACGAGCACATCGTCTTCTTCCTTGAATTCTTCAGAACTTTCTGAGTTCTCTTCCGAACTTTCTTGTTCAGATCCATTCACTTCTGTAGGCTCGACTTCTTCTTCCTTAGCTGCTTCATCTTCTGCAAATACTACAAATGCAGAGAAGAGAGATAAAAGAAGAAGAATATGGAAAGATTTCAACAACTTCATGTTTGCTGTTAGACTTAGTTGTAGTTTCTCGCACACATGCATGGAGAGGATTCCCAGTTACAAAGAAATTATCAACCAATCAACATGCGACATGTTTTAGATTCCCAGCCAATCAGCGAAGTTGTAGTTTCGGTCCAATCAGACGACGCAACGCGGCCATATTGTATTATTGTTTTCAGTTTTTTTCCTTTTGCATTGTCCACTTTAAAAGCTTGTAAATTAGTCGAATTATCATGATTACTGCTATAGTTTTGCTCGAAATGGGCTTCTTGTTGAAATTTTAAAATCTGGGATGTTACGTCACTAAAAGGAATTTTTTGGGATTTTATTCCAGTACACGATGGCCTTCGTATCTTTTAGGGGATAAAAGTCAGCGATTTGCCAAATATATTAATGCTCACTTTTAGGGATTCAAAAAGAAACAAACCTTCACTGATAAATAGCTTTTGATTTTTAGAAATCCAGTCATTAATGTATATATCAATAAAACTTATTTTTGGTGTATCAAATGAGATGAGATTTTTTGGTATATTTTAGGGGTGCAAACCCGGGGGTGCAAATTTATGAAGCAGCGCCCTTTTGAAAAACGCCCAGTACCTTCTAGGAGTATTTAATTAAAAAAATTCCGACGGCATCCCCCGTACGTTGTCGTTTATCCCCTGGCAGGTCCTCCCTTCTCATGGCTATTAGTATATTGTACAGCCGAACCATAACTGTTAAAACTGCAATAATGACAAAAATTATTTTGCAATTTGTTCCAACCTGAATACAAAAATAAAAGGAAACAAAAAAAGAAGCAGTTCGGGGAGGCTACTACGGCCCCAACTTTGACCGTGTTCCAAAATAAAATCGCAAAAAAATATATCCGGTTCCAGGTCCGGAGTAAAGTCACCAAAAACCATATGCCATGATATTTGATAGAGACGTTTTCGCATGAGTGGGAAATGCTACGGTAACGATATCTGTACGATACGGAAAGTACTTTTTCCCACTAGTACGAAAACGACTCTAAGCGTGTACAGTCAGGGTCAGTCAGTAGTAAACGTTAAGGATGGATAAACATAATATCGTATACAAATAAACTTGTCTCCATAATTGCGAAAAAGATCCCCTGTCCCAGAGAGATAGAGTAAAATCTGTTCAAGATTAAAATCTTGGACAGAGAGTGTATGGGGACAGTACAGGGGCGGGACGCCACCGTATCGGATTTTATGTATGTGCATACACTCGAGCGCGCGCCCAGCTTAGGTGACCTTTCAAACAAAAGACGTTGCCAGCATCGCACTATTTATTGTTCTTTTTCTTCGTAATTCTTTTTCCAAGTTTCGAGCAAAATATCTAAAAGAACGAAGTCCGTTACTCGTTTTTTTTTTTCATTTGGAAACTGAAGACACTGACATGCACTGCATTAAACTTCAGGGGCGGCGGAACAGGGGGGGGGGGGGGGGAATATCGGTTAAAAACATTAATGCTTGAGTTTATGCAAAACAATTGTTTTGTGATTTTCCGGTTTGTAAAGTTTTCCAATTAGATGCTACGTGCCATAAAGACCGGTACACACGAGGGAGCTTGCTCCCGCAACATGCTCCCGGAGCAAGCTCCTTCGTGTGTACCAACGATTTAACGCGAAAAATATGTTTAGCAACAAACGTTTTGCTCCAGGGTTTTGCTCCCTCGAATTAAAACCGGTACATGCGAGGGAGCTTGCTCCTGAAACACACTTTTGCAACATATTTTGCTCCCTGATTTTGCTCCCTCATTTCAAACTTGATATGAGGGAGCAAAACCAGGGAGCAAAAGTTTTGTTGCGCAACACATTTTTTCGCGTGAAATCGTTGGTACACATGAGGGAGCTTGCTCCGGGAGTTGTTGCGGGAGCGTGTTGCGGGAGCAAGCTCCCTCGTGTGTACCGGCCTTAAAACATAACCGCCTTGGATGCAGGAGCTGGTTTCCTGTGTCGTAAGGAAATGCGAGATGACTGGGCTCTCGGTATTACTTTCTCTTGGGATGGGGAGGGGTGGGGGAGTATAGTGCCACTCCCCACAGATGTTACTCTTCCGCCGCCAGCAAGTTATGAGTGTGTCGCAAGGTTTGGTAATGGTAGTTATTAAGTTGTGGAGGGAAGTGTACGTTTTTAGACAATTTTTTTTCAAGTCTCCCAGCGTGGGAATCGAACTCGTAATTCTAATGAACCGCCATTTTGAAAAAAAGGACCGAAGTATGATTGCCTGGGTTCGCCTGGGTTGGGTTCTGGGTTGCCTGTGGTTTGACTGGAGCTCCTGTGTTGTCACATGCTCAAAAGCGAGGGAATTAGTTTTGCTGACCTGGACATTTGTACAACTTTACGCTCGAAAAGGGGACGTATAACGCTAATGAGCCATGGCTAAGAATAACTACATATCGGTAATGTATTAAAATGATTAAATAGCTTCGTATTTGTGCGTAAAATTTGGTTTTCTTGTCAAGGTATAGATGACATTATCAATTGTTTGAAACGTAAACCAAATTAAGGTCAAAATTGCATGCATTACAACGACTATCACTGGACTCCCTCAAGGGCTTAGTTTTTTTCTTCCGCGTTTTTGAACAAACCACAGGTAGTCACAGTCATGTCGGTGGTGTTTTATATCAGTGGTTTCATGTGACCACCCCTTCCATCCCTCCATATTTTGTTTGTTATTTACAATCGCATCCAATCACATAAAGGCCGGTACACACGAGGGAGCTTGCTCCCACAACACGCTCCCGCAACATGCTCCTGGGTTATTTTTCAAGACCAGTACACACAAGGGAGCTTGCTCCCACAACATGCTCACGGAGCAAGCTCCCTCAAGTGCACCAACGATTTAACGCGAAAAACATGTTTCTCAACAAAAGTTTTGCTCCCTGGTTTTGCTCATAACAAAGCATTTTCATGGCTGAAGAATGTACCTTTTTGGGAATAGGCCATTGCATGATGACGTAGAATACTACCACTACCAGAATGCTTTGCTGACTTTCTTTATATCACAATTAGTGTAAATTGTTTTATGAATCTCCACAGGGATTAAAGATTTTAATATTAAAGAGAATTTGCAATTAATGCTGGTAGTAGTAGCCAAACGGCGCCATATTATGCAAATGACTTATTTTGTTGTTTCTTTCGAGGCTCTCCTGGTTTCAACAATTTGATGGCCACAGCTGAATCTTTTGTATAGCTCATTTACAAACTTCAAGGAAACTAAATGCTGTTAAGATCTTTTGTGTTGTCTTTCATGAGTAGATTTGCATAGCCCATCTATTCCTTCGAATGCCTGCAAGGGAGATTAGAAATTTAGAAAGCTGAAACTCTTTCAGGAAATATAGTTCATTTTTATACCTTAACATCACAATTTTTTGCAACTGTTAGTAAAAGGTATTTTTGATCTTAGAATTGTAATTAATATATAACAGATCAATTACATGGATCTTGGGTTTATTTTTTGTATCCTGTATTTAGCCAGTCTTGATTATTGTTTCAAAATGTGCAAAATCTAGAAAATTTGCTGTTTTAGAATATTTCTTATTTTTAATATTTTTCAATTTCATACTTTAATAATCCATTGAAACAATTGGAATGGGTTGTACAAAAATAATTGTAATGATTCTTATTACAATCATGTAAATGTCCTAGGTATACCATTCTTTGTGTACTTCTACATAACTTAATCTCAGATTATCATCATGTAAACTTCTTCCAAAAAAAAATGAAAATTTGGCCCCACTTTTACCAAATAAGTGGCGGTTCCAGAGGTGTGTTCCTTGGGTTCAAAAGAACCCCCCTCAAGCAATGTGTGCCTAAAGAATTGGAAAGCATTTTGTTACAGTACGGTGGTTTCCTACTCTATGCAAAAGACATTTTAGAAAATTAAAAACCCAAATGGATATATGATTATTATATTCAGTTCTTTTTATGATGGCAGTGCTATGAAAGATCTCCATAAGGCATTATTTGACATGATTAGTTTGTTAAACTATGTTTATTTGTTGTGTTTGTAGGTGCCTGATAAATATCAAGGGTTTCCTTTAGACATGTTTTGCATCCCAAAACACTATGAAAATGACCTGAAACATGTCATGCTTCCTAGAGGGATTTTACTTGACAGGTTGGGGCATTCAATGAAAACAAAATGACTCAGTTATTAATACTACTTAACTATAACTTGCATTCTTTTTGCTTAATATTCATTTATGTGTATTCTTTTATTTGCTCAATCAAACATTCATTGGCTCACTCATCCATTCATTTACTTATTCATTCATTTAATTGTTTTAATTTTGAAATTATTGTCCATCCATGTGCTATTTGGTGGACAATTTGACTCTGATATGATTATAACATGAGAATTCATTCAAATCATGTTATGATTATATTTATTGTACCTGCAGAACTGAACGTCTTGCAAGGAATATTTGCCGTGATCTCTACCCAGGTTCTTTGGTTGGGTTATGTGTGTTAAAGGGTGGATACCAATTCTTTACAGATTTGATGGAATTTATTCGTAATATTAGTTCAAATTCAGGTAATCAATCTTTAAATGTCCTTTTGACTCTTTCTCAAGAGTAATTCAATTCAATTTGTGAAGATCAGAAAATAGATGTGCCAGACCTTAAAAAATGATTTTTTTAAAGTCGATTTTAAGTACTGTTAAAAAACGTCCTGCAAGTTTTTTTATATGACTTCAAAAACTCCAACACTTATAAATCCAAAGATTTTAAATACAATTTTGAAAAATAAACGAAAAAAGTTATAAAATTGACTGGTGGTCATTCTAATCATGCGCAGAATTTCTGAATATGCGTCACACATTTGAGTCTGCTCCTTCAGAGTTCAAGGGGAACAATCTTTCTTAAATAACAGGTTCAATTCCTTGACCATTGTGGTCACATGATTGAACAGAGGTTGCTTTGCAGCATGCAAAGTAATTTTATTACTATTCCATGTACCTTTATAAAGACTCTTTATGTAAAGATTCATTGAATACAAATGAGAGTATTTTATGGCGTATAAAACCTCATGCATGTGACCAAAATTGGACAACCAATTGGACTGGATGCTCATGAATTAGTAATGAGTTTTTGAAGAAGAGATAAATACTTAGAAATCATGTCACTTCATCATTTTTGAAAACAATCTGGTAAAATTACCCAGCCCCAGCTTTTTCGCAATCTGATCCAATATTGATTCTTTTTTTCCAGAAATTTCATTGCCTATATCAGTGGACTTCATTCGTTTGAAAAGTTATGAGGTTGGTTTGTTTTGCATTCTGATTTGATTTTTTGAGGGATGCCTCTCCTTCTCATTTCTCTCCTCTCCTTCCCTTTTTTCCCTTCCATCACCTTCTCTTCCCTCGCCTCTCCTTCCCATTTCACTCCTTCTCTTCCCTTATTTTTCCTTCCATCACCTTCCCTTTTTTCCCTTCCAACACCTTCTCTTCCCTCGCCTCTCCTTCCCATTTCACTCCTTCTCTTCCCTTATTTTTCCTTCCATCACCTTCCCTTTTTTCCCTTCCAACACCTTCTCTTCCCTCGCCTCTCCTTCCCATTTCACTCCTTCTCTTCCCTTATTTTTCCTTCCATCACCTTCCCTTTTTTCCCTTCCAACACCTTCTCTTCCCTCGCCTCTCCTTCCCATTTCACTCCTTCTCTTCCCTTATTTTTCCTTCCATCACCTTCCCTTTTTCCCTTCCAACACCTTCTCTTCCTTTGCCTCTCCTTCCCATTTCACTCCTTCTCTTCCCTTATTTTTCCTTCCATTACCTCCCCTTCCCCTCGCCTCTCCTTACCATTTCTCTCCTCTCCTTCCCTTATTTTCCCTTCCATCACCTTCCCTTCACTTGCCTCTTCTTACCATTTATCTCCTCTCCTTCTTTTATTTTCCCTTCCCTCCCCTTTCCATCGCCTCTCCTTCCCATTTCTCTCCTCTCCTTCCCTTATTTTGTCCTTCCATCACCTTATTTCCCTCGCCTCTCCTTCCCATTTCTCTCCTCTCCTTCCCTTATTTTCACTTCCATCACCTTCTCTTCCCTCGCCTCTCCTTCCCATTTTTCTTCTTGCTCTCCCTTATTTTTCCTTCCATCACCTCCCCTTCCCCTCACCTCTCCTTCCCATTTCTCTTCTTCCCTTTCCTTATTTTCTCTCACCTCTGTTTTTTCTCTCTTCTTCCCCAAGATAATGATAATAATTATAAATTAATGAATGTATTTATTAGGTGCAAATTCTATATGATTCAAGAAAAGAGATAACCATACTGTTAGTAAAATAAAATTTATAATGAGACACCAAAAACCAAATCAGCAATGGAATAATCATATATCAATGGAATAATCAAATACTGATTAACAGGTTAGCTCAGTTGGAAGAGCGTTGGCTGTTAACCGGGGGGCTGTGGGTTCGAACCCTCAGCCAGACCTTCACTCAGGGTCTTTAAATAATTGAGGAGAATGTTCTTCGATTTATAATTGTAAGGGTTTGCGTCATCTCAGGCAAGGATGATAAACTGGAGGTCCCGTCTCTCCACACTACACATTAACCATTAACGGGGGATGTAAAAGAATGACTGAGGACGCAGGTGACCACGACCATCCTCGGTGATAGGCGTACACAAATACATACTAATTACTAATCAAACTCATGCTTGTAAATCCGGATTACATACTATAAATATTAAAGATTGTAAAGCGCATTGAGACATTAGTGAAATGCGCTATATAAGCACCACATTACATTACAATCATGACGAAATATGCAAGCACTATTTAAGCACTTTTATGGGGTTGCACTGCACTATTTTAAAACTATTCAAGCATGAATAACATGCTCTGCAAAGTTTCTCTGATTTCATGGCTTCTACAATCTAATACATACTTATTTTCAATATTTTTTTATTGAAGTTCAAAGACTGTACAATATAATACATTGATTTCTTATACATAAATTGTTTTGTACTAATTTGCACAATTTTGTTAGCAAAGTGCTTCACAGAATGATGTAATAAGTGCAATCTAATTATTTAATGATTTGACTAAGTTGTAACAAACGTTTTTTTTTTTGTTGATACAGGATGACCAGTCATCTGGAGAAGTTCAAATTATTGGTAGTGACAATCTCTCTGCATTGAAAGGAAAGGTATTAAACAAGTAGAAACATTACTATCTGATATCCATCTAACACTCTTGTCAGGGTAACAAAATGTTGGATTATTATTATTGCAACTGTGATAACAAGCTTTCACTCTACCCTGCCACACTAACCTTGTTATTCCCACATATGAATTATTATTGCTGTCAAATCATGGCTTTTCTGTAATTAACCTACTAAAGGTACACATTTGAATATATTCTCATTAACATTGTGCTATTTAAAGTGTGAATGTTTAATGTTAAAGTTTGCATGTTTTTTTTAAGACAAACAGGCACTGTAAATTATACTCTTTAATTGTTCACTGGTCTTTGTATGATTGTTAATCACTGGTGCACTTTGGGTGCACCAGTGCGCACGCTAACTGCAACACAAACTGTCAAACTATGAAATTTAAAATGGCGGTAATTTTTCGCGCACGCTATTGCAATGAGAAAATATAACCAAAAAAGGCATTAATTATAAACTTAGGAATGATACCAGATGGTGCAAAAGATGTTCCAACCACTCTGTTTGGAGGAAAGTAAAAATTGAATCGTTTTCTCCCTGAATTCCTTTCGCTGGACGGCTGCTTTTTCGTGCTTGATGATTTACCATAATGGCTTCCTGTGGTATATTTACACAGGTAGCCCAAAGTAAAAAGCCAAAAATTGCGTATTTGAACGAAAATAACTCCGTAACGAATGCAGTGACCCCCAGTTTTTATTTCAAAAATATTTTTGTAACAATAAATTCTACAACACTTTTAGAAATCAAAAAAATTTACAGGTAGGATTTTGAATAATGCACAGTTTTAGGAGTTAGAAACGACCTCCAGAAGAGCTAAAATGTAATGTTTTAGAGGAGGAACACTTCGCTTACATGCCACACAAACTAAGATAATGTCTCGTGGACCACCAAAAAATAGTAGGTGATAAGATTAAAGACTATTCCAAGTAGTGCTACTAAGTTTTTTAGTATTAGGAAAAGTAAACATGCTTTCTAGAATTAGACAAACCTGTAAATGATTTTGAAAAAATTGTGCGAATTTGCGCGCGTAATAAGCAAAAACACACCTTGTGTTTGGAGGCAATTATCTCGAAAACGAAATCAGTGACCCCAACTTATTTTTCTTTTAAGATGATTATCAACTCAAAAACTGTAAAATATCAGAAAAACAGCGATTTTTACAGGTAGAATCTATTCCTGTGGAATTACCTTAAGTTAGGTTCACCAAAAAATGCCAGGGCTCACAAAATAAAAGTTAAACTAAAAAAAGCAAATGTCTATGTTTAATGTCAATCCGCCACCCCCATTGACTTCTACAGTAGTATAGGTATTATTCAGTATATTGTATGTTAATCAAGGTTCTTATTTATTCCTTTCAGAATGTCCTTGTTGTTGAAGTAAGTAAAATGAATGTAAAGTTATTGTTCTCCTTACCTGTTGATAATACTATTTGCTGGTGGCATCACCAGGGCAACAGGAAAGGGATGTGTGTGGAAGGAATGCAGAAGTGGCAATAATGTATCAGTTGGTCCCAAATGTACTAGAGGTCTCAAATGTAATAGAGGTCCCAAATGTAATAGAGGTCCCAAATGTAATAGAGGTCCCAAATGTAATAGAGGTCCCAAATGTAATAGAGGTCCCAAATGTAATGGAGGTCCCAAATGTAATAGAGATCCAAAAATGTAATAGAGGTCCCAAATGTAATAGAGGTCCCAAATGTAATAGAGGTCCCAAATGTAATAGATGTCCCATATGTAATAGAGGTCCCAAATGTAATAGAGGTCCCAAATGTAATAGAGGTCCCAAATGTAATAGAGATCCAAAAATGTAATAGAGGTCCCAAATGTAATAGAGGTCCCAAATGTAATAGAGGTCCTAAATGTAATAGATGTCCCATATGTAATAGAGGTCCCAAATGTAATAGAGATCCAAAAATGTAATAGAGGTCCCAAATGTAATAGAGGTCCCAAATGTTATAGAGGTCCCAAATGTAATAGATGTCCCATATATAATAGAGGTCCCAAATGTAATAGAGGTCCCAAATGTAATAGAGGTCCCAAATGCAATAGAGGTCCCAAATGCAATAGAGGTCCCAAATGTAATAGAGGTCCTAAATGTAATAGAGGTCCCAAATGTAATAGAGGTCCCAAATTGGACCCAAATGTAAATAAAATATATAATATGAGCAGCTGATCCAATGTACAATGTTGAGCTGCAGGCAAAACATTGAAATGTTTGAAAAATTGATCAACTCGAAATATCTAAAAATCTAATCATAGAATTTTGTCATCGAACACATGCGTTAAAAACATGATTTCAAATGTTATTATGAAATAAAAATGATTGATGCCTGTTTTGGTTTGCCAGAAATATCCTAAATTTTAACCAAAATCAAGGTTTGATGTGTGGATTGACGCGAGTTTAAAGAAATTCGCAATTTTACGCTTGAAAATGTGAAAACATAGCTCTGTATTTTTTGATGATAAGAAATAATTTAAAACTCTAAAATTCGAAAAATGCCAAATGTGCGCAGTGCAAAAGTACGGAATTACCTTAATACATTTTGATCCAAACTTTCATTACATTTGGACCGTCTGTTTGTGTGTCAATACGTTACCGTATCGTGGCATTGGCAATCCATATAACTTGATCAACACATATTCGATGCAATATAACTTTCATTACATTTGGACCGTCTGTTTGTGTGTCAATACGTTACCATATCGTGGCATTGGCAATCCATATAACTTGATCAACACATTCGATGCAATATAACTTTATCAGGGTGTTTGTTAGGACATCGTAGATACTGGTGCAACTATGATTAAACTACTTAATACTTTGAAGAAGTACGAGCCAGCTGCTGTTAAAGTTGTAAGGTGGGTATATGGTGCACCATTTTATGCAAACTACAGCTAACATTGTATTAAGGCGTGATCGCATTTAAAAATCAACCTGTCAATGGTAGGTTTGAGAATCAAAGTCGCATATAAGGACATCATCTGCCTCCTAATCCAAAGTGGCAAACAAATTTAGATGCTCTGACTGATGAGCTCATGGATGACATGGTACAAGCTTGATAGATTTTGAATTCATCTATGAAACGGTTTTTTTTTAAATAAAATTGTGTTTGCAATAGGCGATTTTCATGTTTACTACCACTTTCAGCATTTTCTATCATGTTCAAATTCATTTTCATTCATATCCTCGTTGACTGTATAGTACCCAATTTCACAAGTGTTTTATAAGGTCATTGTAAGGCATTGATTTGTAATGTAGGTAGAAATATAACTCGAATAAGAATGGAAAATAGATTGTTTAATGGTTGATGAGTCGACTTCATTTTTGATGTGGATTTCTGAATTACGTTTTGATCGTTCATCTTCTGAATGTAAATGAAAATATTTCTAATATATGTATGTAATTAAACAAAAGAGTGCTTAGCCATTCTGTCGGGCTAATTTATTGTTTTGTCATTTCTTTTTTCTTAACAAAGGAATTTCAGTTAGAAATAGTGATAATGATAGTGATTTGTCTATGTGATTGTGTGCTAATTGTGTACAACATTCTTTCAGTTTATTTATCAAGAGAACCCCTAGAAGTTGTGGCTATATCCCGGACTGTAAGTGTTCAATTAGTCTTGTGTATAGAATCGCTAGCGCATTGCTGCATATGAACCCTCTCATATTGAAATACATCTTATTATACGTTTTGAATCGGTAGATAGGTCGGACCAGAAAAAATGCGAGCAATGAGCAAAATATCCAATCAAATTACACAAAAATTAAATTGATATATTGTATGACGTATAAAAATGTTTTTTTTTTTACGATTTATTCCGTTTAAAATAGATAAATAGCAGAAGTTTCTAACAGAGCGAAGGTTTTTTTTAAGCCAAGCAGTGTAAGAACGAAAACCAGTTTTGCAAACCGGTTTATTGTTATCCTATATTCATTTCAACCCTTCCAGGACAATCTACCACAGACAGCTATTATATAATAATATCCTAAAATTGTTCTCTGAAACGTGGTCTAGTTTATTTATTGATTGCTGCGAAATCATTGTCAGTCTGTGTGCATCAATTGGAGATCATCTCAACTATTTAAGTTAAAATGCGGACTGTCCCAAGGACTGCTTCTGTTTGTTCTATACTGAGCTCTTTAACACCATCAAGTCACACCTTCCAAATGGAGGTTGACTTCCATAACGGTCTAAGTAATGATTCAGAATCTTTAAATTTTAAATTTTAGGAAAAGAAATGAAAAAGAGAAATAAACACACAACATTTTGTTTTCAAACCAAGACAAGCTATTAAATGTCTTTTGTTTGAGTTCCTCAATCATCACTTGGGTCATTATGGAAGTCGAACCTGAATTGTCCATGCCTCTGCTAATGATACTATCTTCCACAAAGACTGGATGTTCAATTACAAACGGATTAAGAAACGCTCTGAGTAAAAAACTAGGGTAGCAGATGGCAATAGAACTCATAAAGGTCTTTATTTTATATTGTTTAAATACTTGATCTTGTGGCTAAAAGAAGAAAATTGACATTTTCAAACATTTGGGGTGTTTTTCCTTTATGTTATTTTATTTGAAAATCTCGTTTCAGCTTTATTGAAGCGATCTCACCTTTTTCTATGAGAAAACTTTCCAGTGGGACTCACTATGAAAAGCAAGCTTCTCTTAGCCATTCTTTTGACATCTGACACAAAAGAAATACACTGTCTCGCAAACAGTTTTGTACAATTTACTTAAGAAATATGTAACCCATGGCTTGGTATATCGTGGAAATTGAAGAATTTCTAGTTTTCATGAATTTATTCCTTGGAAAAGACATTGAGATGTAAATAAACACAAAAAAGTCAAAATTACAATTTCTTGCTCTAGAGAAACATGTATTTTTATTCCAAAATTTTAAAGTTTGTGCCAAATATACAAATTACAAAAAAATTGCGGCTATTTTTGGCGCTGTTAGAAAAAAGCACTCACGGAAAATTAGTTATTATCAATGTTTTGAACGTGCGGAAGGAGGCACTAGGTACTTTTGAGGCCCGTATGTAATGCTATAATGTTATTTTATTTTTATTTGTTTAAAGTTCCAGAATCACCATATTTTGTCTCTAACGCGAATTGCCTTGTTAATTGTACAAGAAATTTCATTTAATTTCACATGCGCGACAGGATGCGCAGTAGCAAGGTTCCCCAACAATTTAAAATTATTTTTAAAATTGGTTTTATTTATCCTCAGATGTTGGTTTTGAAATTCCAGATGAGTTCGTAGTTGGATACGCATTGGTATGTTATTTCATATTATGTTTGTATAATTTGATTGCTAATCACTGTTATTCTAACGGGTGTTGTCTGTTTTAGGATTACAATGAGTATTTCAGAGACTTGAATGTAAGTTGAGTGTAAGCTTTTTATTTTGCATATATCAAATAAAGGTTTTGTTTGTTTGTTGTCTATCTATCTATATACGTTTGTTTGTTTGATTGTTTTTCGTTTGTTTCTTTATCTGTTTGTTTCTTTGTCCGTCTGTTTATTTGTTTGTTTGTAAATGTCTGTCTGTCGACACGGGTGAAAAACGCACTCCGCACAATCGGAAATGGTGTTGTCATTCTCGGGAACGCGTGGTTCGGGATCCACACCTCCCGCCGATAGAATTTTTTAAAACGTTTTCTACATAAGGACTGACACATATGAAAAATAAAAATGAAATAAAAAATAGGGGTCATCGCTCTTGTTTTGGAACTGTGGGGGTGATAATAGGCCCATTTTTGCCCCATTTCAACTAAAAGAAGTAACATCAGATTTAATGAAAGTAATATTCTTGCAAACAAATTGAAGAGCTTCATTGATTTTTTGTACACTTTACCACAAAAAATTCAAAATTACAATGTTTTGGTCTCGAAGACCATGTATTTTTTATTTCAAAATTTAAAAGCTTGGTTTATGCCAAATATAAAAATGGAAAAATAATTGAGTGTCACCGTGCTAATTTTAGAGCTATAAGCAAAAACGCGCGGAAAATAAGATGATTTTAATGTTTTCTACGCGCGGGAATGGGCACTAGTTGCTTTTGCGCATGCTTGACATTTGCATTTGTAAACAATCAAATCGTTTGGCAATTGACTTTCAAGTCAATTGATAAGAAATTGCGTGAATATTTAGGCTTAATTTTTTGTATATGAACTCTTTGTTAAATTTTCTTTGTACCCTAAGTTTACATTTTTTTAATTATGTTTACATTTTGAGAAAACAACGGTGAAATTTTTCTCTTTCGTAGCTTTCATTAGAAATCTCTACGCAGAAAGCACTGGGTACGAGATCGTTTGATCGGCATTTCTTATGTTTTTCCGGGCATGCGCAGACGTTTGACCGCGGTGTTGCCCGAATGTAATGCTATGATGTTATTTTTTAACAAAAAGTTCAAGAATGACCATATTTTGGCTCTACCGCAAAATGTCTTTTTAACCGCACGAGAAATTTTATTTGATTTCACATGCGCGAGTAGGATGCGCAGTAGCAAGGGTCTCGAACTACCTTAAATATTTCCTCCTATAAAACAATGTTTACCAATAAAAAAAAACAATTGAAAAATTATAATAAAACTAAAAAAAGTGTGAAGGTCAAACGTAAAGGGCCATGCCATCATGAAAATGTTTCAATCAGTCAAAAAAAAAAAACTATTTCGTAACTTTTTTTTACAAAACTCAGCATAGCTGTATTTGAATGAAAACTATAAACTATTTAAAAATGATCAAAATCTTTTCAGTATTCGCGACGTTTTTAAGGCTTTTCGAAAAAAAAGCTATCGGCATCTTTTCATGAATCAAAATAATAAAAACACGAACGTTCCCGGGAATGACGACACCATTTTCCGAGTGTGCGCAGTGCGTTTTTCACCCGTGTCCTGTCTGCCTGTTTATTTGTTTGTTTGTAAATGTCTGTCTGTCTGTTTATTTGTTTGTAAATGTCTGTTCGTCTGCCTATGTGTCTGTCTTTCTGTCTGTCTGTTTGTTTTTGTATCTGTCTGTCTGTTTGTTTTTGTGTCTGTCTGTCAGTCTGTTTTGTTCATGTTTGTTTGCTGTTCTCACCTGGATAATTGTATTTCTTCTTCAGCACGTCTGTGTGATCAACGACGATGGAAAGAAAAAATATGCCATCAAAAAGTAATCAATAAATTCCTATCGATTTCTTGATTATTTGTTTTCGTGACTTGTATTTAAGCGATGGGAGGGAAAATGATCAGGGTTTTAGAAACCTTTCTATTTTGTCGAGTAGTTCTCGTTTGATTTAGACAGCTCTAGCACTCAAAACAATAGTTGAAAATCAGCCCGGTGGTTTGTACTCCCCAAAAATAGCTATATGGGCAAGTGTGCCGCAGGATACGGTCTTTAGACTCCTTGTCTCAAATAGGGAATAGATTTTGCCCTCAATTTTATGTTTTTCCTCATCTTTAACATGGTATGAAGTGAAAGGAAGTCAGTAAAATAAGCGCCTTCTTGGCGATTGATAACTGCTGTTGGTTCACGATGAAAAGTGCGCTGTTTATAAGGAGTGAGCCAGCCCCGTTTAGCGGACTGGTTTCTTTTGTTTTAAATTTTTGCACAATGTCTATTATCATAGTTGAATGTTTCAATCCGATTCTTTTTGTAGTGGAATCCTTTACTTTTCAACATAAAATAAAAAGGAAAAGGAATATCAAAAATCGCTCACACGATTTTGTAGCCACGAACTTGATGATTGACCCTGTACAAAATTACGATCACATGTATTCTTAGGTTAACTATTCAAACAAAAGCTCTCACTTTTCATATGAAGCGCTAAAACTTGCGATCTTCTTTTGATTTTGATTAAAAAACAATATAGTCATTTTCTTCAGTTATTTAGCTGTAAAATGATGTATAATTTATTTAAATAGCACAAAATCCGACGCGCTGGCGATTTTGTACGAAAAGATTTAATAGAGTATGTTTTTTTATTTTTTTTAACAACTAAGACATGATTAGAAAGCCCATGTAAACCCGTTTTTGGGACAAATGAGAGAGCATCGGTTGCAAACAATTTACTATATACAATAGATCTCTCAATTTCATTTAAAAAGTTCAATGTTGGCGCTGGGATAACAATTTGTTTGTTTAGATTTCAAACAATCAGACGACTTACGACGTTTGCTAGAATTAGTACAGAATTACTTATTGGCTCTTTTATTTAATCAAGACCTTACTTTTAATTTCATATATTTGCTTGGTTGTTTGTTGTTGTTTCACCTATTTTATTTTTAGCTCCCTGCATGTTCATGCGTTCGTCTTTCTTCGTGTTTGTTTGTCTGTGTGTTCGTATTTTCTCTTTGGTGTTGGTTAATGCAATATTTATTATAAATAATACATGGGTCAACTGACAATTCTAAAGCTTTCTCAAATACATCACAATCATTTTCTAAAGACGCGAAGAAATGGTTGAATGGTAAGATGGTAGTACAACATGGCGTAAAAGCAGGTTGGCATGACACAGCGGAAAAAAAAACAGACAAACGAACAAATTAGCACTAAGACTACTTGGCACAACAGTACAAATAATTGATAAACAAAACACAGTTATCGTTGTCACAAACCAGCAAAGAAGCGAATTTGTCTTCGAGTTATGCGATTCCAACATGGCGTCCTTGTAACTGTGAACAAGAGAGCTAGTGCTGTCATTGTTTGAGTCTCAGTGTTTGTATTCATTTGAGTTTCTTTTGAGCTTTGGAGTTCGCGGAACGACTCGATTCGAAAATGACGCTCTTAGACATCTTTTAGTGTGAGTCTACCGCGAACGTTGTGTGCATTTGTATGTAATTTGAGCGCCTCATCATCTGCATTCGTTTTCGTCGACATCTTGTGCAGAACTGTGCAGAACAAGCTCAGTTTCAGCGAAATGTCTTGTGACATCGCGCGTGGTCACTGTAGTCTCCCTGACGACCATGACATCTAGTTCCTGTGTCAACCAATGATATCTACTTCCCGTAAATTTGGGCTTCCTGTGGGCTCAACGGCCACGAATGACATGCGCAGTAACTTGTAATTTTCAAAAATTCTGCATGATACATAC
The DNA here is from genome assembly GCA_918843875.1 of Diadumene lineata. NCBI lineage: Eukaryota > Metazoa > Cnidaria > Anthozoa > Actiniaria > Diadumenidae > Diadumene > Diadumene lineata. Next base: position 41,432,130 of record OU974069.1, read on the forward strand.
AAACATAGATAGACTGAAGCCGAAACCTTAACTCGGGGCCCCCTTGGGGGGTACCCCGAGTAATAAACACTTGTATTCGCTCTTCGTACTTTCCAGAAGCATGGAAAATTGCTAGGGTATCACCAATACCAAAAATTGATCAACCTAAATCTCTAAAGGATTACAGACCTGTCTCCATCCTTCCTGTATTGTCCAAAGTTTTTGAAAGGCTGGTTTCGAAACAAATGATCTGCTTTATCGAAAGTAATGCACTGTTTAGGGACAACATCACAGGTTTCCGCAAGGGACATTCAACTAATACAACACTACTGAATATTAGAGATTGCATCATTCGTGCAATGAAAAGAGGAGAGGTGACGTTAATGGTACTGGCAGATTACTCCAAGGCGTTTGATACCATCAGCTTCAAATCAACCATCAGTAAGATGCACTCCATGGGATTTTCTAAGGACTTTCTTATCTGGATGACATCTTACTTAGAAGGCAGGAAACAATTCGTGCAAATTGATGATAACGTCTCAGAACGATCTAAAACACGCTTTGGAGTTCCACAGGGATCTATCCTTGGTCCACTTATTTTTAATATATATGTATCTGATTTGCAATCAAAAGTGGATGGGCAATGCTTTCAATATGCTGATGATACAACCCTACTACATCACTCTTCTCCACAAGATCTACAAAGGTGTGCTCACATGGTAAACAGAGACATTGAAAAGTTAATAGATTATTCAAAGAACTCTAATCTAGCATTAAACTCAAACAAAACTAAATGGATGCTGCTTTCTACCAAACAAATGTCAATAAAGCAGCAATTAGAACATGTTCCTGTCAACATCAAATCCTGTGATCAACCACTTGAAAGAGTATCAAACACAAAGCTTCTTGGCGTACACATCAACCAGCATTTGACTTGGCAGGATCATATCACCAATACGCTGTCTTCTTGCTATGGAACTTTATCTGTATTGAGAAAAGTAAAGAACTTTGCACCAAAGCACGTCAGAAAGAATTTGGTAGAAAGATTAGTACTATCAAAGCTAGACTACTGTAACACTGTGTTTGGTAATACCCTCCATCAGTACCAAATACAACGCCTACAAAGAGTGCAAAATAGCTGTGCTGGATTTGTTTTATCTAGATATGCACAAACAAACGACCTGAAAAGTCTTGGATGGTTACCCGTAAGGCAAAGACTTGAACTGAGTGCTGCAAAACTTGCACATAAATCATTATATTATGAGAACGTTCCTTTAAAGATAAATGAACACATTGTTTTGTCATACAATTTAAGATCTCTGACAGCACCTAAAGTAGAACAAGCTAATCAATTTGAAAAAGGAACATTTCAAGACCAGGCCTCACTATAACTGAAACAAAACTTAATGATCAATCGATTTCCAATCTTAATATTCCCAACTATGATTTTTTTCATAATGATTCACCTACACAAGCGGGGGGAACTGCTATATATGTCAAAAAGAGTCTTAATGCTACACAAAAAAACAAATATAAAAGTTAATTTATGCGGAGTTGAATCTTCCTGGATCAACATTAAAACCAAAAATACAGGTTCAATAACAATAGGTTGTATATATAGACACCCTACTGGGAATTTCGAGGAATTTTCATGTAAATTAGAAGATCTATTGAAAGAATTTAACAATAACAAGCAAGAAGAATATATTTTAGGCGACATTAACATAGTTAAAAGTTGCTTGGAAAAACATAATACTAAAAAGGAGAATGATATGAAACGATTCATATTTTAATAACCACGACGTTTCGGTGTCAACATGACGCCATTATCAAGTGAAATGAAAGTAGTTACAAGTGAGTGATTTGATAGGCAAATGAATTTACATAAATGAAAATGTAAAACAATAACTATTGTTCTTAAAGTCATTGTTGTAATAAAGTCATTGTTATGTGAAAAGTTTTGATTTGACGGAATCAGATTGTACATTAAGAGAGGGTGACATTTCTCTTATAAACAACATTTCGTATATAAGACATTCACATAGATTTCCTAAAATACGAGAATCACACTCCTACTGAAAATTATATAAACATGCTATTTAGTAATAACTTCTGTCCAGTTATTACTAAGCCAACGCGAATAACATCGCACTCATCAACGCTCATTGATCATATTTATACTAATTCAGCAAATTTTGATCAAATTTGTGGTATTTTAGCAATGGATGTTAGTGACCATCTGCCGATCTTCTGTCTTATAGAAGGCGATTTAACAAAAACAAATAATCAACCAATCTATCACAGAGATTACACTAAGTTCAACAAAGAAAATTACTTAAACGATATAAGAAATGTCAATAGGCGATGTGCGCGGACGCCATTTTGGATTTAAAGCGCGCAGGGAATCACGGGAAACTGAGTCCTTGGTCCACACTTGGCAGTCGCCATGATTTGTGCTTCGCTAGAATAGCTGTAAAATTTACATAATAATCTATGACAAATCCAACGAAATTGTAAAGAATCAATTACCTGTTGCTTTCTTGAGTGAACAGATTCAAGGCAGTTATATTTCATGAGAAATATTCAATCATTGCTATCTAGGTATGTTGTGAATTATTACATCCATATTATCGATTTTTGCCAAGTCAAAGCTTTCAGTTTTAGTATCAAATCATTGTAAGCGATTCTAATCAGTATTTTCAAAGAAAAGTAATGTTTTATTAAATTGATTATAAGCTGTAGACGTCGGAACTGAAGACAATTTTGATTGCCACATAAAGGCCCCTATGAACTAGTTTTACTCTTTTGTTCAGTCAAAATCACAAAAAAAATTATTTGTATAACAATTCACTATAGTTCTAATTGGGTCATATCTATTGTACATCAAGTAGGTTCACGTTTATCTATCGAGTACATATAGATAAATTCATGAAATATCTGCTTGTAGGTTTTGTCGCTTGCAAGTGTGTGAATTCACTCGATCTTTCAATTAATTTTTATAGTCCATTTGTTACTGATTGCATAAATTATTTTAGTATTCATACAATTTTAGTTTGTTGTGTTTTTGTAAAACATTACCGAAGTGATCCTTTTGAAAAAAAAAACACTTTTGCAGTAATAACATGGAGAAATCCTTCGAAAACATATACATCACCCTTCGACATATCCAGTACTGACTACTGAACAAAGAAAATAAGCGAATTTGGTTGTTTGCTTTAAAATGAGTAACAAGCTAAAAAGGAAACAGGCTATGTAATATGCTGAATTTTAGGCTATAAACTAATAGTCATTCTGGGGTAGATGTAAATATCAACTTTGCTGTTAATGAACTTGAATTGCGATATGAACGTCCGCGTAAGTTTTGGGTTACTTATAATTCTTGAAAAACTTCATATTAAGGTGGTACTGGAGGCTATCCGGTGTCATTTTTGGTCAAATTTATACCTAATGAAAATAAGTCATAAATTGCTCCAAAATTCACTAAACTTTCACAAAAAACACTTTAATATGTCTTCTTACGAAAAAAATTGTTTGATTTAGTGTCAAATTGAAAAAATCTTAGGAATGTTGGAAATTGTTATGCAAAGTCGCGAGACGTAAACAATCAGAAAAGCAGAGCTTAATTCTCTGGCTTTAAATGAAACTTTCTGTAATTTTCACACAATGTTAAACATGAATAAAGGGAATTTTTGACCGACGTTCGCCACAAAAAATTGCATTAGAACAGATTAATGGGCAAAAGTTTGATTAAAATTTTAGTCCTTCTTGTCACGATGATCAATCGGCCCCAAAATGTCGAACTATGTCGAACTTCGGTAAAAACGTTCTAAATTAATTGTACTTTTCACCTACAAAAGTTTAGGCTAAAACTTAAAAATGTCTTTACATTACAATACTTTCACTGTGATATGGTGTTATGATAATGCCGTTTTTTAGTCATAAATCCGTGAAATCTTCTCAAAATTCCTCGAGGATCTCTCAGTCAACGTAAAAAATCATATTGCGTGACAATAAGTCATCATCTGTTAAAAAAAGCCATCCAAAGCTCCAAAAAAGGGAATAAACTCCATATACGATGGTGTGTTACTCCCGCGAAAACCAATCAGATGAGGTATCTGGCGTGACACGTAGCAACGTCACCTCAAACAAAGCATATTTGTCATGGCCTTTACGTAAGAATTCATGTGCACAAAAATGGCGGACTTCGAAGGACTTCGCACATCAAAAAACATTTAATGAAAGCTAGAAAATGAAGATTAAACATGAAAAGCTTGAAAAAGCTCATAAAATTAATAAATTTATTGAGCTAACAAGCAGAATTATAGAGGATGTTTTTGAAGCTATGATCACGGCTCATTCTTCGTAGGTGTGAACAAGCTGAAAACTGTCAGAGTCTCAACGTGCATCTGTCATCTAGTAATCGCGGTGCTTTAGTTTTAGTTTGTTTTGATACTCTAAGCTCATGATTTTTACCGCGAAATACCACTTAGATACCGAACTTTGGTTGCTAATATCTTTCCAAATAATGTAAGTACAGGTATGAAACTTTGTGTGTAAGCTTTTTGAATGTAAATCATTCGAAAAAGGTAGAATTTTTTTTCAAAATCAAGGGTCACGTTAGCCTCCAGTACTACCTTAACTATTGTTAAAATATTTTCTGTAAATCATATGCATGTAAAAACATAGAAATTAAATCTCACTTTTCAACTTTGTAAACACTGCAATTTGGACTTGATCCTCATTATTTGAAATACACGTATTTCATTTTTATCATAAATTTGCTTGTTTTTGCAAAGTTGTTCACTGTAAGTTGTACATATCTATCATCTGCTTAAAGTTTTATCGTCTTAGGTAAAAAAGAGATCTTTTTTAACAATATCATAGCTTAATTATGAAATATTATCATGAGGACATCCGTGATTGATCAGCTTACTTTGTATAAAATTTTGTTCCCTTTTAATAATCTTTTAGCCATGAAATATAACTTCCTTGAATCTGTTCATTCAAAAAAACAACAGGTAATAGACACTCAACAATTTCGTTGGATTTGTCATACTTCTTTCATGGAAATTTTACAGCTATTCTAGCGAAGCACAAATCATGGCGACTGCCAAGTGTAGACCAAGGACTCAGTTTCCCGTGATTCCCAGCGCGCTATAAATCCAAAATGGCGTCCGCGCACATCGCCTATTGGAATGGAATTATAAGTGAGGATATCAATGAAACAACAAAATCTTTTCTTAGCGTTCTAAATAATATTATCGACTGTCATGCACCATTAAAGATGATGTCTAGAAGACAAACAAAAATATTTAACAAACCCTGGCTTACAAACTGAGGGACTACTACGCTCCATTAAAATCAAACAACGGTATTACCACAGTCACATTCAAGATCCGCTCGATGTGGTTAAGCTAAATGTTTATAAGAAATATTCAAATTTACTCAATAATATTATCAAAAAACGCAAAAAAGAATACTTTGCATCCAAATTCGAAGACAATAAAGGGAATCTTAAATTAACGTGGAAACTCATTGGCCAAGTCATTAAAAGAAAAATGAAATCTCAAATGTTTCCAACTGTAATAACTTCAAATGGAATTAATTACACTGAACAAAAAGATATAGCAGAGCAATTAAATAAATACTTTTCCGAGATTGGCTTTCATTTGGCAAATAAAATAGCAAATACTGGAGAAGATGTAACAAAATACATTAATAACTCGCCAACGGAAACATTCATGATCAAATCGGTAACAACACACGAAATAAGACAACGAATACAATCTTTGAACTGTAGTAAATCAACAGCTGACATTCCAATTTACTTCATTAAAATAGCTAGCAATGAGTTATCTGCTCCTATTGCACACATTATAAACGAGTCAATTCACAAAGGGATTGTTCCAGATCTCTTCAAAGTTTCCTCAATTACACCTATATTCAAAAATGGAGATAAAGCTGATCCATCCAATTACAGACCAATTGCAACATTACCTATATTCAGCAAAATTCTTGAAAGAGTCGTTTATGAGCAACTTATAAAATTTCTTGACCAGCACAACATTTTAAATAAATTCCAATTTGGATTTAGAAAGAACCACTCCACCGAACATGCAATTTTAGAAATAACAGACAAATTAAAAAAGTCAATTGACAACAGAGAAATAACTTGTGGAATATTTCTGGATTTCACAAAGGCTTTCAACACTGTTAATCACCAAATTTTGCTCTCTAAATTAAATAAATACGGTATTCGGGGAAAATCGCACGATTGGTTCGTCAATTATTTATCCAACAGGACGCAATTTACAAAAATTGGAAACATTAAATCAAACCTACAAGAGATAAAATATGGTGTGCCCCAAGGGAGTACCCTTGGACTGTTATTGTTTCTATTATATGTAAATGACTTTCCAAATATATCACAGGACCTAAGTTTCAGAATGTTCGCGGATGACACTAACATCTTTTACTCACACAAGCAGCCAGACGAAGTCGAACGAGTCATGAATGTTGAACTGGAAAATATCTTAAATTACTGCAAAATCAATAAATTAACGGTTAATTTTAAAAAAACACATTACATGGTAATAAAATCGTCTAGGAGACAAATACCAAAAATAGATATCTCTCATATCGAACAAAAGGAATACATTAAGTATTTAGGTGTCTATATCGATCAACACTTAACTTGGAACTACCAAATTAAATTTGTTCATAGTAAAGTCGCCAAAAACATTGGCATTATCAACAAGTTAAGACATTATGTTGGCATTACGACCCTTCGTGATATATACTATTCACTCATTTACCCGTACCTAACGTATGGTGTGTTATCATGGGGAAATACCTATAAATCTAATCTAACTAAAATATACACAATTCAAACAAGTGCATTAGGAGAATATTTTTTTGCAACAAATATGAACATGCTTTACCGTTCTATAACTTACTAGATATCTTAACGTTTGAAAACATTACCAAACTTAAAGCAGGAGTACTGGGATATCAGATAATTAATTCTAACCATTTCAATATTCCAGAAATATTTAAAGATAAAGTAAAATTAGCTAAACAACAGCATAATTACAACACCCGTTATGCAGCTAAAGATAATCTTGTACGCCCTGCAGCAAGAACAAACTATGGGATATTTACTTTTGAATTTGAAATAACAAAAATATGGGAAGAGATTCCATATTCTACAAAAAATGTAGATTCGATCAAACTCTTCAAAAAAAACCTTAAAAATCATTTAATACTCGACCAAATGGGCTAACGGAACTAATTGTCCTTAGCTCATATGGTTTTAGTTATTTACAAATATTAATAAGAGTAATTTGTAATTTATTTTTCATCGCCATTAGCTACTCATTAACATTTTGGTCACAAATATTTAAATAAGTTAACTTTACAGTGAGTGGTTTTCGACTCGAAAGTATATACTAATTCGAAAACCACACACACCAAAACTTTGTAAATTCAAATGTAATTAAAACTATTCTATTTTTTCTTTCAATAATATTCCTTAGATTGTAAATATTTGTATATAGTGTGTGTAAATCAACTAGACCCTGGAATCCAGGATTACTGGGCTACCTGGTGTAGTCAGTGGTTACCTGGGGTAGTCAGTTGGTATAGGCCAGATACAACATCTTTGTTACAAGTGTAATGTCTTTCTCAAAAATTATGATACATTTTACAATACAGCATATAAATTAGGGACTCAGTCAGAAATTAGCAAGGGGGGAGGGGGTGGAAACATAGTAAGGGTCTTTTTTTGAGACACTCCCCCTGCTAATTTCTGACATGCTCCTTATACCAAACCTTCGATCATGGTTTCGAAAATGAGTATTTTCAACATTATGACCAAGTAAACCCTAAAACAGTCATTATAGAAACATTTGAAAACCTGTATAGATGAGGACTGAAGATATGGGACACCTTTACTGACATTTTAAATTTTGATAGTATAACCCTTAAGCAAGATGCAAAAACCAACATTTGTTTCCACATCACAAGTGAAGTGTCATATTGTATTAGATATGGAATATTGCACTATTTGAATAACAATAACAATAACAATAACAAACTTTAGCAAAACGTTTAAAGATTCTTACAATATCAAAATTAAGATCATTTTCAAAAGCATCCATTTCCATGAGTGGGCTTTGTTTCACTTTGTCTATTTGGCCCTCTCGAGCACCAAAAAATTCGTAATTTATTACAGAAATTCGGGAAAATTACTATATACATTATACAATCCCCATTATATTAGGTTATTTTTTTGTACAAAAGGCAAAATAAGGTACGAAGATCACCACAAAAAAAAACAAGGTTCAATTACAACTCAATTTATTTTGCAATGATTTCTACAAACACGGAATTTACAAACAATTTCAACTACTTAGTGAGAACAAAATTTAATAGTTTACTTACAAATAATTGTAGAATCTTCCATTAAAGTTTGTGCGTAATTTTAACCTTCTTCTTTAAATATTTCCATTATTTTGCTTTATCGTTGTTAACTGGGGAAACACGATCGTCCGGCCGGCGCTATTGTCCTGTAAATTGTGTCTTTGAAACTTGGCTTTTGAAATTATAAATACATAAACAATCACACAAATATTAATTTCTTCCTTTTAACCATATCTTTTGTGCATCTAAAATAATCAAGAGGAGAACAAACAGTCTGGAATGGTATTTTAACCACAAATGTAGCTTAGCAGTTCCGAAGTAAACAATCTTGAGTGCAGGCGGTACGTCACACCAAACTTGTTCAAAACATCATAAACAGCAAAATGTTCGATGACATTATCCTGAAAAACTCATCAAGTTTCAACCAAGCTGAATATGAAGCAACTGTTTTGTTGATTTGTACACCAAAAGTTGATAGTTTTCGCTGTCATGTCATTCGGTCAATTCTCTAAGTACGTCTTTGATCGGAACGGCTGATTTGCACGAATATCCTACATGTGATTTTCAATGAAAAAACTTAGCAATTTCTTTGTTTTTTTGTAACTGTTACGCCTTCCTCACGAAAAGAAGTTGTAGCTAACGTTATAAGTCTTGTTACTTTCTTTTTCATGGCTGTATTTCTGCTTTACCGAGCAGTTCATAATGGCGGCTCATTTTAACACTAGGTTGCTTCATATATCTCTAATACATCTGATTGGTCAATACACGTGGTCGATTGCGCAACTTTGGCCATTTCGCGAGGCGACAGGAAAAAAAAAAAAAAAAAAAAAAAACAATCCCAACTTTAGACTGGGTACCTGTGGTACAGGTAGCCCAGTAATAAAATGTCTAAAAAATGTCAATCTTTCAACAATTTACCTCCAGATTTGAGGAAATGTGAGGACAGTTCAATGTTTTCAAAAAAGTTGAAAAGCCACTTGTTTAACTTGTAATCATGCAATTATCTTGTAATTTTTTAACATTTTTCTTTTATCTTTTAAATGTTTTGTAATCTTTGTAATAATTAGTAGGTGAAGAGCCACCTAGTGGATATACTACTAATAAATCCGTTATTATTATTATTTTCTCTTTGTTTGTTTGTTTGTTTGTTTGTTTGTTTGTTTGTTTGTTTGTTTGTTTGTTTGTTTGTTTGTTTGTTTGTTTGTTTGTTTGTTTGTTTGTTTGTTTGTTTGTTTGTTTGTTTGTTTGTTTGTTTGTTTGTTTGTTTGTTTGCTTGCTTGTTTGTTTGTTTGTTTGTTTGTTTGTTTGTTTGTTTGTTTGTTTGTTTGTTTGTCTTTGTCCATTTTTTGTAAGTTGATATTCTACAACGCTGTCGTCATTTTACTGTCGAATTCTCTTCTTTCCCCGCAACTCGTTACTCGAAGAACACTTGAGTTCTCGTTGTACTTTCCACGTATACGAAGAATGATATTCCTTAACCCAATCCTGTAATTGGTAATGAACATAAAACATATAGCGGGGTTCACGACAGCTGTAGCGAAGGCTAAAAGCTGAACAGTCCATCGATACGGCATGAAATGATTTCCAGTCGACAGATTAAAGCTTAGTAGAAGTAGCATTACTTGAAAAGGTCCCCACAAGATAAGGAAAGCACTAATGATCGCAATAGATAGGTAGAATATTTGTTTGTTCTTTTGTTTTCGTTTCTGCAACTGTTTTTCGTTGAGCATTTGACTAAGTACAGCCGAGCTTTGTTGTAGTTTAATCACTATGGTAGTGTACAATGTGATTATAATGAGCAGAGGTATTAGGAAAAATAGCACGGTGCTCAATCGCATGTAAATTCCAAGTTGGGACTGGTTGAATTTGAACGGGCCGCATTCCTGGTTGATGTTGATCGTATGCGTGTAAAAATAAGGCAAGAAAAATCCAACAGGCACAATCCAAGTGATCACGATCAGGATCTTGTTGAGGTTGATGGCCAAAGTTTTCTGCCAGACGGGATAAACAGAAGCTAGGAATCGATTGATGGATATACCGACCAATGAAAAGATTGACACGGGCGAGGTGATATCTGAAAGGAAAGGCAACACTTTACACAGTGCAATGCCAGTAAGCCCACTCGTGATCCAATGGTGGTTTAAGTACTTCTCGGCAATAGCTAAAGGTAACACAAAGATCGAGACTAGCAAATCAGAAACGGCCATGTTGACAATCAAATAGTTGAATTCTGTTCGTAGGTTTCTGTTGAACATAACAACAACTATGATCAAGACGTTTCCAATAAATGCTAATATCATTATAGCCACGTAAAAACTGATGAACATGGCTTTATGGGGCATTTCTTGACTTTGAGTCGTGTTGACCATTGATTGGTTTTCCATCGCTACCAGAACAGTGAACGATTATCTGGAAGTAGAAGGGCACAATGTTGTAAGATTGACGTATAGTAACATCGTAGAATAGACTCCTTGCAGTTCGTTGGAATGCAGCTCAACCTGGAGGGCAAAACAATGGATTTCAGCTCCCAAGATACCAAAAAACGTTTGTTTTGTCTTCCAGATGGTGCTGCTTTGACGTCACATGCAAGGAATCTATTTAAAGAATCTAAGTCAGCCACAATGCCTTGCTCGCCTCACTTGATCAAATTTATCGTCGGCGCCATTTTCTGTGGCTTTCAACCCCTAAAAGATACCAAAAAGTGAGAATTTGGCAAATTTCATATTTTTAAGCCCTAAAAGATACGACGAGCATCCCCGATCGTTTATCCTGGGAGTCCCCCCCCCCCTCCCCCCCCCGGGCTTTGTTCACGATGGCTAGTAGCAAAAGCACAACTTCGTTGACGGCTGAAGGCCAAAGACGGCTTATAAAGAGCCTAAAAGAGTTTAAAAACATGTTCATACACCTTCTGGAATAAGAGAGACAATGCTCTCGATATAAAAGTCTAACTAATAGCAAATTTGCGAAGTTGTTTATCCAGCAGAGAATAACCTTTGAACGCGATGTCGGCGTTCCAACGTGACCTGACACCAGCACTTAATCGTCTGGATCAAAAACACAAACTGACATACAACACCTTTTTATACGGCTTCGCATTATTTAAAGAGATTTGACCGCCAGGTCCATTATTGCTGCGTTTTTGGTGTCGTGTGTCTCATGACCAATTTTAACGACTTTCTCTAAGCGACCACAAATAAGGCCACAACACCGCCAATCTTCTGAATCCATAGCATCGTCTATCGCGTCTAGTTATGGCGAATTAATATAAACATGGTGAACGTTATTTAAAATTAACAATTTTTTACAATTTTTCTTTTGTTGTTGAAAATTCTGAACTTATTATATCAAAAATTTCTGTTCAGTCCGAATCAGTATATCGCAATTGAACAACTCAATACCTGGACGTATCATTTTTTTGCAACAAATATGTGATCGACAACAAAAATGTTTTGATTAGATATGTTTAGATTTATTTTACAAACAACAAGTGAATAAAATCCCGTACAAAGCACTTTCTATGCTATAATTTGTTTATTATATATGTAACGAGACTTAAAATTAATTAATGAACAATTTCAGCAGCTTTGAAGGAGAAAGTTTGATTCATATTCGTCCAACTGTCTTGGCTCAATTTTTCCCGTCTCTCTAATATCGCTTTGTGAAAGTAAAAACCTATCCATAAGAGCGACATCTCGTTTCGTTTTGCTTAGCGTATTTTTGTTTTCTTGTTCTCGTATGAAGTGTTCAACAGTTGTTTTTAGAGCGACAAACCTCGGCAGTCCTGTCTTCGGCCATTTTGCTTTACCAGTCAAGAATGTACGAGAAGCCATTTGAGTGTTGTACCTCGCTTAGTGATTGGATCAATTTCCCTGTTGTGATTGGCTATATTTTTCACATGTAAGAAATGCTATACGCCGTTCTGATTGGACGTACAGCTTTCTCACATGTGATATAGCATACAGAGTTTTATCATATGACCCGTATCCGCCCGGACGCACGCTCTTAAAGTGGTTATAACCCTTTGAATGAAATTTATGTAGTTAATTCTACTCACTGTCAGCTTTCGAATGAGGTATATCTTAAGGGTATTCGATAAAATACGACCAAGTTATTCGATGCGAAAGTTAGCAATTTGTTTGTATTTTTACATGGTCGTCCGACGGAAATGACGTATATGCAGGTACCTAACATGCGCATTGAGCGATATCCGGTTTACTTTTCTTCCGGTTTTCATATATCCGGTTTGTATTTTTACGGTTTGTAGTTGATGAACTGAAATGTTCAACACACTTCATTACTGTTGGTACTGATTAAAAATTGATAATATGCAATTTTACTGCTTTGTAGAAGAGTTTTTAAAGCTACGAAAATAGAAGTGGTCTCCAGAATGAAAATGATAATGCTGTGTATCTAGCCAAAGTAATTTGTTTCTAAACGTGTGAAAATCCACATCAGTTCTTTCGAATATGTCGCCTTAATTGCGACAAACATGCACCCGGCAAAATAGATACATTCACAGCTTTCAGGCTTTTATTCCATATTCCTAAGCACGTTAAAGAATAGCTACACAACAAATCGTATATTCCGGCAATTTTATAATTGACGAAATGATTTGCAAGTTGGAAAACCGTCGGATTCGGGCAGCGAAGAACGCGCTTTGACATTCAAACGCTTTGTTTTGGTTTGCTCTGGCAAGCTTCATTTGAATGTCAATGTGAGAGCTGAGAAATCCATGCATTCATAGCTTTGTTAAAAATCCCAATAATCATGTGAAAGAGGACAATGAGTCTTGATTATACAAACAAAATCAGGAATAATAAAAGACCTTTGTTTGAAAACCTCTGTAATCATGTAACAAGTCAGATGAATATCGCTTGTTGCCTCCGTTCTCAGCCTTAATCTTTTACATTAGAAATGAAGAGTGAAATTTCAGGTCATCAACTACAGCATTAAATATGCAAACCGGATATATGAAAACCGGAAGAAAAGTAAACCGGATATCGCTCAATGCGCATGTTAGGTACCTGCATGTACATCATTCGGACGACCATGTAAAAATTCAAAAAAAATTGCTAACCTTCGCATCAAATAACTTGGTCGTATTTTATCGAATACCCTTAAGATATACCTCATTCGAAAGCTGACAGTGAATATAATTAACCACATAAATTTCATTCAAAGGGTTATAACCGCTTTAAAAAAATCTTCGTATAATATAAAATAATATAAAAATTAGGTAAACCTAATAGCGGAGCTCCGAATTATTCATTAATTATCATTCAATCATTCACTACCAATATTATCAAAATTGTTGATCAAACAATCAAAAATAATCTCAAAAATGACTATAAATAAAATACAACAACAAATGAATTAATGAATGAATAAATCCATTTAAATAATCATAAAAAGAAAATAACATAGAAAAAAACAAAATGAGAAGTGGAAGATTATTTTCTTTTTTTTTTTTTTTTTGCCATGTTATTTTCTTTTCATGATCAAATAATCAAATAATCCATACATGTAGCAATATTCCTGAAATCTTTATGCATGTGACAACATTTTATCATACACAAGAAATATGCACACAAATGCGAAAAATATCCGATGAACTGGCTTCCTTTATGTTGTTATTTATGGTAAAAATCGCACTTGTCAATTAAAATTGATAACATCCAATGAGAATGAGAAGTTAAAAAAGCACTAACATGGTTTCTTTCAGTTGTAAAGAAATCCCCGCGCGCTTCTCGCTTTACGGCTCTTTTAGGTTGGAAAAATCGACAAAAAGTCTAATACAGCTGTGCATTTTTATTTATCAAATGTGAATACTGAGTAAAAAAATAGCTAGTACCGTATGAACTGTTATTTCAATATGAACTTTTGAAATTACAACTTTCAGATGACTACACTGACGAATACAAGCGTTTTTTATTGCAATTCAATAAAAAATCAAAGAATTACAAGAATCAAATTAAGAACAACAACAAAAAAACACATAAAGATCTCAGCGATGGAAAAATATCTTACAAAAAGAAGTAAACAGTTTGCAGGAATTATTTCAAACTGCTTTCATGTGGATAGTAAAAAATAAATTAATTTAAAGGAAGATAGGCAAAAAATGTAAACATACCGGCGCCACGTTTCTTGTCCTGTACTGCCACTTTTCCTCTGAGATTTTCGTCCTCAGTTCTGATTACAATAAGCTTGTTTATGTTTTCAGAATTTTAAAAGGAAAAAAAGAAAACAGTTTTCACCGCCTCTAAAAAGTTCACACAGTTCAACAGAACCGCGTAGTATGGCTAGTTCGTGTTGCTTGATCACGCATTGTGCTAAATTTGCATTTCCATCAACTCCCTGAGTTGGCAGTCCTACTTTGTTAATAAACATCTTGTATGAAAAGTTATTTTTCGTTGTGAATAGTTGATAAATCTGCATTGATCCTAAAGCTCTCCGTGTTCTGCATTGCCCGTAAAAATTGATGAATGAACAGAGTCAAATCATCTTCGTGACGTGAGTCGTGTTCGTCTTGCTTTTCACCTCTTTTGAATTGCTGCAAATGCATATAATCCACCACCCCTTCCCCACCACATATTTTGTGTGTGTGTGTGTGTGGGGGGGGGGGGGGGGGGGGGAGGGGGCGTGCCCCCCCGGTTCCGCCGCCCCTGAATAAGTGAATGATAAAATCGATTTTGAATTTTTGACGAGCAATCCATTGAACTGCACTGCTCAAAGTTTCGAAGGTCTTACAGGAGCTAGAGCAACCCATACATAGGCATACATCGGTCGTAATAAAACTTTCCTTTCCATTTCATCCCAAGCAAATTATACACTTAATCTGGTTTTCACGCATGTAACGAAAATTCATGTCGTCAAAACGCCCATCACAACCCCTATCTGATAAATCCCGAATATTTGAGCAGTATATCATGAAGTGCGATGCCTCCTGGGAAATTTCATTGTATAAACGCCGACAATAATATGAAATGCGGTCAGCCATGTATTAAGAAATATTACTAGAATATGTTCACTTCTATATATAAATTTTTAATCATTCGTTAATTTAATATCTAGGTTGGCCCAGGGCAGTTAAGGTAGCCTCTGTTCTTAGAATTCAGGTGGGATCACAATAGTAATAGCACTTTTAGTTTTTGGCGCTTAGCAATATCATATGAATTAAAGTAGACATACTTGTAAGGTAAGGTAAGGTAAGGTAAGTTTATTCAAAAAATTACATGCCAACTTTCGCCTGCAGCTGAAAAACGTAATTATTTACACCAATATATACCAAGACTAATTAATTAATTACAAAAATAAACTGGATATATATATAAACAAAATTTCTAATAATACTTATAATAAATATTGATATACTAAAATGTTAAATTTGTTCATTTGCGAACCTGCTCATTTTCATGATGCTTGAATTTCCATAACGCTCTGTTTTAAACTTAGGCAGATTAAATTGACGCACTTTCATTATTGTGTATTTTGTGACGTCTTTCTTAGGTAATAAATTATGTAACATGATCTGCATTACTTTTGGTATCCTTAAACAGTCTACTACATATTTGGTTATAATGGTCTTCTGGTTTACGAATATTTTTGCTTAATGCCTCTTTATAACTAATTTGGGGAAAAATTATAATTTGAAATCGGAAAATGAAGAATTATCCACATCTTTTTTGCACGTCCAGAAGTAAATTAGTCAACATTTCAGCACACGAAGTGGTCTTCACACTGTATTCAGACTGATGGTTTTTATTAGTTGATTGATGACATTCCCCCTCCCTCCTCCCCTCCCCCACCCCAAGAGCCGGGCTACGCAGGCTAAATGGGTGTGAAAGCTAGTGATCACGCGTCTTCGTTTAGTACAAAACCCGCTTAGTATTATTATTGTTCCGGCTGTTTGATTGTCATGTTGGCAAACATGAGGTATTTCAACTTTAAAACAGATCAGCTTACACTGCAACATTTGGTGAAAATGTTCTTAAATGTGAAGTGTTAAATGCAAGTAGTTTTGAGTTTGTTTCTTGTCAAAGTACATGTTTTCGATGTGTTGAGGCTTAGTTCACGGCAAACGTGTTTGCCGGCACGACATTTCTGAAATTTGGTTACCAAGGTTTTATAGAGACCATCTGGAAGTAGTTTAAGTACGCAGAACCTATAAAACCTTGTTCACACGATATTATTTAGCATGTCGTACATAAAAATCTCGGCTTGTGTATTACGTTTTTGGGAGTGCCGTGCCAAACAAGTACGTGGAGCTGCAAGGACCTTCAAGCATGTCCATAAAATAGTCTGCAGGGTATGTAGTAATAACACTCATCAATAACATCACAAAAATGATTGTGAATTGACAGGCCTAACAGGCTATGAGTGGATTGAGAAACGGGTGGACGCATAGAAACGACGCCCGTCATTTTTGGTGATGGGCCAACTTTCAGCACATTTCCACTCTTCCCACCCGACTTCACTTTTCACTTTAAAAATCGATAGCTTTTTTTGTCATCATTGAAATTAAAAAAATACGCAAATGTCTTTATTAAAACCATAGATAACATTAAGTTTATACATGTAGGCAAGCTGAACTGCAACATGAACTAGGTTTGCGATTATGACGATGCTTAGTTGCTTGATTTCTGATTACGTTCTTCATATGTCTGACTTCGTAGATGATGATAGTTTTATATTCAAGTGTACTTAATGACTAAGGCACGAAAGAGTATAACGTTGGATAACGTTTGTACAGTTATGTGTCTATCGAGCATGCACAAAACAAATAAGGAAGAAAACACAATTACAAATATTGAAAGATATGAAACGAACGCACAGAAAACGAAACCGACGAAAAGTTCAAACAAATGTGGAACTATCTTTGGTATCTGTAATATTATCAACGAAATAATTGATTCGTTCTTACCTTGAGATTCTTGAAAGTACCAGGAGGAAGTCTTTTTCGAGTTAATCCGCAGCCTTCCGCAAGTTGTGGATATGACTCAAATAAAGGTATGTCTCTCACTATAAAGCAGAGTATTTTCACATACTCGCCTTAGTCCCGCTCAACTTCCACAACATCTGTTTTGTCGTATGTAAGATGTAAGTTATATTAAGATCTCATTCACCCGAACGTGATTAACAATTTTGACACACAGTAAATTAAAAGTAATAATCGTGCAGTAAGTGTAGGTTTCTGTGGTAACATATCAATTAATGTTGCTAGCTTAGAACGAATGAGGGACTCGTTATAGATCTAAGATAATAGTCATTAATATAGTGCTGACTATTGTAGTGCGCCCAAAATACATGTCTATATATACAGTCCACTGCACAAATTCTGACGGTTTTATACCCGGGGGGGGGGGGGGGGGGATAAACGATCGGGAATGCTCGTCGGAATTTTCAAAGATACCCCTAAAAGATACCGGAAGTTTTTCTAAAGGGCGTGGCTTCACAAATTTTTGATCTCTAAAAGATACCAAAATCATGAGTTTCAGTGCCATTCAACCCCTAAAAGATACCAAAAAGTGAGAATTTGGCAAATTTCATATTTTAAACACTAAAAGATACCAAATTGCTGATTTTTACCCCTAAAAGATACGACGAGCATCCCCGATCGTTTACAATTGGAGTCCCCCCGGGTTTTATACATATAAAAATATCTATTTCTCAAAGAAGAAATTATGGATATATATCTATATACAACAATATGCAGAAATTATGAGCCACTGCCAAGTATATAAGTATACACCAAAAAGGGATCTCCTCACTGATATTTTTTTCTTACAGACCTTGCCCTAGGCTTTTTGATATATACTTAAATACTTGATAATACGTTCTTGCAAACGAGTGTGTATATATATGAACAATAATTTCAGAGTTGTTGGAAAACAATGTAGATAACTTTATTCCCATGTGAGCGGATAAATGTAATAATGCATGGATGTTTACGTTCTCACATAATTACATGATTGTACACGCAAAAACAAACTTGACTTTTTCAAGTTGTAAATGTAATTTTGTAATATACATTTAAAAATTCAAAACTTTATATTCGGAGATGATTTAACGCCTGTATGAGCAAATGATCGTTGTTATCATACGTTGTTTTTTGCAAGTTGAAAGTTGTCAAACATCGGTAGCAGTTATTTTGTTTGCCAACGGTGAAAAAAATTGTAAATGATTCAACTCCAAAGTATTTGTGATTGCAAATTGTGGTTTATTTTTATTCAGTATTGTATATCCATCACACTTCAATGACAGTTGCTATAGCAACGTATATAATACTTTACAATGACTTTCTGAATCCTTTGTCTTGTAAAAACAAATAGTTACTAAATAGCTAGAATTTGTTCATAATTTATTTAGTTTGTATTTATTTCATGGTTTTCCTGCGTTTGCTCCAAATGAGTAATTCTAGTCATCTTTGTGGCTTTATATTAACAGGTTAGGTTTGTAAGTATCAGGAATTATTTATCTTAATATATTAACTATGACCGGCCTGACTTATATAACAGCCTACTTTCAAAAATTCTGTCGTTTTGACCAAATATAAATACATATATTTCTCAAAGAAGAAATTATGTGATATCAACCACTATATTTTTTTCAGATAGTAATGATGCTAGCCAACTATATCTAAAATTGCTAATTATGTAGATATATCTAGTAAAATTGAGACTAGGTTATTGATAGGAAAGAAAATGTACTTTAAAATATCAAAGTTTTTAAATCATAAAAATATCGAAATAGAAACGCTTTTAAAAGTTTTTTTTTTTGAAAGTATTTATAGCTGAGCTATTTTTTTACATGTTCTTGTGGCTTTCCCAGGTTAGTTCTTATTTTGACTTTGTAAAACTTTTCATTGGAAAAATTATTTTGTGTTTGTTTTTTGCAAGTTGAAAGTTGTCAAACATCGGTAGCAGTTGCTTTGTTTGCCAACGGTGAATAAATTTTAAAGAGTTCAACTTCAAAATATTTGTGATTGCAAACATATCTAGAAGGTTATAAGGTATGGCATTTGCGGTGTGTTGACCATAGAGCGTTGCAAAGCATATTATCCTAATAATGTGGTTTTGCTGAGTGTCGAAAAGTTTAAGAAAATACGTTCTCACGTTCCATGAGAGACGCGCGCAAGTAATGTGGTATTTCCATGATGCATTTTCATCTATAAATACATCCAAAAACTTGACGTGATCATTTTTGTTTTCAATAGATGTAAACAAATTATCATAATTCTGTGTCAACCGTTATCGCGACGATTTAAAAATTATAATATGATATATCGTTAATATAAATCAGGAATTATAGGGGTCTTAACAAGCTTCCTTGTGGAATTCCACATGTTATTGATTGTTATTGATTTGGTTTTACTTTTTTGCATTGTTTCCGGCTTTTAAGAGGCTGTGACGCCTAAATCCAACAACTCAATTTATCTTCCAAAAACACATTTTCCTGAAACTTTTCCCACTATAAGGGTTTTGTGTAGCTATCACAAAAACATATTTGGTTTGGCTAGAAACGTTAATGAAACGTTAATATTTTTGAGCTGAACGACAAAAAAATGGGTTTTGGGGGCTATTTTTTTGTCATTGAAAAAGTGAAAAACACTTAAGTTAAAAAGGTTTTCTGTAATTTCAATAATTGCTTGTTACGTCGACCTGTTCTTTATGAAACCGAACTGAAATTCATTCAAAATTTGATATTTTTCTATATGATTTAGTAATTAGCTCCCAGACTACAGAATACAGACGAGTCTATCAACAACAACAATATCTAGTTCTTACTCATTAAAATCCTATAGCAATTAGCCATAAATCCTCATACATTAACATTGACCAGGGGGCAAGGGTTTGTTTCATTATAAGGGGGTAGGGCTGGGGAATTCATGTTTGCGAAAAAGTGTTTTTACCTCCTCATAGCATATAGAGAATTTGTCTGCGCATGTCAGAAAATTTTAGCCCGCGGTCATGTTTACATTTTTTTCTACGACCGGGGAACTTTTGAGTTCCAATCGCAATCTTAGTGATCTTCAATTTAGGAAAATATCAATGGATACTTAAAGTCTATCACTTTGTAAGGTGCTGTGACTAAGCCAAGCAAATGTGGAGGTTTTTGATCTCAAAATATTTTTGAGCAAAAGTCCGCAAAACGAAGAAGAAAACACAAACCTACTGCATTCGTATGAGGACTGCTGCCAAAATAAAAGAAGTAGCAGAAAACTTTTTCCACAGATTAACAATCAAAGGTCACGGGAATTGTGTGGTACAAAATGATTTCTTATTGAGGGTCGATTTTGTAGAGTGATGAGCAGATTATTTGCGCATTTTGCAAGTTTTGGTCAACTTTCCTTCTTGATATGCGCTATGTTTGAGGGGCTGCGCCGAAGCTAAATATAACTGATGTGAGTCGTCAAACCACATTCTACATCACAGCATTGTTATTTTTTTAAGAAAGATTGGCCAAAATGTGATATTGCGATATTTGTTGACGCCATGGTTGTGTTTCTCCTCTCAAGGAATTTCGACTGATTTGAATACCGAACCTGAAATTAGGTTAAAATGATCTTGATTAATCCAAATAATTGTGAAAACACAGATGAACCACCAAATTTTGTAAATTTTTGCTCAGGCTTTTGTTGATATACTTCTATCTTCACTAAATATAAACTTTAACTCAAGCACGGAGAAGATTTGTCAATCTTACTCTATGGTCAATTTTTTCGCATAAATTTGAAGAAAAGTCGAGCTTAAATGTTATGCGCCGCTAAGTCTTTCCTTGGTATGCTTTCTTTAATAATCGTAGATTAGTATTATACTTTTGGTTTTCGAAAGAGTACTGGCCAAAATCTTTGATCGGCAGTCAAAGACGACCTGGTCTTG
This sequence comes from Diadumene lineata, assembly GCA_918843875.1. Classification (NCBI taxonomy): domain Eukaryota; kingdom Metazoa; phylum Cnidaria; class Anthozoa; order Actiniaria; family Diadumenidae; genus Diadumene; species Diadumene lineata. The sequence goes on from OU974069.1 coordinate 41,453,408, forward strand.
TTGTGAAAGCGGCCATATTGCAGAATCTTGCAGATACTTCATGGTTATAAACAAACAAATTGTTATGCTAATGTCCAATAAGAACTATAATAAGCCGTACGGAAATAACGGCCAATAACTGTATAGTTGGAACAGAGACTTTTGACAGCTGAAGTATCGCTTTTGTGAATTGGGATTAAAGGGGATTTAGAAGGTATTTTTCTTTCGCGTGATTATAGCGGCTTCTACCATTAACTTACGACATGCGCAGACAAATTCTCTATATGCTCCTCCTCATGCATTCTTGAACTGATCATGGAAACCAAACACAGTATTTATTTAAATTTTGATAATGTCACATATGAAGGTTGCATAATTCTACGAGAAATCTCGAGAAACAGACGTAGTATTTTTATCAGTATTTTACAAAAAACTAAATGCATGGTAAACCGTAAAGCTGAGGACGCAAACAGATGCATAACCGAATACATCATGAAACCACGTGCATGTAGAAATGTAATTATGTCATACAATGATCTAATAGCGAAGATCCGATGTTTTCGTGACCGATGAAGGTTGAGTGGTACAAAGAATGACAATAACAAGCCGCAACTAGAATTAAAAATGAAGGGAAATTAGTGTAAACCAATCAGCAAATAATAAAGAATTTTATTATGTATTTAGTTATTCATTCAAGTAAGTTTTAAATTTTAATTTTATTAAGAAAGATAGCACCTGGTGTTCTTTTACATTTTCAAACAAATTATCAATGAATATTTCAGTTTTTTGGTGTCAGTACATCTTCAAAAAATCATCTCTTCCTTGGAAAATCGAGCCTGCAGAATCAAAGAGAACAATAACATGATGAATGAGCTAAGAAATTAAAACAAAAACATAACCTAAAAATAAATAAAAAAACAAGACAAATAAATACATTTGCCGCAAAATAAAAGCAATAAAATAACACTCGCTGTTACTAAATAAAATTAATCAACTTCAAGAGCAATAACATTAGAGATATCAAACCGTTAATAATAATAAATAATAATAACAATAACAAAGGTCTATTGGCATCATCCAAACGATGATTTGGCTTAATACATTAAACCGTTACGAACGTTGGTGTCATTTTCAACAAAAATGACGTGTGTATGTGTACATAGATGTTTTTAGATCAGTTTTTTTCTAATACGTGAGGTGTGTGTTATTTTCCCCTCTATATTTATGACGGTTCTTATCAAATCAAAAACAGTTTTCCGTGGGCTGATACTCTGATCAAAACACGCGGTATGTTGAGAGAACACGAGAGGGGCGTAGGAAACCACAACGCGTAGTGTCGTTTTGGTATCGTTTAGGGGTTGAATAACACTGAAACGTATGGTTTTGGTTTCTTTTTTCAGAGATAAAAAAATTTGCCAAGCAGGGGCGGATCCAGAAATTTTGAAAGGGGGGGGGGGGCACCTTAAAGATTCTTGTGTCTGTCTGTCTATCTGTCTATCTGTCTGTCTGTCCGTCTGTCGATCTGGTGGAATTGAATTATGAAGATAATGTGTATATGATGATAATTACTCGAATTTTGATCACCACAAAATGAGTCAAAACAATCATTTATTCGGATAGGAAGTAATACATTAAAAATGTACATTTTTACTATGACTATTGAAATAATTCGAGTAAATTGATTTTGATTCGTATCTAGCAAGGGTATTTCAAATAAATAAATAAATAAATAAATCACGATTTTTCCAAAAAGGGGGGGCACCGGCCCCCCAGGCCCCCCCCTTGGATCCGCCCATGCCAAGCCTCTCCCTTCTGAAAACGTCTGATAAATGCGAGGTCTATAAACAATAAAGCTTTGATGAATGCGAGGTCTATAAACAATAAAGCTTTGATGAATGCGAGATCTATAAACAATAAAGCTTTGATAATTAAGGATTTTATGGTTGACATTAAATTTGACATTCTTGCAATAACCGAAACCTGGCTCCCAGGAAATGACACAGATCAAAGAATAATAAATGAAATATGCCTTCTAGATTTGTTTTACAATATTTATCAAGGAAAATTAAAATCGTAAAGGCGGAGGTGTGGCCAATATTTATAGAAATTGTTTTAAACTAAAAATGAAAACTGACAAAAATGAGAAAAAGTATGAAACGTTCGAATTAATCAACTGCGACATAAACCGTGGATCTTCAAGTTTTGCATTGTCAATAATATACCGTCCAGCATTCTCGCATCAAAACGGTTCAGCTATGGATGATGATGATGATGATGATGATCTTTATTTATACACGGTTATATCCATCAGGATTTTACAATATAATAATAATAGAGTACTTATAATAAAATTTCAACTATATAAGGTAAAAATAATAACAATAATTAAAAACTTACATACACATGAAAAAACCTGCTTTCCAAGGATGCCGTGTCTAGCTAGTTGTATAGTTTGTCCAAACCCTTTCGAAATTTTTTTAGTGATTTAGTTTGTTTTAGTTCGTTAGGTAAGCCATTCCATAGTTCCGCCGCACTATAGCGAAATGTGTTTTTGAGAAAATTTGTGCGGGGAATTGGAATAACCAGTTTCTTTGAAGAGTCTCGAAGGCAGTAACCGGTGTCACTCCTGAAATTAAGGTTTTCGCTTATATAGTCCGGAGCGAGACCGTTTAATGCCTTGAAAACTAGGATGGCCTTTTGTTTCTGTATTTGCACATTAATTGTAGACCACCCTAGTTCTTTTATTAGTACCTCTGCATCTGTATCATAATTTGAAAAGGTCAACACCCTAGCTGCCCGATTTTGCAGCTTTTGCATCTTCTCTAAAAGAGTTTTACCACAACTACCCCATACTACGCTACAGTAGTCGAAATGAGGCCTAATCAACGCATTGTAGATAAGGAGAAGTGTGGATTTGGGAACAAAAGATCTTATTCTCTTTATGGCTGCGATACCTGATGCCATCTTTTTTGACAGCTTTTCGATGTGATCATTCCAATTAAGATTATTATCTATAGTTACACCAAGAGATGTTGTTGAGTTTACTTGTTTAACAGGTGCTCCGTATGATTCAAGAACGGGATCGGCAGCCAGGGTGTTCAGTCTTTGTCGTGAGCCAATCATCATAAATTCTGTTTTTGTCATATTTAAAGTGAGTTTGTTATTAGATAGCCAGCGATTAATGCTTCTAAGATCTGCATTTAGGCATGCTTGAATTTCCTTTGGATCGTTATGAGAATAGGTGAGATGGGTGTCGTCGGCATACATCCTGGTTTTCGAGTTCAGAATGCTATTTGGGATAGCACATGGGCATTTTGTAATGCGCATGCGTTTGCAAGAGGTTTCAAGAAGACAGTGAGCCGCCATTTTGTTTTTAGAGACGTATTTTTGACCTTTCGGCATAAATATCGCATGTTTAAGTTTTCCTTGAGGAAAAGATTTTACCAACACCGGAATAACTACACAATGGGCTGTCAGTGGTAGGAATAGATGACATCATCGTACACTTTTTTGGAAAAATATCCACCGCTAAACTAGTGAAGAAATGAGAAAATCTGAAGATTCGACAGACTTTGCTGCCGCGATCCTCCTAAACGAGCCATGTTATTTTCGAGTATATTGCATGAGGTAAGTAAATGATGCCTAGAGATTTAGAATTGTCTATCAATTGTTTATTTTTTATTACTGATTTTAATGTACATTATCCTAAAATTCAAATATCATCAATTTTTTGTTCAGTTTAAACATTGCTTCACGTCTGGTTTCAGCTTTCGCTCCCAAACGAAACATACAACCACATTAGGTGTTTTGACTCGTCTTTCATGTAATATTGCTTATTTGCTCTAAAGCCGTGGGGTTTAAAGGGATGTCAAAAATGTACACCGCGTGACAGTTCTCAACTCAGAGGACAGTGGAGTTGTTGTCGATTTCATATATTTAATTTTATCAAATCTATACACAGTAGAGTATCATTGCACATTGATACCGAATGATAAATGTTCAGAGACTTATTAGGAAGATATATTATTACAGTGGATTAATTCATTTTGATATTTATTTTATTGAAATGCTTCAGATGTTTTCTTGTTGGAATTTTTCTCGCGATGTCATACACTACATCAAATGTATACAAATTGAACGAATTAATACTCACAGCCTCCAAACGATTGAACTTTCAATGTCATGATGGAAAACTAAAGAATCAAGTAAATGGGTTAGTTTTCTTTTATCGCGTGGAAATAACCTACATAATAACCGCTAAAGTGAAGGCCATGTATTTCTTGTCCGCCATTATTAGTTCTCTACAACGTGGGGATTTTGATGCAAATTTATGCTAATTAATAACCAGATCTTGAACATGTTTTTTTTCTTCTGTTTTTTCATTGTCTTGATTTAATTTTTTTTCTTTGTGTTTTTCTTTTAGTTTGGTAATGTTTATATCAACTAATATAAAAAATGTCTGACTTAAAGCCATTTATCAAACAAACATTTAAGATGGAATTATTTTTGTGAATCTGAAATGGAAATACCCAATCAAAGTTGTAATCAAACTGTAAGCTAGGGCTGTCAATTGGTCACAATTGTATTATTTCAAAACATTTTTCACAATAATATAGCAAATTATAATTAATTAACCACCAAGCCAATATTATTAGAAGACAGGTCTTGAGCATTCTCAGTGATTAAGGACTACACTAAAATACATTTTAGCTACCAACTCATTCCTGCTACTGTATTGTACAGCAGTTATGCTCACTTTAAAGGTCTGAATTAATGATAATGAGAAGTGCATTAGTGAAAAATTATCTATGCAGCATAGCTGTGTAAAAGTGTAATCTCAAATGTATAATGCATTTTTTATACATCACAGGCAATTATGGTCCCAGACTAAAACTGGCCATTTTTCTATAACATTGATGGTTAAAATAAACCTCATGTATGGAATTATTTACAGCAATCACATGGTTCAAGTTGTATTTACTGTCATACCATATTATAGAGTCAACTTTGTACTGATAAATCTGTGTTTAAATATATCTAAATATGCACTTCATTGCTCTTTTGGTTCAATGCTTAGTGTAGGATAGTATTAGTGCACATATTAAGATGTTCCCAATTTGAGATGAATTTATAAAGAATTCAAAAAATAAAGTGCAAATTAATCCAACTTATTACCTTTTAATTATATACTTGCAAAAAAACAATCAATCAGTTTTTACTAATTTTATTTCTTAATTTAAATAAATTTAATAAATAATTAAAGTCCAGTAAGTGTAGATCATCCATTTTTCTCATTTTTCTAACATTGTCATTATCACTGTATTTATGTGTGTCAAGTCTTTGTCGGGTGAGTTCAGGGTTAAAAAATGATGCTCTCATCCAGTCTGGCATAATTGCTGTGTAGCTTTCGGCAAGTTCTGTCATTGTTGTAGAAGATGTTATTGTGTCAGAGCAGAGTTGTATATCTATTCCTTGTATGTCATGTATGTGAGTTGATGAATTGTTATTTCTTTCAATTACAGGTATTGTCTTGAAGGCCTTGATAATAATGGTGCACATTGTTCTGGCTGCCGATAGATGCTCATCCTCAGGTCGTCTTATGGAATGTTTTGCAGTGTAGTCATCTATGACTAGTACCACCAGCCATCTGTTACTTATTGCCTTGTGCAAAAAATTTGAAAGTGAAGTGTGATGTTGTTGGACAAGTTCATTTAATCTCATGTCTAATGATATTCGGCAGCATGTATTTCCTAAGATATGCTCAGTGTCGATTCCTTCTTGGTTCATATGTGTGTTTTTCAAATAAATAGCATGATCAGCTTGCAAAGCATCACATCTCTGACAATGACTTTATTTAGTACTGTTGTTTGTAAAATTACATTTAGATTAGAGATTTATAACTGGCTTAATTGACAGTACAGGCTGCCTATAATAACCATGTATAGGCTAACCAAGATAGGCAGCTAAATCTCTGACTTATGCAATAGCACATGTTCATAATTATGGCCATGACTCGTTTTTTATTCAGGTCAATTCTTCCTGTTGAATGACGAGGGCTTATGACAGCCTTTAGAATGTTGTCGTACAACTGCACACCCCCAGCATGTTTGCATATTTCCCTAAACTCATCTGGGTCATAACTAATATTTTTTGTGCTCTTTTTTGTTTCCTGGTAAAGTGTCTCCTTAATTAACTTCAGTTGTTGTTTGATTTCACATCCTTAAAAGTGATACAACCAACAAAAGTGATAGATATTATTGCCCAGAATTGTTGAATGATTTTTATTATATTGTAAGCCAAATGTACTATCGAATCAACATGGATCTAGATCTGTATAAAATAGTACATGTAGGGTTATTCTTTTTTATATTTCTTTACTTGCTATATTTGTAATTACTGCTAATCTAAAACACTGTACCTTTTTTTTGTATAAAACCAAGTGTAGGTTTGAGTGCTCTGACCACATGTGTATGTGTGATTGCATCTTGATCCCACCCCTATTACAGTCATTTGCTATTTTGTATGATGGTTTTCACCTTGATTAGTTATCAAGCGCATACAAATTCAGAACTGTCAATAGCAAGAACATTCTGATGGAATTTACGGTAACAGGTTCCTTATACCTTTATTTTCTGTTTCAAACGATATGTCTGTACTTGTTGATCGTTCAGTTGGGATGTTCACAATATCTTGCTAAAGAAAAGCATGAGTAAAAACCACTAGTAAACCAAAGCTCTGTACTTTTCAATACATTTTATTGCACTTTAAATAGACTGGCTTCACGTTAGTGTACGTCATTTTGAGCAGAGTGGAAATTGAGTTAAAATGAGCGGAGCAATGAGATCTCAAAGTAATGCGAATTCTCAATAATTTTTACGCCTTTACTGGCCTGATTCAAAATGGCTGACATTAAAGTGAAGTGGTATATTTATTACGTCTACAGTTGCTTCAATAAAAACAAAATGGTTTAATGACCCAATTTATTATTTAGAATACTAACTGGTCTATTTGGTCTTTGTTTCTTCTTCCATCTTGATAAACGTCTACAAGCATCGCACAAGTATTTTGATGGCAAATAGTCGAAACTAAAACACTGTTTGATATCATTTTCTAGCACTCTTGAAATTGATTTGAAACGTTGCCTTTGACTTTTTTGTTGCATACACAAAACCCATCACCAGGACCTAATTTCACGCTTTCTAAAAGTGTAAGTGAGAGGAGAAAAGCCAAAAAGTAAGCGTATTTTTTCGACGAGCACATTTTGAATTACAGAGGTATTTAAATTTCGCGCCTGAACTATTTGTCACGCAACGATTTATTACAGCTATTTGCTTTAAAAAAATGGCCGACGACGCGCGTGCGCATTACAAAATGCCCATGTGCTATTTGGGATATCATTTATGTACAAGAGAAACAAAAGGGGTCCTAATATTGTTCCCTGAGGGACACCACATTGTAATGTGAAAGGTTCCGAAAGCACACCGTTGACAAAACATTGTTGACTACGGCTAGTAAGGTAAGATTCGAACCAAGCTAAAGTTTTCCCTCGTAATCCATATGTACATAGTTTGTCTAAAAGAATAATGTGGTCAACTGTATCAAATGCCTTTTTTAGATCTAGAAACACTATCGCGTTAACATTACCACGATCAATCTCGTATGACCAACTATCGGTTGCCTCTACAAGTGCTGTAAGTGTAGAGTGCAGGGTTCGGAAACCTGATTGATGTTTACAGATAATGTTATTTTGTGATAGAAAAGAGTATAGTTGGTCGTAAACAATTCTTTCAAACACTTTAGCTATGATGGAAATAACCGATATTGGTCTATAATTACTGACGTCATTTCTTTGCCCTTTTTTGAAAAGGGGAGTAACACGTGCGTTTTTCCAATCGGAGGGAAAAACGCCCTGTAAAAGAGAAGCATTAAAGATGCTACAGATAGAAGGTGCTATGATATCTGCGCATTCTTTAATGATTTTGGCTGGTATCATATCTAGTCCAGTGGCTTTAGATATGTTAAGCTGCTTCATGTGATGAAGAACATTACTTACAGTGGTAGGACTGAAATGAAAGCTGTTGTCAGAAATAGTAAGATGTTGAAGATAACTGGGTATATCACCGACGTTATTATTGTCTGATGGTGGAATTTCGTCCGCGAGTTTTGGTCCTATTGTTGCAAAGTATTGATTGAATTGATTGGCCAATTCGGAGGGCGTACTTACAGACCTACCACTAATTTTTAGTTCTTTGACTGAAACATCATTTGATTTACGTGATGTTAAGTCGTTAATGGTTTGCCATGTTTTTCGAGAATGATCTTTATGCATTTCGAATGCATTTTTATAGTAACGCTCTTTGGCTAATTTGATATCGTTATTTACTCTGTTTCTAGTTTTCTTGTAAATATTCCAATCACGAGGATCATTTGATTTAACAGCTTTGATTTTGAGTTTGTCTCTTTGGTACATAATCTTTTTAAGATCAGAGGTAATCCAAGGAGAGTTATGAGTACGCACTCTTTTAGTGCGTGACGGAGTGTGCTTATTAAGGATATCAAGAAATTTATTCTTCCAGGCGCTCCACATGACATTGGGATCATTGAAATTTCCCACGACTAGATTCCAGTTAACATTGGAAACATCATCTCTAAAGCAGTCACGATCAAAGTTTTTGTAATTACGATATGTAATTGTTTTATGGCCATTAAAGTTAGATTTAGTAGTAAATGATTTTCGTCGGTGAACATACACTAAACTGTGATCGCTAATGCTAAGATGTGCAACACCTGAATAAAGAACATTTTCAGGACAGTTTGTAAAAATCAAATCAATAATAGTGGATGATTTATCAGTGATTCGTGTAGGCTCATTAATAAGTTGATTCAAGTCATAAATGCATGAGATATTTTGCAGTAAACGTGTGTTGTTGTCAGTAGTACTCGTCACATTACAGTTCATGTCGCCCATTAAGTAAAATTCGACATTTTCGGTGTCAAGTTTTCCTATAACTGTTTCAATAGAGATAAAACAGCATTGCTCCTTCAAGAGTTCGGATTGTTTCTTGAACAAGGTGTGCTGACCACTAATCTGCTTCTACTTGTTGGCGATTTCAATTTTCATCTGGATGTTTGTACTGACCAAAATACTATCAAATTTCAACAATTACTAGATGCTTTCAACTTAGTTCAACACGTCAATGTCCCTACACATAACGATGGGCATACTTTAGATATCGTCATTACTAGAGACGGTGAAAATCTCATAAAAGATCTAACTTTGTCTGATCCGGTTATATCGTATCATCTTGTATGCAATCCATTGCTTGCTATCTCTACAAAAAAAAACACATTTTGAACATAAAGAAATTACATCCTCTAACTGAAAGCTGTTAATATTGAAATTTTTATAGACGATCTTAGCAAGTCTGAATTAAGCAAATATCACGATTTTACCAGTGTTTCAAGCCTTGTCGATAAATACGACCAAATACTATCTGATGTGTTAGCCAAGGAACGGGTGATAACAATACGACCAGATGCCCCCTATTATTCAGATAAGATTAGACGTGAAAAAGCTAAAAGGGGAAGGCTGGAAAGGATTTGGCGCAAGAGTAGACTTCCAGTGCTTATGTATGTTGATCAATGCAAATTTGTCCTCAAGTAAATAGCTGACTCCAAAAGGTAAATACTACAGTTGTATGATTGAAGCGAGCAGCACATAATCTAAGATATTATTCACGGCAGTAAACAAACTTGCAAACCTGAGAACACCATTTGAAGCAATTTCCTTCCTACGAACATGCTAAAGATCTTGCAGATGATTTTGTAAACTACTTTACATACAAGACTGAAAATATCAGGAAAGAACTAATTTGCGATCAACCTGCATACCGTTGAAACTTTCCTCACTGCTCTATATAAGAAACAATGAGTTTGCACCAACTACTGCAAGTGAAATAGCAAACATTTCAAAGAAAAATGTCAGGAAAGTCTTGCATCTTTGATCTTATTCCGGGACAACTTATGAAATCCTGCAGTAAGCTTGTGATGCCATTTATCACAAATATCATAAATACTTCCCTTCAGATTGTAGAAGTTCCACTTAAATTTAAACAGGGCGTCATTAGTCCTTCCCTTAAAAACTCGTCATTAGACAATGAGTTGTTGTCCAACTACAGGCCCATATCAAACCAAGGTAACTGAAAACAATGGTAGCAACTAATCACATTCATTCATCTGTTTACTACATGGATGTTTTCCAGTCGGCGTACAAGATTGGGTATAGCACTGAGACAGCTTTGATTCGTGTCCACAATGACATTTTATCTGAGCTTGATAAAACATAACAGGGTAATGTTGATACACGACTTGTCTGCTGCCTTCGACACAGTAGATCATGAAAGGTTGACTCATAGATTTGGTGTCACGGGTAAAGCTCTTCGATGATTTAAATCGTTTATATCGAATCGTTACCAGTATGTCCAAAGTGAGAAGGAATTACCATCTAGTCAAAAACTGCACTGTGGCGTACCACAATGATCGATACTAGGACCAATATTGTACTCTATGTACACCACTCCCATCAAATATCAAATTCATCAAATATCATGACTAGCACCAATATTGTACTCTATGTACACCACTCCCATCAAATATCAAATTCATCAAATATCATGACTAGCACCAATATTGTACTCTATGTACCCCACTCCCATCAAATATCAAATTCATCAAATATCATGACTAGCACCAATATTGTACTCTATGTACACCACTCCCATCAAATATGAAATTCATCAAATATCATGACTAGCACCAATATTGTACTCTATGTACACCACTCCCATCAAATATCATATTCATCAAATATTGTACTCTATGTACACCACTCCCATCAAATATCATATTCATTAAATATCATGACATGCAGTGTCATTGATTTGCGCTGATTACACTCAACTTTATTTGTGTGTAAATCCTACAACTACAGGAGAACCTGAGTTATCGAAAACGATCTAAATAGTTGTGAATGAAAAATGAAGCATGAACCTTATTGAATCTATTTCTTCAAGTGATCTTCAGCCAAAATTGATTTAATAGAAACAAAGATACGAATCATCAACTACATACGCTTGCTCAGGCTCACTTCGCTGCGGTACTAGCAAGATCATTGGACTGATCACACAAGATCGTGGGACTGTAATACAATCCCTTAAGATCGTGGAACTGTAATACAATCCCTCAAAAAAACTCGCAAAGGATTCTGGAGGGCTCCACATTTTGATTTCAGCTCCCTAACTACTCAATTATAATGGTGCCTAACTACGCTCGCTCAGGCTAGCTTCGATGCGGCAGCAATTATTGTTATTATTATCTAGCTAGTCCAGAGTAGTATAGTGGGGCCGAATTAGCCCCGTGCTGTGTGCAGTACGCTGTATGCTGTGGACCACCCCACCCCCACCATCCACAACAACAACAAACGACCATCCCACTTCCATGAAAAATTCAAATTTCTACTACACTACTGTCAAAAGTCGTTGCGTGGCTGTGAAACGCCCTTTCACTAACTGCTCGATTTTATGTAATTCTTTTCGTTTCTATTTAAATTGATCATATATTGGATGAATATAACTTCAAGAAAATAAATAGATGGTTTATATTTTAAAAGTTAGCTATTAGTGTGCACGCACTAAAAGTGTGCAACATAAATACCACTAAATAGTGCTATTTATTTCTTTTGTTTACTTATTGCAATTTACGACTAAATACTGACAAGTGTTGCACACTTTTAGTGTGTGCACTCTAATACTAACAATGAAGTTTCTAGATGTTGTTTTTTGATATTGATGTACATTTTAATATTAAATTTAATCCAAAAATCCATGAGTCAGTCATGTACAAAAGTAACCTCTCCTGTGTAAAATTGTAGACCAAATATTAAACTAAATACATTTAAAATAAAAGGCAGCATTCACTAAGAGGTCTTTTAGGCTAGTATAGCTAATAATTGGTCGACTATTTGGTTACAATCCAATGATATTTTTGCTGTCCGAATATCATATAAACTAATTGTATTTTAAGGGAAATGAGTTATGTGCATAAATCGTTAGTTTAATAAAATATATTTAGCTGCATCGAAATATGCTATTTAGGTCTGACTACATTCTTGTTTTTGTACTCTAAACATAAGCCCTCGCAACATCAAATGTGTTTTAAACCTGACTTTTAATTTCACTTGGCACATTGAGCTATTTTTGTCTTGTTTTTTTTTAGCTGTTTGCGCTGTATTATTTTGCATTTGAATACGTTGTTTTGTACACTTGTCGAAGAGCTGTTGCTTTTATATGCTTTTACATGTTTAATGATAATGATAATAATAATATATTATGTATAGAGCGTCAATTCCCCAAGGTACGTTCAACAACGATTTAATTACATCACAAATAAAAACTAGACAATCTTGTGGAGTGTTTACTCGTGATGGCCTTGATATGAGCTGTTATTCACTGTGGTAATTTTTTCATTTTTCATGTTATGATATTTCAAACCACTTCTTGATAATTATAGAAGGATAGGGAAATACATTGAATTATATCATCGAAAACTTGACATTTTGACATGCAATATTCATGATAATATTCAAGCGAAACACTAAATAAAATAAAATATCACAACATGTGTTTTATCCATCAAATCTTTCATGCATGAAAATGATATGTACTTTTAATAGTTTTTTTTCCTTTACCGATCCAAGTATTTTATGTGCGAGTCAGCAACATCGATAAATGTGCGAAAAGAAACAAACCATGACATAGATTTTCAATAAAATTTACTGTATATACAAAAACACTTACTAATGTCTATAAATGTCTTGCTAGCAGTATAACTTTGATTTACCTTGTTTACACCATGTTAACACGCAAATATTTGGGATAAATTAAAAGATTTCTTCGAAGCAAACACCGACCAAACCGAGTTAGATTTAATTGGATTCACGGGATGGACTACAAAAAAACCATAACAAGTTCAAAGTTGTCTAAAACTGCCTTGAAAATCCTGCCATGTAAATAATTGATACAATAATTGAGCTGTTTGGTTATGGGCAACGAGTAATAAGAGGTAAAAAACAGAGTTTGTTTTGCCAATTCCTCTCAAAACAACGACCAGAGATCGAATGCCTCGTGGAGGATAATGACCAGTGCGCATGCGCAGCGTTTTTCAGACTAAAAGGATGATGGGGCCACGTTTGTTTTCCCACATTGAAGGCCAAAAAAATATTTAAAGGGATAAAACAGGAGTAGATGATTTCATAGCTGTTCTGCTTATATACTAAATATGATTCTATTTTTAGTCTATTACGTAATTATCTAGATCATTCTTTGTTACTAAATATAGAGATGACAAGATTCCAGATTATTCTATATCTAATGACTACGTGACTAGATACATGCATCAATGTTCTAGAGACTTCCAGAAAGATACTTATCAGAACTATTACTTAATGTTCTAGTGGGTACCAGAAATAATAGGATTACAATCATCGAATACTCTAGACAATTCTATCAAATGAAAGTACTGGCAAACAAAAACAACAATAACATGACTAGAAAGTTCTGGGGCTATCTAGAGGGACGCTTCGTCACATCCCTTCCCCCTTAAGATTAAGGAAAGCATAATAAAATCATCTTTCCGCAATCACACTAGACTGGTCCTCTTGATAATCCGTCAGCATTCCCATGGTCACTCCCTTTGCGGTGTTCAATTGTAAACTTGTATTCCTGTAAGGCCAGGTTCCATCTCGTTAGTCGTTGGTTTGAGTTGTACATACGGTTGAGCCAAGTCAAAGGCTTATGGTCTGTCTGTATTTTGAACTCTTTGCCATACAAGAAGTGGTGAAGAACTTCAGAGCCCAAACTATGGCAAGACATTCCTTCTCTATTACTGCATAGTTAACTTCCCTTGGTAGGAGTTTCTTGCTCGCGTATGCTACTGGATGTTCCTCACCGTCGATTATCTGGCTAAGTACCGCACCAACCCCTTTGTCAAATGCATCAGTCTGCACAATAAAGGGTAGATCAGCATTTACAGCTTTCAGCACTGGTGCACCTACTAGTTTGTCTTCAAGTGTCTGGAAGGCTTGTTCACAGTCTTCGGTCCAGACCAAACTCTCTGAAGCTCCTTTCTTTGTCAAATCGTTTAAGGGCGCTGCAATGGTTGAGTAATTTTGAACAAATCTCCGGTAGTATCCAGCCAGTCCCAAGAAAGATCTTACTTCTGTCTTGGTCTTTGGTCGTGGGTAGTCTTTTACCGCTATAAGCTTTTTTGGGTCAGGTTTTATCAGACCACGACCTACCACGTGTCCAAGTAGTGATACTTCTCTACGGCCAAACTGACACTTCTTTAGTTTAACTGTAAGTCCTGTATCCTTTAGCTTCTGGAATACATCTCGTAAGTGCTTTAAGTGGTCTTCCCAAGTTGTACTGAATATTCCAACATCATCGATGTAGGCATTGGCATAGTCTTGACTATCACGGAGCACTTGGTCCATCATACGCTGGAAGGTAGAGGGTGCGCTGTGTAGGCCAAAAGGCATGACTCGGAAGCGGTACAGACCAAATGGGGTGGTGAATCTTGTTTTGTCACGTGATGCTTCTTCCACCGGTATCTGCCAATAGCCTTTGGTCAGATCTAGAGTTGTTATAAACTGAGCTGGACTTACGCGTTCCGACATCTCATCTGCACGTGGCATCGGGTATGCGTCAAACTTCGCAATGGTATTCAGCTTACGGTAATCAACACAGAATCGTACACTACCATCCGTCTTGTTGACAAGCACAATCGGTGAAGCCCAGGGACTGTGCGATTCTTCAATTATTCCATCTTCTAGCATCTTATCAATCAGGTCTTTTACCACTTTCTTTCTTGCTAGTGGTATCCTGTAGGGTCGCTGTGAAATTGGGGTCGCGTTTCCTGTATCTACCATGTGTTCAGTCAAGGTCGTTTTACCGGGTCGTTCACTGAATATAGGTCTGAATTCGTTAATCAGTTTCTCTAGGTCGTTCTTCTACTCCTCGGTTAGCTCCGGACTAAGATTTAGCACAAAGTCCCCTTTCTTGATTCCTTGGGTACTCTGGAAAGTCTGTAAGTTTTGATTCACGCTCATCTTTGGAAACTTCGTCTATTTCAGCTAGGAGGGTATTAATGCGCAGTCCATCATCATCGTTCCACTTCTTCAGCAAGTTAACGTAGTACACTTTCTTTTCTTTTCGTCTACCTGGCATCTCTATTTCATAGTCAACTGGGGTAACCTGCTTTGTAACTGTATAAGGTCGCATCCTTTCGAGCTTGAGTTTACTCTTGCGGGAGGGTATCATAACGAGCACTCTATCTCCAACCTTGAGTTGCTGTTGTTTTGCACTTTTGTCGTAGTGTTTCTTCTGTTTCTGTTGCGCCTTTGTCATGTTACTTTGCACGTGGTCACACATCTCCTCCAGGCGTTGTCGCATCTCCGTGATATGGGTCATCACCTTGCAGTCTTCCTGTGGTACGTCGCCAGTCCACAATTCTTTTAGCACATCCAGGGGTCCCTTTACTTGTCTCCCATACAGTAATTCGAACGGCGAGAATCCCGTTGATTCCTGCGGCGCCTCTCTGTAGGCAAACAGCAGGTACGGCAAGTACTCGTCCCAGTCCTTTGCGTTACTGGCCACGAACTTTTTCAACATCGATTTCAAGGTGGAGTTGAAGCGTTCAACGAGTCCATCTGTCTGTGGGTGGTAAGGCGATGTACGTATCCGTTTGATGCTGTGGAGATCGTAGACATCTTGCAACAGGGCTGACATGAAGTAGTTGGCACCTTGGTCTGTTAAGATTTCTTCAGGTATCCCAACCCGGGAGAAGACTTCTACTAAATGCTTTGCTATACGGCTCACCTCTATGCTAGGTAGAGGAATCGCTTCCGGATATCTTGTGGCGTAGTCACATATCACTAGTATAAACCTGTTTCCTGCTTTACTACGTTCCAGTGGTCCAACGATGTCCATGGCGATGCGTTGGAACGGCTTTTGTATCAAGGGCATGGATATCATCTCCGCCTTCACTTGGGCTCCTTTAGGCTGACACCGCTGACAGGTACCGCAGGTCCTACAGTACTGGGCCACGTCCTTGAACACTCCGGGCCAGTAGTAACGTTGTAATACTCTGTCTTTTGTCTTGGTGATCCCTAGGTGACCGCTTGTTGGAACATCATGAGCCAACTTTAGGACAATCGCCCGGCTTTTCTGTGGTAACACCAATTGATTACACTGGCGGACATCTCCGTCTCTACTGTCTTTTGGTCTCCACGAACGGTATAGCAGTCCCCCGCTATAGTAGAAGTAGACTTTTGCTCTGTGGCTATCTGTCTCATCGTTATTGCTCTTGGCAAGTGCGTGTGCTTTTTCCAACGTCACGTCGTCTTGTTGCCACTACTTAAATACATCTGCTGTTATCTTAAGTGGATATGTTATTCCGCTCAACTGTTTCGTGGTGTCTGTCGTTAGTGGCTTATCATCTACTTGACCTTGTAACTTGTCGTCATTCGGCTGGTCTGCGTTATCTTCTGTCTCGTTGTCTGACTTTACGCTTTCTTTCAAGCTCTTTATTTCGAGCTCTTTTAGTTTAGCCTGTGCCCTTGTCGTTGCTGCCAAGATTTCTCCGTCAGGTTTCGCGCTGTTATCGTCATCTATTAGCATTTCACGTCCAATAAGTACGTCCAGCCCAGTCGGCAGTTCTGGTGCTAGAGTGACGTGAAGTGTCTTACAAACACCGTCCATTTCAACATCTACTACTGCTGATGGATACGATACCATGTCCCCATGGACACAACACTTGCGCTCGGTTTTCGATGTCCCACTTTTCCTCTGTCACTAAGGTTGCTCTGACCATCGTCTTATCACATCCCGTGTCGACTAGCATGCGTACGTCTTTGCCATCAACCTTCCCTCGTCGTAAGTACTTATGGCTGTAAATATTCCATGTCATGTCATGGCATTTATTGACAAAGTATTGTCCCTTAGGTGTTGCGCTCATGACGTTGCTGTCTTTCTTCTCTGACCATAGCGTTTACAATGATAACACTGTTTCTGCCCTTTAGTATTCACCTTGTCGTCCCTTAGAAGAGGATCGTGTCCTGTCACTGTCATGCTTTTCGGGTTTTGGGTTTCTGTTTTGCTTTGAACTTGAGGCGGGACATGTACAGTTTCCACTGTTGGTTGGTCGTTGGGGCGTCTAGATCTTTGCAAAGCAACTCGGTTGTCGGTTTTCCGTGCTTGAACGTAGTCATCCGCAAGTTCTGCTGCTTTCGCCAGCGTATCTGGTTTTCTCTCCTTTAACCATATGCGAAGATCCTCGGGGACTGACTGCATGAAGTGTTCAATTAATATCATCTCGTCTGTTGACATACTCGCGGCTTCTTTCCATTTCGTGTACATGTCTTTCGAGCGATCCGCCATTTCTTTAAATGTTTCGAACCCTCGTCTTCTAGTGTTGCGAAATCGCTGGCGATACGTTTCTGCGTTGACATCGTATCTTCGTAGAATTGCCAGCTTCACTGTATCATAATCACTCGATGCCTCCTTTGATAGGCTGGCATAAGCTGCTAAAGCTTTACCGGTTAATATTCCGGCTAGCTGTGTCGGCCAGACAGACTTTGGCCAAGACTGTTGACTAGCCACCTTCTCAAACATGTTTAAATAATTTTCAATGTTCTCTCCTTCCGTCATCTTTTGAAGCGTTGGTGGTGGTAACCTGGGTTTTTCTTCACGAGATTTTGTTTTTTCAAGGAGGGCCAACATCAGTTTGTTTTGGTCTTGTATCTGTTGCTGCTGTTAAAGCTGTTGGTCGTGTAATTGTTTCTGAAAAGACTGTGTCTGTGACATCATCATTTTCATCATAGACGGCGATTCTGTTTCGTTGTTTGGTTTCTGTTCTTCCGATACCGACGACGCTGACTCCTTTTGTAGCTCGTCCTCGTAGAGTATCTCAACCAATTCTTCTTTCTTCTTCCCATCTGTTTCGAAATCTCTATTTCGGCAAATGTCTCTCAGGCGGTCATACGTGTAACCAGTTAATTTATAGCGAAGATATTCCATCCTTTGAAGTTTCTTCTTCCTTAGTTCTCGTGGGTCTGTCCTACTTGAGAATCGGACTTCAAGCTGCCACCAAATGTAACGTAGCCGTTTAACTACAACAACCAAGAGTCTTCTTGAACGTCTTTATTTCTTGAATCCACTATTTCAAATCTGTGAGTTGACAATCATTCACTCAACTAACTTGACAGCACTAACTGTTCTGCTTATATACTAAATATGATTAGTCAAGTAAACGTGGTGTTTTTCCATCTCAAAATATGTTTGAGCAAAAGTCCGCAAAACGAAGAAGAAAAACACAAACCTACTGCATTCGTATGCGGACTGCTGCCATAATAAAAGAAATAGCAGAAAACGTTTTCCACAGAATAAGAATCAAAGCTCATGGGAATTGTGTGGAACAAAATGATTTCTTATTGAGGATCGATTTTGTGGGGTGATGAGCAGATTATTTTGCAAGTTTTGGTCAACTTTCCTTCTTGATAAGTGGTATGTTTGAGGGACTGCGCCAAAGCTAAATATAACTGATGCGAGTCGTCAAACCACATTATACATCGCAGCATTGTTATTCTTTTAAGAAAGATTGGCCAAAACGTGATATTGCGATATTTTTTATGTCATTGTCGTGTTTCTCCTCTCCGGCAATTTCGACTGATTTGAATACCGAACCTGAAATTAGGTTAGAATGATCTTGATTAATCCAAATAATTGTGAAAACACAGATGAACCACCAAATTTTGTAAATTTCTGGTCAGGCTTTTGTTGATATACTTCTATCTTCACTAAATATAAACTTTAACTCAAGCACGGAGAAGATTGTCAGTCTTACTCTATGGTCAATTTTTTGCCTAAATTTGAAAAAAGGTCGAGCTTAAATGTTATGCGCCGCTAAGTTTTTCCTTGGTATGCTTTCTTTAATAATCTTAGATTAGTATTATACTTTTGGTTCTCAATAGAATTTTGGCCAAAATCTTTGATTGGCAGTCAAAGTTGACCTAGTCTCGTTGTGAAAGCGGCCATATTGCAGAATCTTGCAGATACTTCATTGTTATAAACAAACAAATTGTTATGCTAATGTGCCAACAAGAACTATAATAAGCCGTACGGAAATAACGGCCAATCACTGTATGGTTGGACAGAGACTTTCGTCAGCTGAAGTATCGCTTTTGTGAATTGGGATTAAAGGGGATTTATAAGGTATTTTTCTTTCGCGTGATTATACCTGCTTCTACCATTAATTTTACGACATGCGCAGACAATAAAATTCTCTATATGCTCTTGGAGTTAAAAAAAACTAAACTCATTTTAATACTCGTGCCCCCGGCCTAAGGGCCGGGGGCACGAGTAAAAAATACATCTTCATAAGTAATCACTCTATCCATCGGCCGACAGCCTTTTAAGACCCTGAAAGATAGTCAAGCTGAGGGTTCGAACTCAGAGCTTCCCGGTTGACAGGTTAATGTGCTCCCAACGGAGCCAATCGGCCATTAGCAGTTCTTCATCGGTTTTTGGCGCACACTCTAAAGAATATATTATGGATAATTTTAATTTGGTCACATTAAAATTTGTGACATAATATACTAAATATCCGTACAAAAGTTCAAAAGTCTATTTTGCAGTCTTTTGAGCATGCTAAAAATAAATATACAGTAAAACTTCTGGTATCACTTGTGCAGAAATTGTGAACACTACGCAACATCCACCGACTCAGGCCTCGTGCACTCTAATAAACCTCTAAATCATGCGGATAAATGTGATCACAAGGTCTGACTGAATAAATGAAAGTTGATTTTTCAAATTTATCCGGGTTAGTGTAGACGTGGCATTGGTCGGGACATAGAGTCTTTCTCGCATGAGTGGGAAACGGTACTGTTAAGATACCGTTACGATTCAGGAAAAATTCGAATGTTTTCTTAGAAACTACGGCTACGATACGATACAGTACTGTTTCTCACTCATACGAAAACGACTCTATGGTCCGAGAACCGTACCAACTGAATTAGACATCAGCGTAAACACAAGAAAAGATCTTAGTCAGTGTGTTCTATATATCATTTTTGGGTTGAATGTTGATTCACATTTCATTTTTGGGTTGAATGTTGATTCACATTTCAAGACATTTTACATTTTCGGGAAATTAAGAAAACCATACCAAAAGTTTTACTGTGAAATTAGTGAGAATTCAATCAAAGCAAAATACATAGGTATTATTGAAATTGTTTTTAAAAATGACGGTCGAAAATAAACTTTGATGAATTTGGTGTTTGGCTTTCAGATTTAATGAAAATATTCAGGAAACTCAGGAATAATTCTAATCATAAGCGTTTGAGCTTCAAATCTCTGTTCATATATTAAGTAAAATTCAAAAGACAGTCAGAATGTCCTCTTGGTGCTGTTTATATTTTTTAGAAGACCTTACATATATTTAGTTTGAATCTCACGAGTATATTTTATGAATTCTATGAATTCAAATTTTTAGATAATTTCTAACTATTTGATTTTTTAAGTGAGCTTGTATTGCAGCTTGAGGTGGGAAATTGAACCCAGTTACATTTGTGTCCAAAAGTTAATGCGTTTGAAACCTTTATTAAAATTTTGGACCAAAGTTTATTACATTTGGGACGCGATTAATACATTCTATATTATTACAACGTTGATATTGTTGATCTAGACGACGTTTAAAGGCTTTTTTGTCACTTGCTAAAAGGAAAACACCCATTTTTTACAACACGGCTGTATATCAGTTTGCAATCTAAAGCAATGGAAACCATATCTAGCATATATTTTAAGTTCAACAGTGGTGCGTTTCATTAGTATTAATAGATATGTTAAGTGAAGTTAACCATTATTTTTAAATCTCGCCCAGCTCAACAACATAAACGTTTCTAGCCAAACCAAATATGTCCTTGTGGTAGCTATATAAAGCCCTTTTGGTTGTAAAAGCGAAAACCAATATGTCCTTGTGGTAGCTATATAAAGCCCTTTTGGTTGTAAAAGCGAAAACCAATATGGCAAGCCAAAATGTGTTTTTTAGGCAGACAGCCTCTTAACTGTCATTTTAAATGGCTCTCGTGATACCTCATAATAACTAAAGAAAGTAATTATTTTTCTTCCACCTTAAGTTTAATAATTCAGACCAAGCTTTTGGACCACTGGTCCATCATCAGGAAAATATAAACTAAAACGGAGATCTATTTACAAACGTCAATTGAAATACGCATTGACGCACGTGCTAGTGCGGGCATATACTTAAACAAAAATTAAGACTAAAATAAGAACGACAAGTACATGAATAAAAAGAATAAAAGATAAATAAATGAATATACAAATACAATACTGTTCGACGGTGTGGCAATGAGATTCCTCTTGGCCCCATGCACGCGAACGTATGTATGTGCTCTAATGAGAATTATTATATACTTGAGATAAAACGTTTTCATTGGTCAAGAAGCGTGCTTTATAAGTGAACAAAGCACGCTGACGACATCATTTTTTGTAACGCGCGCACTGATTGGTTAATTGACCAGCGCGTGCACAACCGATCCTGTCAGTGTGAAAGTTGGCTGAAATTCACAAATGGAAAGTTTTTATCGCCTAAAATGAAATGAAAGCGTGCTTTTTAGCAAATCCTGAATGGAAATTACTTTTCTGTAACTAGAAAAATATTATAATAAATGTATATTGTGCTAAAAAAGACTTGAGCTTTACTTATTTTTGATTTTTCTGCTGTTTTGAGCCGTACTGTTTTGATGTTTGAGTTTAGTTTCTCGATCGATCAATTCATGTATTCGAAAAAAGCATAAACGATCACGTTTTTAGACAAAAGCTGAATGAAAATGCACATATCTATGTAAAAGAATCTTACTGTCAATGTTATTATTTTTGTTAAGTTGATTGCGTTGCCTGTTTTGACTTTTTTTGGTTCAAAATGCTCGTGGTTCCCTAAGATCTTTTGATGTTGTTTTTCTTTGTCATTCAGCTTTTAACAATTTACCGGAAAATTGAAAGCCAATATATGATAAATCAAATAGAAGAGGCTTGAGCGTGCTTTGTTCAGTAATAGAACACTCTGAAAAGGGAAGAGAGCACTCAAGAAGTGCTCGTCACTTTCTATCGTGTTCTATTAATAATTCAAAAACTCATTAATAATTCATGAGCATCTAGTCCAATCCGTGGTCCAATTTTGGTCACATGCATAAGGTTTTATACGCCATAAAATACTCTCATTTGTATTCAATGAATCTTTATATAAAGACTCTAGAGTCTTTATATAAAGGTTCATTGAATAGTAATGAGATTACTTTGCATGATACGAAGCAACCTCTGTTCAATCATGTGACCAAGATGGTCCAAGGAATTGAACCTGTTAATTAAGAAAGTTTGTTCCCCTTGAACTCTCAAGGACCAGACTCAAATGTGGGACGCATATTCAACACACATCAGAAATTCTGCGCATGATCAGAATGACCACTAGTCAATTTTATAACTTTTTTCGCTTATTTTTCAAAATTGTATTTGAAATATTTGGTTTTATAAGTGTTGGAGCTTTTGAAGTCATATAAAAAACTCGCAGGACGTGTTTTATCAAGTATATCGCTGCGCTCGAGTTTTTATACTTGATAAAACACTGCTGCTCGTTTTTTATATAGTACACAAAGCACGCTCAAGCCTCTTCTATTTGATAAATGAAACATAAACGTGATGGAAAGATGCCTTCCTGCTATATTTATAAAGATTTAGAAGGGTATTACAAGCATGGAGAGGCAACAAGAGGACACGAGGTCCTGTCTAAAGTTTGTATCTCCAATGATCAGAAGACAAAATGTAAGGGGAAATGCTAAAGAAAACATAAACGAAATGAAATTATATAACACACAACGAAATATTTACATAAAGTGAATAAATAGCAAAAACGAAGCGCGAGTCAACTTTAAAACGTCAAAACGAAGCAAAAGTAGTGAAAAGGAGAGCCGACAAGAGACACGAAAACAGCTTGCCAAGTAAGCGCGTACAATTAGCACGTACAAACAGTGGTAAGATTAGAGCGTCTACACATGGGACAGGTGCGTACATCGTTAACGTCAAAGACGTTAGAGCGTCTACACATGGGACAGGTGCGTACATCGTTAACGTCAAAGACGTTAGAGCGTCTACACATGGGACAGGTGCGTACATCGTTAACGTCAAAGACGTTAGAGCGTCTATACAGGGGATAGACAGGTGCGCACATCGTTAACGTCAAAGATATTAGAGCGTCTACACGGGACAGGTGCGTAGATCGTTAACGTCTACACATGGGACAGGTGCGTACATCGTGGACGTCAAAGACGTTGTAAAGGGTCTTAAAAACAAGGCTCTTTAGAAGACGTTTAAAGGTAGCAGTAGAGTAGCAGGATCGGACATCAGCAGGTAAAGCATTTCCAAAGGGGGCAAATGCGGAGTCACAGAAAGTAGACGTACGAGTCGTAAGAGCAGGTAGGAGGTGGAGGTCTTCTTCCTTCTTCGTCATCTTTCCCTGCAAACCTATTAACAGGTTAGCTCAGTTCGGAGAGCGTTGGCTGTTAACCGGGAGGCTGCGGGTTCGAACGCTCAGCAGGACCATCACTCAGGATCTTTAAATAATTGAGGAGAATGTTCGCGTCTTCTCGGATAAGGACGATAAACTGAAGGACCCGTCTCGCCAGGACGCAGGTAACGACCATCCTACACTAATACATACTATTTACTAATCTAACTCATGCTTGTAAAACCGGATTACATACTATAAATATTAGAGATTGTAAAGCGCATTGAGACATTGTGAAATGCACTATATAAGCATTACATTACATTGCATTACATTGCATTGCATTGCATTGCATTGCATTGCATTGCATTGCATTGCGTTAATTTTTAGGTATATGCAGACACTACAGATCTTGCTAGCTCGTGCGTTATTGTATTTTTATTGATGTTTGTAAATAGATCTCATTTTCATTTTATATGTTGGCCCTGATGGTGGACCAGTGGTCCGAAAGTTTTGTTTAAAGGGACACTGTCAATGGATGACATGCGCAGTAACGCTCTCGATTTGAGACACAATCAATTGCTTGTTTTGGCTATAAATTGCATTACCGCATTTTAGAATGTACGGTAGGAGAATAATTTTGATATTTTTAGCTATTTATTTACAAGTTTTGATTGTTTACTTGAAAAGAGATGTTTACAAAGCTATAGTCCAGTCAATCTACGAAAAAACATGGGTCAACCCACCACTAATTGCAACAGAAGGTTTTTCAACGGTTTTAGTATCAGAAAATATTCTTCTACAACATATCAAAAGTCCTAAGAAATCCTAGTTTCGGAACATGTTGAAAATAACGAATATTCTTGACAGAGTTGACGGGCCAAAATATGCGGCACGAAAACGAGGCTCTGTGAGGCAAAATCGTTATCTGACTTATTTTTCGCAACTATTTAATTGGAAAAGTGTCGTTAGACCTAAAAAACTACGAGTCTTATTAGCTAAAGATCAAATGGTAATTATGAGTTGTTTAAATGTTAAACTGTAGTGTTATACAATTATATGACATTAAAATTTAAATGTGAAAGTAAACTTATACATTCTTATGTTTTATCAATTTGGAGAAATTTGTAAAAGTAATTTTAAAAAAAACTTGCGAAGTTTTCACTGAATCTAAATTATGAACTTAAAATGTTTTTAGACATGTTTTGTAATTAGATATACGAAATGTCGACTCGCATTTATCACACTTTGTCGTGGCAATGTCGATTTCTGATTCATTATCCGCGCGTAGTGCCGTGGAGCTCAAAGCGTAGAACAAGAAAATAAATCCATATCAAACTTTAAATACAGTTCAGGATTGTTTTTCCCTTCCAATTGCAAGCTAAGCAAGTATAATTATCTTTGTAATAAACAGTGCTGATTATTGTGTGTATATATACTGCGCTCTTTTGAACTGCATACATATTGTATGAATATTTATTCTTAAAAGTTTGATCAACACTTAACTGATTTGTAACTGCTATTCAACTTAAGTACTTCATGTAAAACCAAGGGTCAATTGATTATTCAGCCTCACCAAAAATTAAAGCCCGCACTACTATTAACAGGTCAAACATTAAATTTAAATTTAAATTTTAACTATTCTTTGTCTAGTTTTTTAAAACATCTTCATCGTCTATAAAGCTCTGCTGATATGTCATTTATTGTCCCTTTTTGGCGAGAAATCCTTTTTAGCCGAGATAACTATTTACATCCTCTCCACTCTTGCTGATCACAGACATTTCTCACCTGTTCCGCTCTTGCATACTATCGATGCCAAAAAAGTAAAAGAAAGGTTCTCTTTACTATGACTGGGGAATTGCCAGTATCATACATAAAAATTCTAACCATGCATGCAGTTAATCTTGCTACAAACTCTGCTATCAAGATTAACGCACAGTTACTATTTCAGCGCTTAATCTTGGCGTCACACCAATGCAAAGATCTCCCAGCGCTGTTTTGTTACAAACTTTGTTACTTATCCGGCATGTCTATTTAATTCCTCCTTAATGCTCTCACAACCAAAAAAGCCAGCTTTAGCCGATGCTATCTAGTTGAAACTTTCTGCCCAGATTCAAGTTGTAAGCGCACCAAATCAGAGAAGTATACAGTATGTTTTAAATAGATGGCGGAGCGCTTCTAGATACACAGGATAAGTTAGCCTTACCCAGGTACCACAACTTACAGGGAAGTGTGTGAGCTGTACTGCAATTACTTGATAAATAATTGGGGCAGGGCGATTATCGTCTTTGATGGATACAACGATAGTGCCTCTACCAAACAGACGTCGCTCAGACGTCATTCTTCTCTATTACGCAGACGTACCTTGATTACCATGATCTGTTCTTTGTTCCTGAACCCAAGTGCAGTACCGTAAGACGCAGAGTCTGGAATATCAAGAAATATCAGGAGCGCAAAACTGCAATTGGGACACATCGATTCAGAGCTTTTTATAAGCTCATCTCAGTTCAGGGATCAATGCCAAACTATTCCAAGATAAGAATGCTACAAAAGAAGGTTTTCAGGTGGCGGGCGAAAATGCTATTCTCTTGCGCTTAAATGGAAATTCAGGTCAATGTCTAGTTGATCTTCGATACCAGCGATATCACCAGAAAAACTGGCGATGAAACTAACAAAACTTGAACCAAACACCCTTCCTCCTACATTCTGCAGCTGCTAAATATATCCCACATCAAATTCAACAATGCAAAGGAGAATAAATTGATGTACAGCAATGGGGATGGAAGCTACAAAACAGTTATGACGAATCTGCCACCTGCAGCACAGAGTCTCCTGAAGGTGTTGCGTTGCAACTGTAAACATAGATGTTATATGTTTAGAGTCGAAAGCTGATGGCTTGAATTTTTCCGCGGTCTGTCTGGTCACTACAAAGGATCTGGCTGTTCCAACTCCTCTGATGATTCCTATTATGAGGATGATGAGAAGAGGACACCTCTGTGTTCTCTTTTAAGACCGAGACACTTGATGTTGCCATGTGAGTGATAGCAAAAAGGGGTGCCGTTGAAGTAACTTCTTGACAGAAATTATGCTCATTTCAGTGTATTGTGTATAGGCTAAAACTTAATAATTATTTAAAAAAATCAAATAAATAAGTAGAACTTTCATATAAATGTACAAAAAGACTAAAAGTGTTGCTCTTTTGAATAACCGTTTACAAAGTTGCAGATAGTGGACGTTTCCGTTAAGAAATAAGGCCACTTCCGGTTTGAGCCTCGCTTTCATGCTGTATCAAAATATAGGCTTTACAAAAAGTCAATTTTGAGGGCTTTCCGAAACTAGGATTTTTTAGGACTTTTGATATGTTGTTTAGGACTATCTCCTAAGGCAAATCATGTTGAAAAACCTTCTGTTGCAATTAGTGGTGGGTTCTGCCGTAGATTGACTGGACTACTAATATATTTTCAAAGGAAACTGTAAATGTAAAAGTGCGTGTTTGACAACTTCAGTTCGTCTACACCAAATTAAACTTGAATTCAAATTCTTCGTTACTTGACAAAAGGGAAGGGTAAAAACAAAAGTATACTATAATCTATCACTTAAAGAAGATTTTTGCTTGCAAAAGGGATTTTTATGTTTTTTCGTGCAACTTAAATGATTATTGTTTGCTTAAATGGTAATTGTGTATGCATTATGCTGTCTATTACAGGATGTAAACCCTTATACAAATGTGCAATTGTAATAAGATAGGCTAGCATTGCGGCACTATACAAACGAAGATTATCGTTATGTAACACTATGACATGTGAGTTGGGATACGGGAGAAGGACTGGGCACTGATTTGCCAACATTCCTCATCCTATAGACTCGTGGTCTTGAGTCATTCTGCGAGCTTTGTCGTCGACAAACCACCTTTTAAAAAATTGCTACCCGGTAAGTTGAATCTTGATCTTTTGGTAGCCAGTGTATATATCAACAGGCGACGTACTGTCGTCGTTAATTGACCGTTTTAATTGTTATTGTGTTATTAATTGATCGACTACATGGAGTCTTTGTGTCTTTGAGCTCGTGCCACGCTACGACACGCTTGTGTGCCACAGTGTGTTGTTGAGTAAATTATAGATTATTTTCGCTTCATAAGTCCTAATTTTATGTCCTTTGGTTGTTATCATTTGTCCGCGATCATTATCGAGTGTTTTAATTTCGTTTTTGTCTCTATTAGGGTCCATTGTTTATAGTTAAAACTGCATGGGCTTGTAGATCGAAATTAGATGAATGCTTCTGTGTTTCGCTGAACATGTTTATTATCCGTTTTGAACTTCATATAGCCCTACTTTGTATTGATTTACATTAGACCGATCTTTTTGTATGTGTCATTTAATTGATCTATTAGCTCAGTTATTGTTTTTTAGAGCTCTCATGAATCTAATTCCAGAATCGTTTTGTTAGTACACGACCTCATGTTCGCATTGCAATACAACAATCGGTCAATCATGAGTCTCCAAAGACACTAAATTCTGTCCATAAATAATTGCTTTTGGTTTATTACAATTCAAGCTATATTTTCGGTATGTATGGGGCATCTTTATTTTGTGTCATTCAGCTGTATATTTAGCTTTGATTCATCCATCGCTGTGGGCTCTAAAGTCTTGAAGCAGTTTTAAGACCATCTTTTAGATTTAGTGCTCCCGCTGATATTGAGTGCTTTAAATCATTTATGTTCGACTTTATAACCTGAGCGGGTAATAACATTCAATTTCTGTTTTGAATATATGTTCTATGTCACGTGTATTTAGTTCCAACGTTGGAAAGATGTTGTATGCCACGTGGGGTTATATGGTGATCAGATGTTCAAGTATTTTATTTCACATGGGGTTATAGTTCAAATTGAAGTCCAAAAGATATTTGTAATTGAGGGCTACCCTCTTGTTGCTGCCATTCAAGTTGTTTTTGTGCGGCCATAATGCAAGCACTTTCTTCGCTTTAAAATGGGTTATTCGTGGTTGGCCGGGTTATCTAGTTTACTTTATTGTGATGTTATATCACATTTATGTGGCTTACTTGTTAGCCCATTGTTATTATGATGGTTCTGCCATCTTGTATTTGCCTTAATTTAATTAAGCTTTGCTTAATTTGGCATTTATGTTAGTTAATGTAAAGTATACCTTGGCATTAAGGGATGCTTAGCGTCGACTTCTGTCTGACAGGTTTTCCCGCCTTTGTATTCTTTATGGTTCTGTCATTTTGTATTTGCCTTAATTTAATTAACCTTTGCTTAATTTGGCATTACTGTTAATTAATATAAAGTATACCTTGGCATTAAGGGATGCTTAGCGTCGACTTATGTCTGACAGGTTTTCCCGCCATTGTATTCTTTATGGTAATCTAGTAACCTGGCCTCCACCCCCTTTACCACCCGGGGTTGCAGTTGTTCTATTCTATGTTAGCAGTGTTTTTTGATAATACTATGTACATTCTTCTTCCTTAGTATTCAGGGCCCTCCTTGGGTACTGCATTTTAAAATTTTAATTTGGGTTATGTATTCCACAATAAGGCTATCCTCAAATTGTTGCAATGTAAATCGGGTTTTTCCCAGACTTTGTTACGTTTACAAAAAATTAAATATGAGGATTGTTAATAATAATGATAATATTTGTGAGGTGTATTCCACATGGTCTACTGTCTGCTAATTTAAGGTGTTTTTATTTCTACTATGACTTTAATATGCACAAACCTGCACCAGTTTGGTTTATTTTTATGGCTGTGTGATATTCAGGGAGGTAAGCTGAAATATGCTAGAACCTGCACCAGTCTTGTTTATTTTATGGCTGTGTGATATTCAGGGAGGTAAGCTGAAATATGCTAGAACCTGCATCAGTCTTGTTTATTTTATGGCTGTGTGATATTCAGGGAGGTAAGCTGAAATATGCTAGAACCTGCACCAGTCTTGTTTATTTTATGGCTGTGTGATATTCAGGGAGGTAAGCTGAAATATGCTAGAACCTGCACCAGTCTTGTTTATTGTATGGCTGTGTGATATTCAGGGAGGTAAGCTGAAATATGCTAGAACCTGCACCAGTCTTGTTTATTTTATGGCTGTGTGATATTCAGGGAGGTAAGCTGAAATATGCTAGAACCTGCACCAGTCTTTTATTGCAGTGTGGTTTCATATGGAGTATCAACCTTAATTGCGTCTACACTGGTTGTCTGACATAAGTTGTCTTACGCTAGTTGTATGACAGATACTTATCCAGGCCACCTATTTATTTATTTATTTATTTATTTATTTATTTATTTATTTATTTATTTGTTTATTTATTTGATTGATTGATTTGTTGATTTATTGATTGATTTGTTCACTGACTTGTTCATTAATTTATTGATTTGTTTATTTATTTGATTGATTGATTGATTGATTTGTTGAGTTATTGATTGATTTGTTCATTGACTTGTTCATTGATTGATTGATTTGTTTATTTATTTGATTGATTGATTTATTGATTGATTTGTTGATTGATTTATTGATTGATTTGTTGATTGATTGATTTGTTTATTTATTTGATTGATTGATTTGTTTATTTATTTGTTGATTGATTTATTGATTGATTTGTTGATTGATTTATTGATTGATTTGTTCAGTGACTTATTCATTGATTGATTGATTTGTTTATTTATTTGATTGATTGATTGATTGATTTGTTGATTGATTTATTGATTGATTTGTTCATTGATTGATTTGTTCATTGATTGATTTGTTCATTGATTGATTTTTTATTTATTCATTTATTTATTTACTTTTCGACACTTCATATTATGTCATGTTGTTATCATCCATTTACGCTTTCATTCACAAGTTTCCTTATCACTACCACTGCTATTGATCATATTATGTACCAAGTTGCTGTTATCTTGCCATGTGTGTGGCATTATACAAATCTCTTATTGTACAACCGTTATGTGTACCCACCCTGTGAGCACCAATGTTCACATATTTAAGTATGTTATTACCAGCATATATGCTAGCATTGGAATAGTTTTGTCTTATGCTTACGTGGGTGTTAAGATGCTGTCCTGTTGTTGTTAAAATGGTCTGACAATTTATCTATGTTTTACTTGCATATGCTATGCTGCGGCCAGTCTTGTTTTTCTTTCAGACCTATTGACCCGGGGACTTCAGTGGTTCACCAAAGCTTTCATGATACGGTGCTGGTGAATTTGGAATGTAACTATCTGGGAATAATCTATTTTCTGTACGATCTAAACCACCAACAGTTTGGTTGCAGTCATATCTTGGACCTTACCTCAGTCCTGCCTCAGCTAGCAGAACATTTTTAGGACACTGGATTTGTATGGCACTAGGACTCTTCTCAGAGTACCCTTCATCTCCCAAGAATTACAAAGGTTACAATGATTTTCTTAAACTTTATCCACCAGATGTTTTAGTGGTGGTCATTTGTATCCTGAATGCTACTTTGTACAATGGCATTTATTTGGCTTTTGAAGTTCAGCAAGAAAGTGCTTTTGAGAACACTAATTATTCCACAAACCACACCAGGGAAGGGGAGTGGTCATGCAATGGGCAGCTGCTTCTTTGTACCACTTAGGAGGGCTGTACGGCAAGGGCGAACATCTCTCCTATTATTTACTGCTACATGACTTTCATGATAATTTCAATAAGTTGAGTGACTGACAGGCAAGGGCAGTCAATTATGTAATATTACAACCTCTAGCAAAGTTCAGTAAGTTGAGCGACTGACAGGCAAGGGCAGTCAGCAATTCAACCAACAATTATGTAATATTACAACCTCTAGCAAAGTTCAAGAAGTTGAGTGACTGACAGGCAAGGGCAGTCAGCAATTCAATCAACAATTATGTAATTTTACAACCTCTAGCAAAGTTCAATAAGTTGAGCGACTGACAGGCAGGGGCAGTCAGAAATTCAATCAATATTTACGCAATGTTAATACCTCTAGTTAAGTTCAACAGGAAAGCGATTATCAGAAAGCTAATTATTTTACAAATCACGCAAGGGCAAGGAAGTAGTCTAGCAGGGGCAGCTACTTCCTTGCTTTTCTAAAACACCTTGCAATATTATTATATACTCCAGTTCTTATTACAGACGTAAGTGACTGACTAACAATGGAGGTATTTTTCTATTCCTGGGTTGTCAGTATAATCCATTTCAAGTTCAATATCGTGTTAATTTTATGTAATTCATTGAAGATGTCTAGCAGGGGCAGACACCTTCATTCTTATTCTTTTTCTTTGGTCAGTGCTGCTTTTCCTTTGGGTGGGGCTGCATCATTTTCATGATGCTTTGGCGTTTTTCAGGCCCTCACCTTTACTGGGCAAGTCTCACATTATAGGATATGGTATTTTATAATCATTTAATCATGAATGTTTCAATAAAGCGGCTATGGGTTCTCAGTCAGCCCATAGCCAATATTCTCCACACATGTGTTTATATTTTTGTTCCGTTATAATTCCTTGCCCAGCAAACGAGCTTCAGGTAAAGCAGCACTTGTTACCAAAATCAACGGAAAAACATAAAGAAGATTTTTGCTTGCAAAAGGGATTTTTATGTTTTTTCGTGCAACTTAAATGATTATTGTTTGCTTAAATGGTAATTGTGTATGCATTATGCTGTCTATTACAGGATGTAAACCCTTATACAAATGTGCAATTGTAATAAGATAGGCTAGCATTGCGGCACTATACAAACGAAGATTATCGTTATGTAACACTATGACATGTGAGTTGGGATACGGGAGAAGGACTGGGCACTGATTTGCCAACATTCCTCATCCTATAGACTCGTGGTCTTGAGTCATTCTGCGAGCTTTGTCGTCGACAAACCACCTTTTAAAAAATTGCCCTCCATCCTCCCCTGTCCCTCCTCGTTTTTTAAGTGATGTGACCCGTTTTTCAGGCCCTCACCTTTACTGGGCAAGTCTCACATTATAGGATATGGTATTTTATAATCATTTAATCATGAATGTTTCAATAAAGCGGCTATGGGTTCTCAGTCAGCCCATAGCCAATATTCTCCACACATGTGTTTATATTTTTGTTCCGTTATAATTCCTTGCCCAGCAAACGAGCTTCAGGTAAAGCAGCACTTGTTACCAAAATCAACGGAAAAACATAAAATGCACATTTTCTCGTCTTATCGCCTTACCACGGCGTCAGTCGCTACGCTTTTCGTAACTTGATACATATTTAGCATTTAACCAAGCTTTATATGTTTTTTTTATGCTGAATATATTCTTTTGTGTAGTTTTTGCCATTCTTTTATATATTGTATTGTGTCCAAATGTCTTAGTGTCCCTTCAAATAATATGGAAGAAACAGAAATATTTTATTTTTTATTTATTACTTTCTTTGATAATGATTCCCGCATACAAACCAACTTTATACACAAATATTTTGTACTGAATATAGCAAGTAGTGTTTAACAGATTTCTGTAAATATTGCATGTAAATCGTCCGTATATTTTTTAAATAAGATTGATAAAATAAAGTATATTATTATTAGAGACTGATGTGAGTCATTTACCGGCCAATAAACGCACTCACTGGCTTGTAGATGGACAAGAAATCAAAATACAGGAAATGAAAACTATCGAGTCATTCTACAGTCCGCTAGTGCATGCATTGGCCGGTATTATTAAAACTGAATGCACAGCAATAGAAATAACGAATAAACAACAATATATTAAAAACAAATAATGTGAAATTTAACTGCGCAGTAAAACGGTTTGCATTGAAAGACTATTTCATTGTAACATTCACTAAGCTTATGATATAAAAATGTCGTCATAAATGGAAAGAAACACAAGCTATTCCCTAAGAAGAGCGGTTCAAGAACTCTATAATGCATGGCCAAGAGCATTGTACTCCATTACTGCACTCGTGAGAGCCAATCAGATTACGCGATTTTGTACTGTGCATGAAGTTTTAATAATGATATACGATAAATTAAATGTGTACATGGTGTTCTTGTGCCAATTTATACATGCTTCTCTCACAATTTAGGAACACCTTTAACATACATGGAAATGTCTTACATCGCCACCTATACCATTTGAAAACTTTTATTGACCATCAAGCAATATCCTTGTGCTGAACTTTCTCTGACTTTGTCCTTGGTAGATTTGAAATAAACTCCGCTCCTCAAAGTGAAGATATGAAAAATGGCGGGTCGAAATAAAACATTTTTTTTGTGATATCTATCACTTTATATACTAAGGATTATCTCTACTATATCTAGAGATGTAGCATATTACTCAATTGTTACAGCGGACTATACTATATCTCGTTAATGCTATTACCGTTGTATTTTGGCCAGCTCGGGGTATTCCTACATCGCCTGTATTTCTTCGAAAGATCTTTTTCAATCCTTGACGGAAGGGTTTCATGAATAAGAAGTAAATACATGGATTTGCCACAGAGTTTGAGTAGCCAAGAAAGTTTAACACGAAAAGAATCTTGTGAAGCTGATTCGACACCGATGGTGGCAATTTCTGTTTCCAAACAAACATCCATGTAAACGCAAATCCAAAGAATGGTCCCCATAGTAGTGCAAACGCCAATACCACTGCCAGTGACATCAAGAATATCTGTTTGTTTCGACGCTGTCTAAATTGTGCTTGTTGATTGTTAAGCATATTCTGGACACCTTGTGACATTTTGTAGATCTTGTACGTGAGTACTGTGTACAGTACGGATATAATGAAAAATGGGATTATGAACAAAGCAAGTATAAATATATAATAAAAAACTTGAACGGATTTAACAGGATCCAATGGATCCCACGAGGGTTCACACTTAGGATATTTTGGACCAGGAACAACTCTGTAGGTGTATAGATGAGGAGAAAATATAATCATTGAGATAATCCAAGTGAACGCGATCGTAAAGAGTAGTTTCTTCCTGCTAAAAGGTGTAGCTCGAAGAGGATAGACAATAGCAAAGAATCTGTTGGCAGCAATCACAACCAAGCTAAGCACAGAGACACTAGGTGATATGTCAATGATAAACTTGGATATTTTACACAGGACATTTCCAAACGATCCACCAACCAACCACTCGTTTGGATTTCCTCTAGCTGCCAGAACAATGTTTTGGGGCAGAACCATCAATGGTATAATAAGATCAGACAATGCCATATTGACAATGATATAATTGAACCTGGTCTGTAGAGGAGCGTTTGCGCGGACAACAGCTAGGACGAGCACATTTCCGATCAGTGAACATGGCAGAAGAAGTAAGTACAGAGTGATTTTGAGATCAGGTGAAAAATCTGGTAGTGTACCGTTTTCCATGCTTTACTCTTTTTGTAACCTGCCAAAAAAATGAACATTTCACATTTTCAAATAAGTAATGATCTCATGCATTGTCTTCTATGACTTTTTAAGAAATGTCACAGTTATAGGGATTGACGCATCATCAAAACAAGTCTAGTGAGGATTTTGCGTGTTCCTCATAAACTAGCGTTTAACTGATTTAGAATAAAGCTGTCAAACTTTAGGCAATTACACATCAAATACTAGCTATTATTATCAAAGTGTATGACAAGGCTTCTCTCTCAGCTGTTTTGTGACTTTGATCTATGGTCACATACCTTTACGTGGTTAAAATAATATTAACACTCTATATAGTTTCACCTCTTAGTCAAGGTTTTTGTCGTTTGGAGATTCATGCACGATTCACTCCATCAATCATTATTTCATGTATTCTTGACATGTTATACCATTAATGTAGTTAATGTTGATATAGTTACTACTTTAATTTTATGTCACCATGGAAACCAAATATCACATTTCCAATGTTTATGTTAAATGTTTTTCAGGTTAGTAATGCTTGGGATTCCATTCATTTCAAAATTTAAAAAAAATGCTGCTAATGGGAGGGGACATATTGCTGTTAGCCTTGGTTCAGTAGGCCGTAGCTCTGATAGAAACAACATCTAGCGCTTACTTTTGAACTCTGGAAGTCTTTTTTTAACTTAAGAGCCCGTATAATATTTTAATCCTCTGCTTTAAGAAAAAGGCTATTTAAAGTAAATAGTCACTTACACTCTATCCACTGTTCAGTTCAAAGCTAGACAACATTGGAAAATAAAATCTATAACATCTAAATGCAATTTACTCTTTATCACTACTTTATATAACTAAGAATAACCATTGTCTCATAAGAAGGTCAAATCTCTAAAAGACCTTTTGTTTATAGCTAAAATACGTGCTACTTAATGTATGTCATTTGATAACGACGAATTTAGAAGGCGTAGGCAGTGGCATTTTACTATAAACATAAAGCTAGTCGTTGAGCAGTTCAAGCCATAATTCTTTAAAAAAACACCGACAGTTTACAATGTCAATCATTGATATGATACAAACAAAAACTACTCAACAAACTATCCTTTTTTTAAATCCGCAAAGCACGTCTTTAAATTTTACAAACATCATTTTGCCTATTTTTGAATATGATTGTGTGATATGTTGATTTAGGACAGTACATTACAGTACATGTAATTCTGCAGCTAATCGCTTGACGTCTTGCATCCACGATCCTCTTTGAAACGTTCAAGTGTTTAAAGTCGCTTTCTGATTGGCTTAAAATCGATCCCGCTAAGCAAAGATCCTTGGGGGCTGTAGAGTTGTCAATTTCGTCACAAAGTATACAAATCTCTATGAATCTTCATTTTGATTAATCCTTTTAATTTTCTACAATCAAGGACAAATTGAATGAATAGACTGTCAGTTCTGTTTTAATAACCATTTCTTATCTTTAGATAAGTTGAACACCTAACTAACGAATTGAACTGCTTATAGCGGGCGCATCTGAAAACCAGCTAGAAATACTTACAAATAAAGGTAAACATCTAAAAAAACACTTACTGAATTGGTTGAAATATAAATCGATGCGCTTATTCTTGAGATATAATTAAATTCGCTTTTGAACTAAACTCTTCAATATGGCGATTTTTCGTATGTGAGAAATCTCTCCCAGTCCGGAAGGGATCTTAATGCAAGTTGGCCTTTAATGCGGCGTACAAGATTTTGCCGCGACACCATTCCGGAAGCGGTTCCTGTGATACAAACAGCCAAGTAGGCACGGGAACGTTCTTTACATCAAACAATGAATTGAGACGTACAACTAACAACGTCTAAAAATAAGAGGCACTGACTTTTTACAGCGAATTACACTCTGTACTACAGGAACATTTACGAGGAGAAAGAGACGCGACTGACAAGATTCCAAATAATATATTTCATGTTTTGATGAGACCATATATTTTTTTACTGAATAAGATTATTTCTTGAAATTCATGAAGCGGTGAACATCATTTTATCGGTGCGATCACCAAGCATGATTTTATAAAATAATCACCAATAACATTTATGTCATTACAAAAATTCTTTCCTGTGAGAACTATAGAGGTTTGTGTAAGTAATTTATTACTGGTCGATAAATATTTCTAGACATACACAATTCTCTTGATCTTGCTATTTTCCCATAAAGATATAAGTAGATATAAAAATCATGTGATTATTTGATCAGAGAAATCCTTTTTTCTAACCCAAAATGCTAAATTTCTAGCATAGAGTTTAGTGTTCGAGGGAAGTCGAAGAGCCTATCCAAGACACATTTTTTGAAACATTTCAAAAAACTAGACATGGACGTTTATTGACAATTAGACATGTGAGAGAAAACATAGTTCTTGAAAAAATAAGAAAATAAAAAAGATAGGTGCCCGAGTTTGTTTTCGTGCTATCGTCGTAAAAAGACATTATGAATAGCTATAGAATTACTGATGAATTGAAAAGACTGCCTTTTCTAAAATTAAATTCTCCAATTACAAACATTCCGCATTTAACAGATTTGGATGCAGATTTGCAACTACCTTATCAAAACAACTTTGATTATTTCACCGTTGATGACTTTAAAAACAATGAGGAGTTAGGGGGGTCTGCCATTGCTCGCGGAGCCTTTTTTGCTTTACACTGTAATATCAGAAGCTTACCGGCAAATTATGATAATTTACTCCATATGTTACAGCAACTAGATTATCCTTTTTCTATAATAGGTCTTTCAGAAACTAAATTTAAAAAGGTAAAGATTATATTTCAAATGTATCTATAGATGGCTATGACTTTGTTCATGAAGCCAGCCATACAAATGCAGGCGGGGTGGGGATCTATATTAAAAATGATCTGAAATACACGATACGTAATGATCTTACGAAATCAAATGTCTGTTTTGAGATGATTTGGCTAGAAATAACTCGTAAAAATGATAGAAATATACTTTGTGGTGTAGTTTATCGGCACCCAATTAGTGATTTTGATAACTTTATAGAATGCTTAAGTTCAACAAAAGAAAAAATAAGCAATGAAAATAAACTTTGTCTTTTCATGGGGGATTTTAATGTAGACCTTTTAAAAATTGAAACTCGAGCAGAATCTGCAAATTTTATAAATACTCTCGGTTCGTACTTTTTTCAGCCTTATATTTTCCAACCAACGCGAATAACAAATCATTCGGCAACGTTGATTGACAATATCTTATTTAATTCTATTGAACATTCAGTAAGTAGTGGCAATATTGTTTATGACTTAACAGATCATTTACCCAATTTCATTATAATAAAGAAGTTTTTGAGTATAATATCTGATGCGGATGTATATAAAAGAGATTATTCTAATTTTAATGAAAATAACTTTATAAAAGAAATATCAAGTCTAAATTGGCAACATGTATTATATCCTAGCACAGACCCATGTTCGAACGATTTTTCTTTAAACTCTCCGAGATAACGGACAATCATATTCCTCTGAAAAAAGTGTCGAAAAATGAGCAAAGATTTCTTACAAAACCTTGGATTACAAATGGTATTAAAACGTCAATTAGGAAGAAAAACAAACTTTATCGAAAATATCTTAAAACGAAATCAGCATATTTCTTTTGCAAATTTAAAACTTATAGAAACAAACTTAACCATTTAATAAAGATAAGCAAAAAGAAATACTACAATGATTATTTTTCGGAAAATTCAAAGGACGGGAAAAAGATATGGACTGGCATTAAACGAATAGTAAACTATAACCAAAAGAAAACTCAGAGTATTGACAAAATTAATTTTAATGATATTATTATCACAGACCCTGAAGTTATAGCTAAAGAATTTAATAAATATTTTTCTTCTATCGGTGAAAAATTGGAAAAAGATATTGAACAAGTTAATCTAACACCAAGTAATTACTTGAAATCACCTTCATCAGAAAGTTTTTACATTTTCCCTGTAACTGAAGAAGAGATAGAGAAGGAAATAACAGGATTGAAAAATAATAAATCAACAGGACCCTATAGTATTCCTGTTAAAGTTCTTAAGTTATTAAAAAACATTATTTCTAAACCACTTCAGGAAATATTTAATTCTTGCTTCTCACATGGAATAGTTCCAAATGCTATGAAAATAGCTAACGTAATTCCTATATACAAAAAAGATTCTAAACTAACTTTATCAAATTATCGTCCAATCTCACCCCTCTCTATATTTAGCAAATTATTTGAGAAACTTATGGCAAATCGCCTAAAAATTTTTTTAGAAAAAAATAAGATTCTATTCCAAAATCAGTTCGGGTTTAGAAGTGATCATTCGACAGACTATGCTGTTCTTAGTATTGTAGATAAAATACAATTAGCAATAGATGACTCGGATTACTCCTGTGGAATATTTCTAGACCTCAGTAAAGCCTTCGATACGGTGAACCATGAGATACTTATACAAAAACCTGATTATTATGGAATTAGAGGCATTGCTAAGACATGGTTTACTTCTTATCTTTATAATCGTAAACAATTTGTCACTGTTAATAATCAATATAATTCTGAGCTCGAAACAATAACAACTGGAATTTCACAAGGTTCTGTGCTTGGACCTATTTTATTTTTAATTTACATAAACGACTTTCATCTTTGCTCTTCGTTATTTGAATTTCATCTTTTTGCAGATGATGGTAACTTGTTCTATAAAAACAAAAACATTCACATCCTTCAACAAAATATAAATGCTGAACTAAGTAAAATTCATTCATGGCTATGTGCCAACAAACTATCGCTCAATATTGAAAAGTCGAATTTTGTTTTATTTCATTCACGACAAAAGAAAATCAATGTAAATTTTGAACTTAAGCTAAATAACAAGTTACTTAAGCAAGAAAAAAGTATCAGATATTTAGGTGTCTACATTGATAGTAATCTCTCATGGAAGGACCATGTTGACTATATCTCTAAAAAGATTAAACGTAATATTGGAATATTATTGAAAGTGCGACATTATGTCACTACATCTGTACTTGTAAATCTTTACTATGCGCTCATTTATCCCTTCTTGATCTACGGGACTTTAAGTTGGGGCCACACGTATAAAACTACTTTAAGGCCAATAGTTGTATTGCAGAAAAGGGCGTTGCGACTAATGGATTTCTCTCCTTATCAAGCTCATACAAATCCTATTTTTAAAAAATTCAATATTCTTAAACTATCAGATCTTGTAGAGTACTGTATCTTGATATTCATGTACAAATTTAAAAATAATAGTTTGCCATGTAGTTTCAATAACTTTTTTAAACATATCACTGAGGTACACAGCTACCAAACAAGATCAGCTACAAAAAATAATCTATATTTACCTAAAGCAAAAACAAATTATGGCAAATTTATCATAAAATTCATAGGTACAAAAACCTGGAACTCTCTTGATAAAGGGGTTCAAACTCTTTCAACTCTAAAAAAATTTAAAGCTTGTCTTAAGGAAAACATTTTGAATTCATATTAGCAATATACATCCGTTTTCATATTTGAAAAGTGTTTCTGATACTTGTCTTAATTTTGCCATAATTCTGTCTTGTTGTAATGTGTGTGTGTGTGTGTGTGTGTGTGTGTATGTGTATGTATGTAATGTACGAGTGTATGCATTTGTGTTATATGTTTTGTTTCTTTCTTTTTCATGTGAAATATATAGAAATCATAGTATATACCCACTTTTCTCTATAAGAAATTATGAATTTTGAACGGAAAATGGTCATGGCACCTGATTAACTCTTAAAGTTATTAGCTGGGACCACTACCTAATTTTATTGAATAAGTATAGATATTGTAAGTGTTTCTGTGATATGTATTCATGCAGGGTAGAAATAAAACTATTGTTGTTGTTGTTGTTGTTGTTGTTGTCAAATGTGTGAAAATCTATATATTACCGGGAGAAGACTGGGTCGAGTTGTTTTATGTAAATTTATGTAATGTTGTTTGCCTTGTTTCCAAAAGACATATTTCATAAGCTATTCATTTTTTAAGGCGTCTGTCTACTCGGAGTTCCAATGAAAGTTCAGCAGTACGAATGAAGTATTATTGTCTGTAATAGACCTGTCAGTGTATTTAAATCTCTCAGATAGAAGTGATTTGAATCATGTGTACAATTACATAACAGATCATGTAGTCATCATAAACTGGTCGTAAATAGTTGGTAATCTTTACCTGACTGTAAGCTTATTTGATGTTCGTAAAAACCTCGCTCCACACTGAGAAAATGTTTAAAGTTCTGAATAGCGATCAGAGCATATAAATCATATAAGCCATTCTGGGCCTACGCACCAATCATTTCATAATCTT
Organism: Diadumene lineata; assembly: GCA_918843875.1. Classification (NCBI taxonomy): domain Eukaryota; kingdom Metazoa; phylum Cnidaria; class Anthozoa; order Actiniaria; family Diadumenidae; genus Diadumene; species Diadumene lineata. The sequence goes on from OU974069.1 coordinate 41,494,694, forward strand.
ATCTGCATGGACAAAACTACGTTTATCTTGAGTGTTTGCATCCTCAGTTTTCAATTGGCTCATATTTTGTCGTAAACATCGATGTGGACATTATTGAGGCCTAATAACTAACTCAAGGCTGACAATCTATCTACTGCACATACTCATTTACTTTTCACTTATCGATCTGGACATTAATTTAGCTGTATTATTTTCGCTTGTTTCTTTTTGTGATTATGTTCCATGCTTTAAATTTTAAAATAAAATGTAAGTTTAAATCAATTTTGTTTGTCTAGTTCGGTTGTAAATTTCCTTTATCATTTTCTGGAGTCAACCAATGAAAAAACACCAAAACAACGCTCTACTGGTTTCCACCATTCCAAACAAGCAAGAACACTAGTACTCGTTTATCTGCCTCGATACAAATTGCTTTTTTGAAGATCTAAATTTTGCAAAAATGTCTTAGCGGAGCATGTCTGACCAAAATTTAGAGGGAGGGGGCAGACAAATGTTCAACCATAATGACCTAAAAAACACCGCCCCCCCTCCCTAATAATGAACGGTCCCAATATATTATTATTATTAGTTTATCGTTGTTTTGTTTGAGCTGGTAAACAAAGGTAAAACATATGCTGGATTGCGCCATTAAATAAATCAATATTAAAGTGGTGTAAGTGAAGTCTCTGCAATGAACCATTTCCCATCCTCTACGTCCGACGGTCATTTTCTGTATGTCTAAAATGGTTATTAGTTTATATTTCTGTGTACGTGCCTGAAACCAAAGTTGTAAGTTAATACACCCACTCTTTTACCTCATTACGTGAGGTTTATATATCATGATAAGACCATCCAGGTCACAAAAAAACATAATATCCTAGTCCCGACTCATCGCGTGTCGCGGGTTTCAAGTCGCGGGTTTGATAAAAAGTCGCGGGTTTGAGAAATTAGATAGCCATTTATCAATAATATAGAATAAAAGGGAATAGATGTAACTGAAATAGCAGAGAAACACCAGAGAGATAACACCTACAAACAAACTAACTATACAAAAAATCTGGGTTTAAGAATACGAAGTAAACTAAGCAAATTAAGAATAATACAATGATATGATAAAAGAAAATTAAGAAACATTAAAATAGATTATGGCAAAGTTGGAATCGGGGAGATTATGCAAGTCGACAAAATGTCTGGAAGAAATTGATTTAATCAACTGCGTTTACAAAGCAACATTGCTTGTTTATGTACTCCGTGGATAGGGCGATAAGGATGACAGTTACGTCAACCAGATTTAATATAAATATATAGTCTAGTAGAGTTTGAAACACTAAAATACACGTAAATACAATAGTAAATGATATTCATTTTTTTTATAGGAAAGGATAAAAATTCAATATGAGAAAGACAAATTCAAATTAAATTATATGTATAAGCTTCCCTATAAAATATATACATTCTGTGCTTTTTGTCAAAACCCAACTCTTCGAACATCTCTAAAAACGAAGAGCATTCGACGATAGAGTACCACTCCAGGAGAACTCATTGATAGGTTAACTAATTTAATGATAATGATTCAAAGACTGAAAATGAGTTTTTTTGTTATTTCCAAAGTTATTTTTGTTTCAGGTTTATATATATATATTTTTTTTTCAGACTGCCAGTTAGCGCGCATAAAACACTGAAGCTCTTGCTTAAACATACGTAAAAAAACCTTTACTAAGTTGGTACTATTAACAAAATCAAATCAATTTGATCCACATATAACGATTGGTATTGGTTTTTAGAAACCATTACATTTCCATCGAAATTTGGATTTGTTTTTTGTTTTATGTGATTACATAAACATCTAAATGGTAGTATAGTAGGTGTTTTGAAAGTCAACAGAGAAAATAGGCTGGCCGTTCTCGCCACGTCGTATGAATCGTATGATGACAACATTGTTTGGGCCGGAGTACTCCGGTGTAAATGGAGACCTACATCCATGGCACACTAAAACATTTGGCGTTCTTCAAATCTAAAGAAGGGGAAATGCCGTATTTCATCGACATTGATTATGTGGACGAATCGAAGTCTATTCTAAAAGAAATCTAAAGGACGCAGAAATATATACCATCAGAAGATTCAAATTATATGACGAAGAAATAAACCCGGAAAATGCACTGTAAAATTTTGATATTTATCTGATGGTTAATGCATGTTCGGATAAAAATAAAAACAGTGTTATTTAAATTACCATTCAACTTTATCCTTTACCTTTTAATTAACGTTGAAGGAAATTCTAGCGATCTAAATTAACGAGAATTTTTGAAAATCGCGTAAAATAAGTGAAGCGTTAATTTCCTATAATAATGTAGTTTGTTTGTAGGTTTTCTCTCTCTGCTCTTTCAATTACATCTTTTATTCTATATCATTATTGATAAATGGCTATCTAATTTTTCAAACCCGCGACATTTTATCAAACCCGCGACTTGAAACCCGCAACCGCGACTTGAAACCCGCAACCCGCGACCCGCGACCATTAGGGCAACTCTATGTTTTGTTATTGAATTCACCTTTGTCACTTGTACGTTCAAGCTACATTTCGTCCGACAGCTCTTGTGGTGAAGGGAAAAACCTCTTTATCCCACTTAGCAATCACTGTCTATTGATTTTAATTTCAAATAACAATAAAACAAATATGAATATTTAGGTTGTGAAAATTATAAATACAAAATGTTATTTTGATTGATTATTGCTCACATTTTTACACTGTGCTGTCGACAAGCAAGATTTATGACTTTTTTTTCATTTTTACACGATTGATTTCACCACCCATCCCTCTTTGAAACTTGGTCAACATGGATTTATGAGACAACCTTTGTAAGAATGTGTCATAAAAATGTCAAACAAATTACCTAAAGTGTTTCTAGGAAAGTAACTAGAAGACCCGCGAGGTATATCAAGTTTCTTTTCCCACTGCACTAATAATTGTGCATTAAATCTTACACTGAGATAATGTTGCACTTTGCATTTTGCTTTTATCATTCGTCTTTCACTCTTTAATTAAGCAAGGACGTTTTAATCGATCTTTGATATACTTCATTTGAGTAGTATATTTTTCTTCTTCACTGTTAAGATAAGCAATCTTTTGGGTAGATAGCCATGATACGTCTTATCGCTTTTCTGTGGTAGTTTCGTCACATTAAACCATTTTTAAAAGCTTTTACCGAGAGCCGGGCAATCGATGTACTTATAGCTTTTTCAAGCACATTTGAGAAAGTCTTTTTACACACGTTCTTGAATTTCCATTGTACTTACCGCAAAGAAGTAGTCGTCTTTCTCTAGGGTGGGTGGTTCCAAATAAATAACATTGAGAATAAAGGATGTGGTTTTCACGTCGTCTTGTTTCTACATCTGTTGTGATGCTAATTCCCGCTGTTTAAATAGAAAAATATCTCAATGACAAGCACTTAATACATGTCTTTTGCTCCTTTTAGTTGCTATTAGAATATATATGCAAATGTTACTATGGAGATTTTCGTTATTGTCTTCATGGTTAGCAACTCGCAAGGGCACACATCACACATAATCAGTTGTCGCTGTTTTAATTGCCATCCTTTTATAAAATTATTAGGATATTATGCGCGCTATGATTGGTCGAAAACCATGTTTGATGAGAGTATCAAAACACGCTGTTGTCATTTTAGGCCGCTAGCGTTGTAACTGCCAGATTCGTATCTATCGCGCGCGCTTATTGGTAGGGAGAATTTAGATTGAATTTGCTGTTTTCGGTCTTTTCGCACGTTTGTCATTCCATAAAACAAATCAAAAACAGTTTTCCGTGTTTGATACTCTGTTCAAAACACTTGCGATGTTTCGAGAACACCCGAGAAGCTGGAAACCACTCAGCTCAGCGTCGTGGTTTCCTACGCCCCTCTTGTGTTCTCTCAACATCCTGCGTGTTTTGATCACGCACGGAAAACTGTTTTTGATTTGTTAAATCATATTGAGTACGAATTACATTGTCATTGATGTTGTCTTACTGGCAACCAAAGAACTGATTGCAATTAATGCATGTATACACATATCAAATATTGTATGAAAGCCTCTTTTCATCATATATAAGAATAGTTATCAACTGCCAATAAATAGCATATTCATGATTTTCATGCCTTGTTTAAAACAAGGAACACGTAGACCTATTCAAGACAAGAAGTCTAAAAACCATACCCTATCCCGAACGCTTATCCCCGTATAAAACGTTTTTAGGGAGATCTCCGCGGGACTTTATCCTTTGAGATGCTAGCGGTGTTCGTTGGACGAAGGAGAGAAGATAATCGAGCGTATCGAGCATGAGAGACAGTTTCTAGCTAAATTTTGCTAAGGTTTCCGGTCCGCACACTTTGGAAATAAAAATGTTTGAGGGTAGCTTCATTACCAGTTACCCGTGATGGCCGCATGTAGAGTCCTTACAATATGTCATGAAATAAAATCTAAATAGTTACTACCTATTAGTTCATATATAGTGACTTTTTTTAGACAAGGAAGTTGTAACGAGGTATTGTTTTCTTTGTATTCGTCTTTTCTTAGACTGTTCTGGTTGAGTGATAGCACCTAAATTGTCCCTTAGTAGCGATTTTTAGTAGTTACAAATTAGTTTTTATTTCATGCACATAGTGTAAGCACTTTATATGAATACATCTATATATCTTTAGTTAAGAATCCCACCTGGCTAAGAGACAAACCAGTTGGCTATTTAAAAAGCGTGAACGAGAGATTGCATTTTGTCCAAACCGAAACCTAGACAAATACAATCTCTGTTGCCAGAGCAGGATTCGAAGAGAGACTGAACGCAGGGTTGCGAGACCAACGCTGTGACAACCCGACCACTTTACATAAAGAGAATGTATGTACTACGTATGGATATTATAACCCAATCCTAGATCTCACAAATGACATGTACTTACTGTCTCACTCAAAATTAAGCCATTTCATTTTCATCGTCTCTCCCCCTACATAATTTATGGAGGCAAAAGAAGACTGTACTCGCAGGGTAATTGAGAATCAGATATGTATAAAACCTACCTGATAAGGTCAGGAGAATTCAGAAAAGCTACGTACGATTTTAACAGCAAAAACACGGACATACCATGATGTCTGTCCAATGGCAAATGGCACTGTAAAAAAAAAGAACGACAACGACTCTAAAGCCTGGTTTCCATATAGTCGCTTCTGTCGCTTCTGTCGTTTCTGTCGCTTGAAAAAGGCACAGAAGCGACAGATGCGACAGAAGCGCCAGAAGCGATTCTTGCGTTTGACTGGTTTCCATTAAATCGCATGTGTCGTATCTAACGGTCAAAAAGACTCGGACTAGTCCCCGTTTGCCGCCAAAACAGAAATCAAAATGGCGGCAGTGAATCGAAGAAGACTTTTAGCAGGTTATATGCTTCTGATAAATGTCTTAAGAAGAAGAAGGAGAGAGCGCAAACAACGAAGAAAACATCGCTTTTGGGTTCGACCCATATTCCAAAGAAGAAATCGGCTTGGAATTTTCCATACACTCGTGCAAGAGATGAAAACCGAAGATCGCGAATATTATTACAAGTAAGTTAACTTTTAAGTCTTAAAACTTATAGATTGTAACTGGTACTTTACAGTTTATCCAAGCGCCACGTACTTTTCAAGCATATAAATTAGCTTTTTGCATGTAAACATCGAGAATCTCCGGTGAATATCAGGATGTTTCTTGTCATATTAATGTTCAAACAATAAGCTTAAAGCAAAACATCCTGATTTTTACACAGTTTTTTTTATTATCATGCATAGCTGGGTTTGTAAAAACTTTATAAATAGTAAGTATATTGTATTTAAAATTCAAATAATGGTTTCAGGGAAATGTATGTAGCTTTGCAGACTGCTGTCTTAAAATAAACTATGCCAAATACAAGTTGCATGTTGATTTTCATCACTGAATGCTTTATCTATTGCCATTGTGTTAAAAAAGTTATAAGATTATCTCAGTACTGTATTACCATATAACTGTATTGATTTATACTTAAATGATTAAGCAATATAATCTCAATATATTTAATGGTTTTGTTTCTTTTAGATATACACGAATGTCTCCAGAGAGATTCCAACATCTACTTGGGCTTGTTGAGCCACTTATAACAAAAAAACCATGCCGCTCTAGAGAAGTCATCACACCTCATGAGAGGCTGATGGTCACTTTGAGATACCTGGCAGAGGGAGAGGCACAGCAAAGTCAAGCCTTTAATTTCCGCATGGGGAAAGCTACAGTCTCCAACATTGTTAGAGAAACCTGTGATGCAATTTGGACAGCCCTCCACAGTACATACCTCAAGACTCCTAATTCTCCTGAAGAGTGGAAGAAAATAGCAGATTGTTTTGAGGAGGAGTGGAACTTTCCTCATTGCCTTGGAGCAATCGATGGTAAACACATCATGATTGAATGTCCCAAAAATGCAGGGTCTGCATATTACAACTACAAAAATTTCCACTCTATTGTGCTACTTGCAATTTGTGATGCAAACTATTGTTTCACTTTTGTTGACATTGGTGATTATGGAAGCACAAATGATGCAAGTGTACTATCAAATTCAGCTTTTGGCCAAGCATTTGAAAAGGGTCCAGAAACACTGGAAACACCCAGCCCATGCAATTACAAAGATGTTCAGAAGCTCCCATTTGTGCTTATTGGAGATGATATTTTCCCACAAAAGAGTTGGTTGATGAAGCCATTCCCTGGTAAAGGGTTACATGAGCACCAAAGAGTATACAATTACAGACTATCAAGAGCTAGAAGGACAATTGAAAATGCTTTTGGTATTCTGTCTGCAAAGTGGAGAATTTTTAGGAAGCCCATTAAAGCAAATGTTGATCTGGTAGATAAAATAACTAAGGCCTCAGTATGTCTTCACAACTATCTTCGTCTCACAGAAAATGCCACATACACACCAGCTGGATTTATAGATAATGAAGACAGTACTGGCAACATTTTACCTGGAGACTGGAGAAATGCTGTTGCTAATGATGGAGGATTAAATGCAATTGGTCGTGTTGGCGGAAACAGATATACTGTTGAAGCAAGTGATGCACGCGATGCATTTAAAGCTTACTTTAACAGTGCTGATGGCCTAAATGATTGCCCATGGCAGCTACAATACGTGAGAAGCTGTGGCTCTGTTTGAACTGAAAAAACTTTTTGACAGACTGCATATTGACTAAATATTTAGCTTTTCAATATTTTTGAATTAAGGTGGCTCAATATAGTTTATATAAATATATATATAATAATAATGACGATATGAAGCCAACACCGTTAAAAAGTGCTCAATACACATGTGTGTAGAGCTATATAATTGTTAGTTTGGTAATTAATGAGATAGACACATGATTTGCAGCAAATCATGTGTCTAGATATATCAATAAACTGTCTGATGAGTGTGTAAGCACGAAACTTGGAGTCACAGAGAACTTTGCCCACTGTAATTTATCTTATATATATATATATATAATATAAGATAAATACAAAGTATATATATAAGATAAATACAAAGTGGGCAAAGTTCTCTGTGACTCAAAGTTTTGTGCTTACACTCATCAGACCGTATATTTATATACTACCATATGGAATTACTTTTTCTCAAATTCTGTGTGATATTCTAATATCTATTGAATGATTTCATTTAAAGTTTCTCTGTCACTTTTTGTGATATATATTTGATGTAAAAAATCTATTTGAAGCTTTATGAATAAAACAAGGTTGAGAATGGGATTTTAGCAATGAATTATGGACTTGTTTTCAAGCAATAACATATCGTATTCTTTTAAACAGTATATGTGACTTTATTATTACACTATGTACCGAAACTCTTGTAGCAATGTCTGTGTAATAAAGTATAACAATAACATATAATTTTTTTATATAATCTTTGGCTTCATCAAAATCAGGCGAAACGCTTGAAACTGATAATATTAAATATCTTTAAACACAATGCAATGTATATTGATGTTTGTATACGTTCTAACTATAAATAATGTTTCCAATAGAATGCATGGTCATTATACAGAAACAATAACATTAAAGGGCAAAAAATCCATAGCTTTTTTAGCAGTCTTTTCATTACATTCTAAAATATCAAATAATAATTGTTATTTCTAATTCTTATGATTATAGTGAATGCAGATTGTAGTCAGATGTACCAGAGTGATGTCCAAGTTGAGCTTGATATTCAGCTGACTGATTATAGCCCATATGCATTGGGGTTGGAGGATACTGCTGCTGGGGTGATGCTCCAAACTCAGCTTGGAACATCAACTGTTCTAGCTGGATTCTCACATATCCTTGTGCTCTTTCAGGGAGTTTTTTCAGTCTCTTGGCAAAGCTCCTTGCAAAATGCATGTACTCGTCATCCTCATTTTCCGATGGTTTTTCTGATGACTCTTTCAAAAGTTTTTCTGCAATCTGAATCATAGCCAGATCGACGTCTTTTGAGCTTTCTAATTTTTGACGATTGGATGCTGCCCAAGGCCGTTTTGTTTTCGATGATGTCGAACCCGATGACTTCTTTTTTGGCGGTATCTCTAGATCTTCAGCTGTGCTGTCTAATGTTTGTTTAATGCTTGAAGAAGATTCAGGTGAATCTGTTATATCTAACTCTATATCAGGCGAAGTATCGTCATCACCAGCTGTCGTGTTTATGCTTGAACTAGAGCTGCTGTTCATTTCTTCTCCTTGTTGGCTTTCTATCTCATCGTTATCGCACTCGTGATTGAGTAGGTTTGTGGTACTTTTCCTGTGGCTGATGTGCTGATCTAGCCACTCCAGATCGGCGAATTCACCTGCTTTTGGGACAGCGTCCCTTCCCGAGCCAGAGGGAACGTGTTTCAGTTTTTTTAAATATCGCACATAGCTTGTGCGGATATTTTTGTATTTTTTCTCCGCTTCAATTGTTGTCAAAGCAAACTTCTCGCCAATCTTGGCCCAAGCGTTCTCTCTAACGTTTCTATTTTTATAATCTTTGGAAAATTTGTTGTAGAGACACTCATATTTCTGGATTTCTTCCATGAACGAAGAGGTGTTGTTTGAGATGTTTGCCGCCATTTTGAACAACAAGCAACAACAACAACGAGGTGCATCATGGGATATGGAATGTCGCTTCTGTCGCTTCTGTCGTTTGAAACCGGTTTCCATTAAAAAATATAAGCGCGGGAGGTGTGATTTCCGGTCGTCTCTATCGCAAGGATAGAACTCGAGTCTATCTCAAACGACTCATACGCAAGGGTCTTTTCTGTCGCTTCTGTCGCTTCTGTCGTTTGAGAAGAGCGTTTCCATATAATCGTTTCTGTCGCTTCCAAAAATTTGAAGCGACAGAAACGACAGAAGCGACAGAAGCGACTATATGGAAACCGGGCTTAATCAGCTGATGGAAGTCGTTAAGATCGATGAGCTGTTTTGTGCTTTTTTCTGCAAACAAATTAGACAGCCAAGTCTCTCTATGAATCAATTACACAATACAAACAAACAAATATTGAGTTACAATTTCCTTGGAGTGATTTTCGACAATACTTCCTTGCTTCATTAAAGGCTGTGTCTACATCAGGTTAAAAAAAATTAATCGGTTCAAATACTCCAAATTACCCTCATAATAGAAACCACAATTCAACCACAAAAGCTTATCTTATTTGCCTATCTTCTTCTTTCTTTATGGTCTTGTATTTTTGACTCACGAAGAGATAAAAACTAGTAAGATACTGGAATAAGATACTCGATTGACGTTTCATATACTATGGGTTGTGACTGTTCAAGCCACTATCACAAAGGTGCAAGATTTAGTGATAAGCCATTGTGATCTCTGCCGAAATAAAAAGAGTCAAAGAAATGATCCGTCCATTTCACTGGAATACATCGATTATTTATAACGTATTTAGTAGATACTGTAAAATATATTTGAATTAATAAAAGCTAGAATGTCAATTGAATAATAGATTGGTCATTTTATCAGCCAGCTCATGTGTATTTCATGCTCGTTGGTTATATTCGCTCCTACACCAGCGATAACAATCATTAAATAGGAGATAGAAAGGTGTTGCCGACCGTCGTTTGAAACTACCATAAAAGTTAAAAGAGCGCTTAGAAAATTAGACTTCTTTCGATTCCAAGCTAATAATAATATCGGCAATGACTGTTGATTATGGAATTTTTGGTCCAGGGGAAAACGTACTCTGGCGGTATGTGAACATAAGGCTCGCAAATAAAGATACACCAACACTAAAAGAAAGTAAAAAAAAAAAAACATTCGTCAAAAGCATGCATAATGCCACGTAAATCCGGGCCTCTTTCATTTTGCCTTATATGTTTTGAAACCCCTGACAAAACGAATAAATCAATAAAAAAAACCCAGACAAAATAGCGAAAAAGAAAAATAATACCATCTGGTAGACTGGCAACTGCACTGAGTTGGTCATTGCATGCTATATTGAAATTAATTACTGTCCCGCTTTGTTTATGGAAAGAGAATTAAACCCGGAATGGTTTATTTTTAGTAGAATTTCTAGCGCTGATTCTCAAGTATTTTCTAAAAGAAATTTGAACGAATTGATTCGAGTGTTTCTCTGCAGACCGTTCACTTGTTGTCACCTACATTTCTCGATGCGAACGCTTCAAAGCTCATAATTAAATGACACAAATGTTGTCGCAGTATTCCTATTCACCATTGGCCACATGCAAAGACATGTACAGCCAATAAAAGCATCTCTATTGATTTAACATTGTCATTAATTTAATTATCCTTAACAGCGACCTTTTTATCAACCATCTGGCGACATCTCCCTCCCTCATAGCCCCTAAACATTTGCTACACAAGCTCAGTTATAGTTATATTTTATATTCATATTTTATTCTTTATTTTTTAGATACTTATGTTCTTTGATATGTTTATATTGTACATGTTTTTTTTTAGATTTTATGCTTTTCATTGGTGTCTGTCGTACATGAGGATTCAGTTGTTCCCTGTCAACACCCTTTTTGCAATTGTTTTCTTTTCTGATATGTTATTTTAGCAATTAAAGCTGTTTTAAATAGATAAATAAATAAATACATGAACAAACAAACAAACAAAAAAGGAAGGTAATCGCCCTGCTTCTATATTTTCTCATTTGCTATGAATAATCGAAATTAAATTTGATAAGAATCGGTAAAAAGAAAGACATAGATTATTCGAACTTCCTTGGTTATTTTATATGATAAAGATTACAATTATATATAAACACTACAGCCTAGCGCAAGCAACCTTCTAAATTCCCTTTAATCCCTAAATTCTTTATTTTTTCCTCTTTCAAGAGCTTAAGCGCTAGTGAGAACCACGATTAAGCCTGAAGATCATAATTAATTCTGGGATAATAGGAAATATCTCTCTCTTATTTACTGTAAAATAGTATTTCAACAATCGAAGATAAGATTTGTATTACTTCAAGTTATTTTGTATCAACAATATACAGTATTAAGCAAGAAGAGATCAGAAGATTCAAAGATTGAAATTAAGAGAATATTAAGTCCTCTACAAGGCACACAAGATCTTTTATACTGGTTAATTTACTATCTTGCTGTGCCTTTAAACGAGAAAGTCTTCGAATTGATTCCGTGAAGACAATGTCATTTCTGATAAATCAAAAACAAGAACTTTGTGTTTCAAAATGTCGCCTGTTGTTTGAAGGGCTCTCAGCTAGGATTGCAGTGGTCAATTTTATGAAAACACGCACAAAAAGAAAAAAAAAATCTTATAGTTTGAAATCAACTGTGATGTTGTTGTTTCAGTGTTTGTATTGTTAAGAAATAAATAGCCAGGAAACCATCTAAGTATGACAGTCGGTTTGTATTAACCTAAATGTCTTGAAGTAAAGAAAAAAAATTACTTCACTTCTAAAACATGGATAATTAATGAGTGATTTTCAAAGCAAATCAATACCTGTGACGAGTTCTATATGAACTACTGATATAGAATTATATCAGTATTATATTATTCATTACATTAATTTGGATAAAGTCAAAACTGATAAATTCTCGAGTTTTTGATGGAAAAAAATATGTGCTTACGTTTGGAGTTTTAGAAGCAATTTATAAAATGATAATGAGTGTTTTTTATCGGCGCTATAGATGCGCGGCTTCGTCTTTTATCTCTGTCTGCCGATAAAACACTCATTCTCATTTTGTAAATACTTACAAATCTATACCGAAAAACATCTGGAAAATGACATAATCTTGCCAACCAACCACAACATCGATATCACACCTCCAACCTTAGCCTGCGTGCATACCAACCTTGGCTGTGAAATAACAAGCTCTAACAGAACAAGAATCCTTTCCCTCACTTTTTTTCGAGAACTGTAACTAAGATCAAATAAACATACAAAACAAGCAAACAGTTCAAAATCTTTAGTACTTGAACACAAAATTACAAAAATTAGTTACAAAACTAAGATGAAACTTTATGCAAAGTCAAATGTTGTTACCTTTTGTCGCATAAATAGTTAGACTTTGTATTGGTTTATCAAGTTCTTTTCAGCAATCTAATCATAGTTATATAATCCTAATTAGATTATTAGTTTTCCTCAGATACGCGTATTATTAAAATTTCTTACTCACTGTAAAGCACTAATGATCTGTAATTGTAAATAGGGCTATATAAGTATAAGCTATATGTAATATATACAATATGAAGGGCCGATCTGTATGGAATATACAATGTCGAGCCGAAGCCGAGACATTTTATATTCCATACAGATCGGACGCGAATATTGTATATTACTTATGAAATGTCTAGATTAATGCAGCTATTCTATAGTAATGTTTTTGAAATTAGATTTAATTTGGCCGAGATATTTCAAGCTAAACATTATGCAAATCAGGACGATTTCTGTATAAAATATACAGATGCCTTCACGGTAGTGATTTTCTATTGTTCTGGGTTCATTCATTATTCATGAATTTTATAAAAATTATTATTATTATTTTTATTAAAACTGATATATATTTTAAAACAATGACGACACTTTAAATTGATGATGATAAACTTTATCTACTCACGCTAGCATATTCAACTTAACAATATATACAGTAGTTGATTTCCACTATGGGCGTGTAAATAACAAAAACAATTAAAAACAATGCATAAGATATCAATAAGTTGTTAGTTATCAAGACTATAAAAATATAAAATTTAAAAACAATTCTTATCTTCCGAGAAATAAAATGTTTTTTTTTTGTTCTGAAAGAAACCGGGTATTTACAATTGTGTATGTGATCACTGTGTAGAGCATTCCACACTTTACCGCCACTGTAAAGCCTGCTTTCCATATCATCGAGAACGCTAGAGAACGCGATCGTACGATCGAAAAAGGTGTTTCCATATCATCAAGTACGGTAGAGAACGCGATCGTACGATCGAAAAGGGTGTTTCCATATTATCGAGAACGGTAGAGAACGTGATCGTACGATCGATACAGGTGTTTCCATATCATCGAAAACGGCAGAAAACGCGATCGTACGATCGAAAAAGGTGTTTCCATATTATCGAGTACGGTAGAGAACGCGATCGTACAATCGAAAAAGGCGTTTCCATATCATCGAAAACGGTAGAAAACGCGATCGTACGATCGAAAAAGGTACGTGTTTCCATATCATCGAGTACGGTCGAGATCGCGATCGTACGATCGAAAAAGGTGTTTCCATATCATCGAGAACGGTAGAAAACGCGATCGTACGATCGAAAAGGGTGTTTCCATATCATCGAGAACGGTCGAGATCGCGATCGTACGATCGAAACAGGTGTTTCCATATCATCGAGAACGGTAGAGAACGCGATCGTACGTTCGAAAAAGGTGTTTCCATATCATCGAGTACGGTAGAGAACGCGATCGTACGATCGAAAAAGGTGTTTCCATATCATCGATAACGGTCGAGATCGCGATCGTACGATCGAAACAGGTGTTTCCATATCATCGAGAACGGTCGAGATCGCGATCGTACGATCGAAACAGGTGTTTCCATATCATCAAGTACGGTAGAGAACGCGATCGTACGATCGAAAAAGGTGTTTCCATATCATCGATAACGGTCGAGATCGCGATCGTACGATCGAAAAAGGTGTTTCCATATCGATAACGGTCGAGATCGCGATCGTACGATCGAAAAAGGTATTTCCATATCATCGAGAACGCTAGAGAACGCGAGTGTAAACGATTTTTTTTTTCTCAATCGTTTTCGATTATATGGAAACGTCAAAAATTCGGTTCAGTTTGTATAGCGATTTTATTAGAAGAGTCACGCAAATCATAATTACACTTAATTAACCACAAGCACTATGACGTCACATGTAAACAAATCTATTGTTTTAATGCTAAGAATCATGGGCAAAAGAGGGGATTTAACATCTTAAATTCAATGAAAAATAGGGTAATTTATAATATAACAAATTATAAGTATATGTCCAATGCCAAATGTATTAAAGTAAAACTATTCGCCAGAACTAGATGCATTTTTATTCATGTAAACAAGCCATTTCTCAAATAGTTCTACTAGCCTATTTAATGAATGATTATTTAAAACTTTAAACGTGACTTTTAGCTTGGTTACCATAGCGCATCTGTGTAGAAGTGTGTGCAAACGATCTGCGAATTAATGTTTCGAGAGTAAATTCTTTCATTTTATTGTAAATGCAAAAATGCCAAAGAGTATTTATGATCATTTATAATATAATAAAAAAACAATGAAGTTAATGGAGTGTGATATGAAGAAGAATACATCTGTAATAAATAAATAAATAAAATAAAAAAAGGAAAAATCGGAGGATGGTGAGCCTGTGGTAAAAGACTGATAAGTGATTGCCGAACATGCATGTTATCATGTTTAGACAGAAATAGGCCAAACGAGATAAACATTCCTAAAGCGTAATAAGTAGTAGTTATAAATTGCTTCTAAAACTCCAAACGTAAATATTTTTCTATCAAAAGAATTTTTCAACTTAATGATTTGCTAGTGAAATTCACCCATCAATTATTCATGAAATTTAGAATGTATTAAACAAAATCCGTCAAAAGAATGTGTTAACAATAGTCTAATAAAAGCTAATACACTAAAGTGTTTTTTTCACTGGTTTTTGGAAACCACTCTGTCGTAAGCCTCTTTTTTCGAGTGAAGCTTGTTACCGCTGTCTGAGATTCAGATTACCTGAGACTGACATTCATGTCCGGAGTCCAAATCAGCTAGGCCAAAATAGAAAACCGTGTATAATTAATAGAGAATACGTGTCAAACTGGCTTGGCATTCTATTTTTTTTCAAATGAATAGGATTTTTTTACAGTATGAGATTCAATCACAAAAAATATCAATAATACAATCGCACTTACGTATTTAAACGAGTATGCTGATGAAAAAGTTGATTACTATTTCGTTACTTCGCCGTTAGGGTTGTAAATAATAAACATACCACTATTCAATTCGCCGTTCAGGAGGTTGTACACCTTTTTTGCCATCAAAGTTGCATGAGGTGGTTAGGACTGCACTTAATTAATTGTGTTTGTCGATATTGTTTTTTTCCAGTAGATTCTATGGATTCGTTTTGAGACCATTCTTTCTTATTCTGCTTCATTATGTAATTTAATAAAAAATCTTGATAACAAATTATCTGACGCATATATACGTCTACATTGAACAGAATCAGTCTGTCAGATTAAAATCTCGTGCCCTCGGCCGGGCTTGCGTTTTCAACAATTGCCGATTTTTTTTATTTTGATAATAGAGCGAATTCGTGTGTTTTCTTATTTCAGTTATTCTCTTTACAGCGTGATCATTTTGAAACTTCTACATTTCTGTTTCGTGCTGTGTTTGAAGTGATACTCACATCGCATTAGCATATAAGACCATGTCTAAGGGTTTCTGAACTGAGAAACACTGACTTCGAAAGAAAGAAAAGTGAAAAGCGAAAAAGATGTGCATCAAAGGGGTCTTCGCCAGCTAGACACGTTTTAAGTTATCAGGACTAAAAAATATATAACCTAATATAAAAATATTAGGTGATCTTTATCTTCAAGTTGATGCTTCCCCGAAATCTAGCGAGTTCAAAATTGCAATTTTCAGCTTTTTGAATAATAAATAATTTCCATTCCTTTTTTCAGAATAGATGGATAATAATTTGTCATCCAGGGGTGGCAATTCTTTAGGGATGTTTGAGGGCATTCTCCTCAAGAAATTTAGAACTTCACAAGTGCAATTCGTAGTATTTTGGATGATAAATAAGTTCCCTTTTGGGGGTAGACAGATCTAAAATGGGCATCGCCAGAAGTCACCATTTTGAGCCCGCGATAGTCAGCTGTTTTACCATCGAGGTGTTTGCTCGATCCAAAGAAATGTATGCAGAACGTATGTTTTTTTCACAAATATTTCACAAACTGCGATACTTTTGACATTTGCCCAGCCAGAAAAGAAATCGACCATGTATCATTAATAAATAAAATGAGTTGTGACTTTTATTAATGAATGTTTTCGTATTTTGAACAATTGCTTACCGCATTCTTGGTCGTATATTGAAGCCTTCCACACGTGAATTATGAGCATTAGGTTAATATTTGCGACTTAGTACGTGTAGAAATATGCATAAAGTTGAATTTGCTCACACAAATGTGGGTTTTCATTGCCAATGGGAAAATGTCATCTCTCTATATTAACGGGGAAGTTTTCCTTTTTATGCTTAAAATTCGCCTTTTTGGAAATTGTTGTACTTCACACATGACATCATATCAACATGCAAAGACGGATGCATAAGAATCACTTTAAAGAGTCTTTAAATAATTAATACCGTGGTACCAAATCTTTTTCGAAGGCTCGTAAATGCTAAGCAATATAGGAATTAAAACACAGAGAAACCGTAAGAGCACATTAATAGTGAGCGAAGCAAAATGGTGGTAAATGGTACATACCTTGAAAAATGTGGGCCTTGTCAAATTTCGATCAAGTCTCGGAATCTCGGATTTTTCAATTCGCCCGTTTCATACTATCAGTAACAAATTAACCAATAATCGAAATGTGAACGAGCTGGCACAAAGTTAAGAAATGAAGTTGTAAGTCTCGTGTCTCGAAATTTCTTGAAGCTAAAGTCTCGCGTCTCGGATTTCTAAAAAGTATCCTATTTCACAACACTCGCAACAACACTCATTGTTTAATAAGGTATGGGAACGTTGATCGAGCGCCATTGTAGTGGTGTGAACCATAGCTAGTAATACCACGAATTCTAGTGAATTGGGTTGGGTGGGAGGGCCGTTACACTTCGTTTGTGGCTTGACTCTTACTTTGGAACGATAAAATGCTGTAGCACTCTTCTATTTATATGTAAATTATCATCCCTTGGGACATTGCCTTGACCGCAGTCCGCCGGAATTTGTATTTAATGGATTTTGTGTTATTTTCAATTTCGCGCTTTGTTGCGAGTATTGCGAATAGTGAAGAGTCCCGGGCTTGGATTTTAAAACAAGGGCGTCTCGACGAGTCTCAGATTTTACCATTTGCCACCCCAAAATTTTGAATCAACTAGCTAATTTAATGTTTGATCTCAACTCCTACGATTAAAAAAAAATATCTATTGCATTTAAGAGGTCAATTCAGTCACTTAGAACAGAAAAACACAAAGAATGTAGCTTTCAAGCTTTTAAAAACTAACCATTTTGTTTTCATGTGTTCGATAGAGCCATGTACTTCATGCAACGTTTATATTATGTACTCTTGTTGAAATTGTTCAATGAGGTGCACGAGGTGTTTGTTACATGAAGTCCCGAAGTCGATTGGGCAAACCCGCTAACTATCCCGCTCACATGACTGACTTTTCTGGCCATGTAAAACACGGAACGCCGGAACACGGAACACCCTCAAAATCACTGATTTTCTATATATTTTTAAATTTTTACGTATAAATTTATATGTCTTTTGCTTTTTAGCGCATTATGGAGTCTTTGTGATATACCTTCATAATTTCAAACTCTCTTTTTGATCAAAGTAGCTTAAACGTGTTAAAGATAACAAGATTTCACATTTCACACGGGCACCGAGGAGTAAGGACGTGTGCTCTCTGAGCTCTAATTCTTTTCCTCCAAACCTTTAGTGTAACTACATGTAATTAAATGTATGAAGTTTACTGGTCGTTCTGGGCAAAGTTTTCTCTGATTTAAAGTTACTTTTAACAATATTATGTAATCCAGTTGACAATTGAGTTTGAACATCAGTGGCTGACTTGCCATCAAGTCAATGAATGTGCCATATGGGTATAACTTTTAAGTTATAAAATGTTATAATGTTAAAACATTGCACCGTTTGGTAACACTCGAGAACGCTACCTCGAGGGACCCCAAAATAATAATAATAATAATAATAATAATAATAATAATAATAATAATAATAATAATAATAATAATAATAATAATAATAATAATAATAATAAAATGGATAGAAAGACCAGAAAACAAATGACCATCCATCGCGGATTACATCCACGTGCTGATGTTGATAGACTTTACCTACCACGATCTAACGGAGGCAGAGGCCTGAAGTCAATCGAAGATGTTGTGCATGAAGAAGAAATTGCATTGAATGAGTATGTAAAGAAGAACGAATACCTATCTGATATCATCAAAGATACACCAGATATCATTAAAGAACATTCAGAAACAAAGAAAGAATACCATCAACGCAAACAACACGAAAGAATGCAAGCATATAAGAACAAACCACTCCATGGACAATACATAAGAAATATTGAAGGGAAGATTGACATCGAAAGTACGAACAAGTGGCTAAATAAAGGAGATCTCAAAATAGAAACTGAAGGCCTCATCACAGCAGCACAAGATCAGTCATTGCCAGTGAAAGCACTGAATAATATCTATAAGAACAATGAGTCGCCGCTCTGTAGACTATGTAAAGAAAAAACTGAAACTGTTGAACATATAGTTTCAGGATGTAAAGTGCTTGCTGGAAATGAGTACAAGCAAAGACATGACAATGTGGCCAGGAATATTCATTGGCATATATGTGAGAAGAATGGAATAGAATGTGAAGACAAATGGTGGAAGCATCAACCCAAAGCAGTTGAAGAAAATGATGATGTCAAGATACTGTGGGACTTTAATATTTACACAGATAAAAAAATATCAGCCAGAAGACCTGACATCGTTGTGATAGACAAAAAAAACAAAAGAGTACAAATAATTGACATTTCCGTACCAGCTGACCACAGAATACAAGAAAAAGAAAACGAAAAGGTCAACAAATACCAAGACCTAAGGATTGAAATAGAAAGACTTTGGGAAATGAAAACAACAACAGTACCAGTAGTCATTGGATCACTAGGAGCGATACCCGCTCAATTGAAAGAACAATTAAAAAGACTAGGAATCAAATGTTGTAATATAGCGAATATCCAAAAATCTGTACTTCTGGGCACGGCCCATATCATTAGAAAAGTACTCCAGCTCTCAGGATCAGGATAGCTCTTGAGCTGGAGTTATGTAACATCTGCCAGCAATTAATATTGTAAAATCATTAGTATTTGCTGTGAAATAAAAGATAATAATAATAATAATAATAATAATAATAATAATAATAATAATAATAATAACATCAACTTAATCGAAATACAAAAATCTGTAATTTTAGGAACTGCATCAATCTTACGTAAAGTACTTCAACTCTCAGGTGCAGGTTGAATACCTGAGTTGAATATTGTAAACCAGCAAATAGTCAATGAAATGTATATTTATTCTTGCTGAGAAATAAATAAAATAATAATAACAATAATAATAATAATAATAATAATAATAATAATAATAATAATAATAATAATAATAATAATAATAATAATAATAATAATAAGAATGGGAAGATATCAGTGGAGATGAAGTTGCAGCAGCTATTAAAAGATCAAATAACTGGAAGTCACCTGGAGTCGATAAGGTACCTAATTTCTGGTTAAAGAAATTTGAATCACTACATGGAGATATTGCGAATAGTCTCACAACCATCGTACGCAAACCTGAAGAGTCTCCATCCTGGTTGACACAGGGGATTACGTATTTACTTCCAAAAACAGACGACACAAGCAACCCTAAAAACTACAGACCCATTACATGTTTGCCAACTATGTACAAAGTAATGACATCCATTATTACGGAAAGGACATATTCATTTTTAGAACAGAATGAGTTACTACCAACTGAACAGAAAGGATGTAGAAAAGGGTCTTATGGCTGTAAAGACCAGCTTCTCATAAACAAGATGATACTAGAGGATTGCAAGAATAAGAGAAAAAACCTAAGTACTGCGTGGATAGATTATAAGAAAGCATATGATAGCATACCACACTCATGGATCATCAAAGTACTACAGGTTAATAAAGTATCTAAGACACTGATAAACTTCCTTTCACACAATATGACAACATGGCAAACAACATTGATTCTCAACTCTACTGCTGGTACTACTACTACAAGACCTATTGATATCAGAAATGGAATATTCCAAGGGGACTCTCTATCACCCCTCCTGTTCTGCCTGGTATTAGCACCACTTAGTAACCTACTTAATGATACCAACATAGGGTATGAAGTATATCAAGAGAAATTAAATCATCTGTTTTACATGGACGACCTTAAACTATACTGCAAGAATGACAACCAACTAGAAGGTTTGCTGAATACAGTGAAATTATTTAGTGATGACATAAGAATGCAATTTGGTCTAGATAAATGTTCTAAAGCCACATTCAAAAGAGGAAAACTAAATGAGTCTACTCCAATAACACTAGATGAGGACAATATTATAAAACAACTAGAAAATGAAGAAGTGTACAAATATTTGGGAATAAATGAAGGCGATGGTATTCAGCATGCAGCAATGAAGGAAAAAATACGAAAGGAATACTATCGAAGAGTGAGGCTGGTATTAAAAAGTGAACTTAACGCAGCAAACAAAATCGAAGCCATTAACAGCTTGGCAGTCCCTGTTGTCCTCTATAGTTACAACATCATAAATTGGAAAATGCAAGAAATACAACGAATGGATAGAAAGACCAGAAAGCTATTGACAATACACAGAATTCACCACCCTAAAGCTGATATAGACCGAATGTATTTGCAAAGAAAAGATGGAGGTAGAGGTCTGGTACAACTTGAAAACTCGTACAAAACCACTACCATTGGTCTGAACACGTATTTGAAAACAACAAATGACCGACTACTAAAACAAGTATACCAACATGAAAGAAGCAAGAAGCTTTGCTCTGTCTACAAGGATGCAAACAGATTCAAAAGAGAACTAGAACTAGATGAAAATGAGGATGAAACAGACCTGTTGGCATCACAGCGTGCAAAGGAAGTAAAGCGGAGAGCTCGAAATGAACTGAAGAAACAATTAAAGAAAAACTGGGAAGAGAAAGCTTTACATGGAAAATATGTATCACGGTTGAATAAAGATGATGTAGATCAGGAAGCAAGCTTAAAGTGGATGAGAAGTTCTGGACTAAAAGGAGAGACGGAAGGGTTTTTAATAGCTGCACAAGATCAAAGCTTACCAACAAATCTGTACAAGAATATAATCATGAAAACTGGAGGAGACCCTAAATGTAGAGTATGTCATGAGCATGATGAAAGCATTGATCATATCTTATCTGGGTGCCCTGTATTGGCAAAAACTGAGTACATCCAAAGACACGACAGGGCATTAACGTATATTCACTGGCAGACGTGCAAACAGTACAACATAGAAGTTTGCAAAGAATGGTATAACCATAAACCATCAACAGTAACAGAAAACAAGAATGTAACTATATTATGGGATATGCCAATCAATACAGACAAGACTATCAATGCCAACAGACCAGACATAGTGATAAAGGACAAGAAAGATAACAAATGCTGGCTAATAGACTTGAGTGTGCCTTCAGACAAGAATATTGGAGCGAAGGAAATCGAGAAACTGTCCAAATATAAAGACCTCGAGATAGAAATAACAAAAATGTGGCAGATGCAGACAATTACCATACCAATTATTGTGGGAGCATTGGGAATTGTAAGGAAGTCACTAACTAAACATGTCAAGAAACTGCCAACATCTTTAGACTGTACACAGATACAAAAAATAGTTTTGCTTGGAACTGCTCACATATTAAGGAGAGTTCTGTCAATATCTTTATAAGTGCAATTCTTTTATTTATGTATTTTTTAAATTATTTATTTATATATTTATTTATTTTAATTCATTTTTTTTTTTTTTTTTAAGCCCAAGGACCAAGGTTTGGTTCCGGCAACAATCATAATGTACTATCAGACAAAATGTGAAAAATAATAATAATAATAATAATAATAATAATAATAATAATAATAATTAGACAAATGTGCTAATTGACACCAAGACACGAAAACTACTTACTATACATCGCGGTTTCCATCCACGTGATGATGTTGACAGATTGTACCTCCCACGAACTGAAGGAGGAAGAGGATTGAAAAGTATTGAAGATACTGTTAGAGAAGAAGAGATTGCACTGAAAGAATATGTCAGCAATCATGAGGAGATAAAGAAGATAGTCAAAGAAGTTATTAAAGAACCAGAGGAAACAAGGAAAGAATACCAACAACGTTCACGCAAAGAGAGATTTGAACGATATCAAAGTAAACCTCTGCATGGAAGTTATAGTAGAGCTTGCATAGACAAGATGGACCAGGAAAGTACTTGGTTATGGCTGAATAAAGGTGACATCAAAATTGAAACAGAAGGAATGATAATTGCTGCACAAGATCAAGCTTTACCAACTAATTATCTGAAAAATAAATACAAGACAAGCGAGTCACCATTATGTCGACTATGTAAGGAGAAAGTTGAAACTGTTGACCACATTGTAGCTGGATGCAAAGTTCTGGCAGGTAAAGAATACATGGAAAGACATAATAAGGTCGCAGCAGCAATTCACTGGAGCCTGTGTAAAAAACATGAAATACCATGTGACGCAGAAAACTGGTGGGACCATCAACCAGAGAAAGTGATGGAAAATGAGCACATTAAAATACTATGGGATTTTAACATTTATACAGACCAGAAGATTGAAGCAAGACGTCCTGATATAGTAGTGATTGACTTGAAAGAAAAGATTGTTAAACTGATTGACATTGCTGTACCGAAGGATTGTAGAATTGATGACAAGGAAGCAGAGAAAATAGACAAGTATCAGAAGTTACGAATCGAACTTGAAAGACTTTGGGAAATGAAGACGATGGTTATTCCAATAGTAATAGGATCGTTAGGAACAATATCTAAACAACTAAAACATCACATCAAAAGACTTGAACTTAACAACATCAGTCTAATAGAAATACAAAAATCTGTAATTTTAGGAACGGCAAACATTTTAAGAAAGGTACTTCAACTCTCAGGTGCAGGATGAATACTCGAGTTGAAAATGTAAACCAGCAAACATATATGTAAATGTAATGTGTTATTTATGCTGAGAAATGAATAAATAATAATAATAATAATAATAATAATAATAATAATAATAATAATAATAATAATTAGACAAATGTGCTAAGGCAACATTTATCAAAGGCAAATTAATCACTTCGAATAACATCAAACTCAATGAGGATATAACCATCAAAGATCTAAACCAAGAAGGGTTCTATAAATACCTCGGTGTGAAAGAGAAGAATGGAATACAACATGCGCAAATGAAAGAAGACGTCCGCAAAGAGTACTACAGAAGAATACGAATGATTCTCAAAAGCGAGCTTAATTCAATCAACAAGATCACTGCAATTAACAGCTTAGCGGTTCCTGTAGTTAGTTACAGTTTTAATATTATAAACTGGACGTTGAATGACCTTAGAAGAATGGATCGTAAAACCAGGAAAATGCTTCCTATATATAACATGCACCATCCCAGAGCAGATGTTGAGCGCCTATATATACCCAGGAAAGAAGGTGGAAGGGGACTGCTGCAGCTTGAAATGACATACAAACTTTCAACAGTGGGGCTAGACAAGTATTTGAGTGAAAAAGACGACAGCTACATCAAAATAGTATACCAACACCGGAAAACACAAAGAAAACGTCATCCATTGTGAAAGAAGCAAAGAAATACAGCAAAGACATAACGGCAACGGAAGGAAGATGTGATGATGAAAATTCAAAAATCAAATGAAAAAGCGATATCATGAAGAGATGCAACAGAAATGGAGAGACAAACCAATGCATGGCCAATATCGCCAAAGACTAGAAAAAGCTGACACAGACATCGAAAGCACGAACAACTGGCTGAGAAGTAGTCAACTAAAGGGAGAGACGGAAGGCTTCATTATTGCAGCACAAGACCAAAGTCTAACAACAAGACTCTACCAAAGTCAAATAATCAAAGATGGAACAGACCCAAAATGTAGACTTTGTAACCAGCATAATGAATATATTGACCACATCGTTTCAAGTTGTCCTGCGCTGGCGAAACAAGAGTATCTTGAAAGGCATAACAAACTAGCAAGTTACATCCATTGGACCATCTGTAAGAAGAATGATTTCAAAGTTGCTACGAATTGGTATGATCACACTCCACAGAGGGTAATGGACAGTAACAGTACAACAATACTGTGGGACATGTCTATACACACAGACAGAGAGATTGCTGCGAACAGACCTGACATCATTATTAAAGATAAGGTTGAAAAAACATGCTACTTAATAGACATAGCAATACCAAACGACAACAACGTAGGAGTGAAAGAACTTGAAAAAAGATCTAAATATAAGGACCTAGAAATTGAACTAGCTAGAATGTGGGACATGCAAGTAATTAACATACCCATAGTAATTGGAGCACTTGGTCTAATCAGAAAAGGAATGGTAAAGAATATGAGCAAGATATCAGAGACATTAAGAATAGAACTACGTCAAAAAGTAGCATTGTTAGGAACAGCTCGTATTTTAAGAAAAACATTATCACTGTAATTAGCCAGATTATACCCAAGGTTTATAGTTTAAACCCGGTGAAATTGTAAAAATTTACTTGAGTTGAAATCGATTAAAATAATAATAATAATAATAATAATAATAATAATAATAATAATAATAATAATAATAATAATAATAATAATAATAATAATAATAATAATAATAATGTAATAATTATTTACTTTTTCATATACAATTGTAAATCTCACTGTTAAGGAAATTTACAATGGGCTACTTGAATTGACTAAAATGAATATAGATTTTTTTTAATGTTTACAATGTATTTTGGTTACTTAAGGATAAGATCTACATCTATATATACAGAATAATGATTACAATGAAATGAAAAGAAATGATAAAGGAAAAAAAAATCATTAATTCAGGATTTTCCCAGATTTTGTTCCGTTTACAGAAAATAAAATACGTAGACCTAATAGCAATTTGAATTATTTTTCTTGTTATATACATTTTTTGCTTTTTATCGAAATCAAGTTCTTCGAGCATTTCTAATATAAAAATTAGGTAAACCTAATAGCGGAGCTCCGATTTATTAAATGAAATGAATTATTCATTCAACCATTCAACCATCTATTCATTCATTTATTCATTCACTGCCAATTATCAAAATTGTTCATCAATAAATTTATCAATCAAAAATGACTATAATAAAAAAAAGCAAACAAAAAAAATGAATTACTGAATTAATAAATCCATTTCACTAATCATGAACAGAAATTAACATAGTAAAAAAATGAGAAGGGATAATTTTCTCATTTTTTTTTTTGCGGTTTTTCTTTCCATGATCAAATAATCAAATAATCCATTCAAATATTCAAATCTTTATGGATGAGAAAACATTTAATTATACGCAAGAAATATGCACAAAAATGCGAAAAATACCCGACCGATTTTATTAGAAACAGTCAACTGGTTTCCTTTATGTTGTTGTGCATGGTAAAAATCGCACTTGTCAATAAAACATTTATTGTCCAATGAGAAGTTAGAAAAGCACTAATATGGCTTCTTTGAGTTGTAAAGAAATCCCCGCGCGATTCGCTCGCTTTCATTACTCTCTTCTATGTTTGAAAAATGTTTAAAAAAATCGACGAAAACTTCAATGTGAAATGTGTAATAATTAACTTATTGGTAATCTAGCTGTCTAATACGGCTGTGCATTTTTAATTATCAAATGTGAATACTGCGTGACTCGTTTAAAAAATAGCCGAGAAACCGACGAATACAAACATTTTATTGCAATCCAGTAACAAATCTAAGAATTACCAAACTCAAATTAAAAACAACAACAAAAACACATAAACATCTCAGCGATGGAGAAATATCTTACAAACAGAAGTAAATAGTTTCCAGGAATTATTGCAAACTGCTTATATGTTGGTGGTAAAAAAGAAATTAATTTATAAAGTAAGATCGCCAAAAAATGTAAACATACCGGCGCCACGTTTCTTGTCCTATTCTGTCACTTTTTCACTGAAATGTTCATCCTCCGTTCTGATTTCAATAAGCTTGTTCATGTTTTCAGAATTTTAAAAGTGAAAAAAAACATTTTGACTGCCTCTAAAAACTTTACACAGTTCAACAGAACGGCCGGCGTAGTATATAAGGGTTCAAACGCTAGGGCGAGGTTTTGCATTGGAATTCAAGACCGAGGGCCGCAGGCCCGAGGTCTTGAATTCCAATGCAAAACCGAGCCCGTGCGTTTGAACCGGTTTATAAACCAGGCACGCCCCAATTCTATTGTTTTTATGCGAGATTTAATCAGGTCTTTGGAATTTTATTGGCATTATAAGTCCACGGTATTCAGTAAGGCGTTTGTTGAAATGGAACGGATTTTAAAATAGATATCAATAGTATTTTTGTACTAGCTTGATGTCGTTTTCAATAATTTATTCTTATAAACCAGGCACGCCCCAATTCTGTTGTTTTTATGCAAGACTTAATCAGGTCTTTGGAATGTTATTGGCATTATAAGTCCACGGTACTCAGTAAGGTGTTTGTTGAGAGAACTGATTTTACAATAGATATCAACAGTATTTTTGTACTAGCTTAATGACGTTTTCAATAATGTATTCTTTGCGCTCTATAGTCAATTTGAAAATGTTCAGTTGTTTACCAAAATCTTTTCTAATTATAGTACAAGTTTAAAGAGTACTTTGTTTTGCTAGGACGGCTGTGTTTTTGTTAAACGATATGCACAACGAAAAAGTTCATTTTGAATGTGCAAAGTGAAATTACATGAGCCGGGTCTGCATGTGATAGCTGCGCTGGTGAAGATGAGTTTAAGCGACGATGAAAAGAGTATATTTATTACTTCACAACATGATGGTAATAATCCAAGCCAACAACTTCCTGGCTTTGGTGAGGATATTGTTGGTTTGCTAGAACTGGAGCAAGACAACGCAGAAGAACACATGTCCCAAAATAGCTCTGCTCAAGAACTGCTCGAGTTGGGTAATGTAATTGATACGTTTTTGCAACGACTGTCAGAGAACAAAGAAAAAGAGGAACCTGTAGAGAATCAAGCGCAAAAACATAGATTTTCTCTCCCATCGTATTAGTCATTCATTTCATTGTAGTTCTTGCAGCCTTGATTATATATTACCATCCACTCCCTGAACTGGCAGTTCTACTTTGTTGACAAACATCGTGTATGAAAAGATATTTTTCGTTTACTGAGTTGATAAATCTGCATTGATCCTAAAGCTCTCCGTGTTTATGAATTGTCCGTAAAATTTGATGAATGAACAGAGTGAAGTCATCTTCGTGAACGCGTGTTCATTTTGCTTTTCACCTCTTTTGAATAGCTGCAAATGCACGTTTTTATGAGCTTTTGGTCGCCATCGATTTTACTTTTAAGAGTAGATTAGTCGATGAGTAATGATTGAAAAACGCCACGAAGAATCCACGAAGAATACGGCTTTTTTACCAGCATCCTGCAAACTTGCCAAATAAGCTCTTCCAGAAAATATAACTTGTAAAATCTCCATCTTTGAACGACTTTAAGCACCAAAGAAAATTTTAACAGCTCTACATGACTTCACATCAATTTTGACCAGTTAAAAACATCGGCACGGGACTTGTCAGTGTAAATATTTTGAAGCTTTTCTTCGTTGAATCGTAGTTCTCTTTCTTTTTGCAAATTCGGCGTACGCATCTTTGTTTCTCTTTATCCATCAAAACTCTTTTAGCCGGCAGATTAGCTTGATTATTTTATTGTTCTTTGTCCATTTTAGAAATACATTTGTAGAAAGTTTCAGTCAGTAAACTGTAAAAAATTGATTGTCAATTTTGATGTGTGGAGATCAGTAAATTTTGTCAATGTTTTGGCGCCCACTAAAAATGGTCAGCGACCTCGCGCTTATGGGCACGGACGCCGGACGGACGGAAGGACGCATTACGGACGCGCGGGCTTCCTGTGTCGGTCGACAAAAATTCAGCTCGATGGTTTACCAGCACATGGGCATTTTGTAATGCGCACGCGCGTCGTCGGCCATTTTTTTTAAAGCAAATAGCTGTAATAAATCGTTGCGTGACAAATAGTTCAGGCGCGAAATTTAAATACCTCTGTAATTCAAAATGTTCTCGTCGAAAAAATACGCTTACTTTTTGGCTTTTCTCCTCTCACTTACACTTTTAGAAAGCGTGAAATTAGGTCCTGGTGATGGGTTTGTGTATGCAACAAAAAAGTCAAAGGCAACGTTTCAAATCAATTTCAAGAGTGCTAGAAAATGATATCAAACAGTGTTTTAGTTTCGACTATTTGCCATCAAAATACTTGTGCGATGCTTGTAGACGTTTATCAAGATGGAAGAAGAAACAAAGACCAAATAGACCAGTTAGTATTCTAAATAATAAATTGGGTCATTAAACCATTTTGTTTTTATTGAAGCAACTGTAGACGTAATAAATATACCACTTCACTTTAATGTCAGCCATTTTGAATCAGGCCAGTAAAGGCGTAAAAATTATTGAGAATTCGCATTACTTTGAGATCTCATTGCTCCGCTCATTTTAACTCAATTTCCACTCTGCTCAAAATGACGTACACTAACGTGAAGCCAGTCTATTTAAAGTGCAATAAAATGTATTGAAAAGTACAGAGCTTTGGTTTACTAGTGGTTTTTACTCATGCTTTTCTTTAGCAAGATATTGTGAACATCCTAACTGAACGATCAACAAGTACAGACATATCGTTTGAAACAGAAAATAAAGGTATAAGGAACCTGTTACCGTAAATTCCATCAGAATGTTCTTGCTATTGACAGTTCTGAATTTGTATGCGCTTGATAACTAATCAAGGTGAAAACCATCATACAAAATAGCAAATGACTGTAATAGGGGTGGGATCAAGATGCAATCACACATACACATGTGGTCAGAGCACTCAAACCTACACTTGGTTTTATACAAAAAAAAGGTACAGTGTTTTAGATTAGCAGTAATTACAAATATAGCAAGTAAAGAAATATAAAAAAAGAATAACCGTACATGTACTATTTTATACAGATCTAGATCCATGTTGATTCAATAGTACATTTGGCTTACAATATAATAAAAATCATTCAACAATTCTGGGCAATAATATCTATCACTTTTGTTGGTTGTATCATTTTTAAGGATGTGAAATCAAACAACAACTGAAGTTAATTAAAGAGACACTTTACCAGGAAACAAAAAAGAGCACAAAAAATATTAGTTATGACCCAGATGAGTTTAGGGAAATCTGCAAACATGCTGGGGGTGTGCAGTTGTACGACAACATTCTAAAGGCTGTCATAAGCCCTCGTCATTCAACAGGAAGAATTGACCTGAATAAAAAACGAGTCATGGCCATAATTATGAACATGTGCTATTGCATAAGTCAGAGATTTAGCTGCCTATCTTGGTTAGCCTATACATGGTTATTATAGGCAGCCTGTACTGTCAATTAAGCCAGTTATAAATCTCTAATCTAAATGTAATTTTACAAACAACAGTACTAAATAAAGTCATTGTCAGAGATGTGATGCTTTGCAAGCTGATCATGCTATTTATTTGAAAAACACACATATGAACCAAGAAGGAATCGACACTGAGCATATCTTAGGAAATACATGCTGCCGAATATCATTAGACATGAGATTAAATAAACTTGTCCAACAACATCACACTTCACTTTCAAATTTTTTGCACAAGGCAATAAGTAACAGATGGCTGGTGGTACTAGTCATAGATGACTACACTGCAAAACATTCCATAAGACGACCTGAGGATGAGCATCTATCGGCAGCCAGAACAATGTGCACCATTATTATCAAGGCCTTCAAGACAATACCTGTAATTGAAAGAAATAACAATTCATCAACTCACATACATGACATACAAGGAATAGATATACAACTCTGCTCTGACACAATAACATCTTCTACAACAATGACAGAACTTGCCGAAAGCTACACAGCAATTATGCCAGACTGGATGAGAGCATCATTTTTTAACCCTGAACTCACCCGACAAAGACTTGACACACATAAATACAGTGATAATGACAATGTTAGAAAAATGAGAAAAATGGATGATCTACACTTACTGGACTTTAATTATTTATTAAATTTATTTAAATTAAGAAATAAAATTAGTAAAAACTGATTGATTGTTTTTTTGCAAGTATATAATTAAAAGGTAATAAGTTGGATTAATTTGCACTTTATTTTTTGAATTCTTTATAAATTCATCTCAAATTGGGAACATCTTAATATGTGCACTAATACTATCCTACACTAAGCATTGAACCAAAAGAGCAATGAAGTGCATATTTAGATATATTTAAACACAGATTTATCAGTACAAAGTTGACTCTATAATATGGTATGACAGTAAATACAACTTGAACCATGTGATTGCTGTAAATAATTCCATACATGAGGTTTATTTTAACCATCAATGTTATAGAAAAATGGCCAGTTTTAGTCTGGGACCATAATTGCCTGTGATGTATAAAAAATGCATTATACATTTGAGATTACACTTTTACACAGCTATGCTGCATAGATAATTTTTCACTAATGCACTTCTCATTATCATTAATTCAGACCTTTAAAGTGAGCATAACTGCTGTACAATACAGTAGCAGGAATGAGTTGGTAGCTAAAATGTATTTTAGTGTAGTCCTTAATCACTGAGAATGCTCAAGACCTGTCTTCTAATAATATTGGCTTGGTGGTTAATTAATTATAATTTGCTGTATTATTGTGAAAAATGTTTTGAAATAATACAATTGTGACCAATTGACAGCCCTAGCTTACAGTTTGATTACAACTTTGATTGGGTATTTCCATTTCAGATTCACAAAAATAATTCCATCTTAAATGTTTGTTTGATAAATGGCTTTAAGTCAGACATTTTTTATATTAGTTGATATAAACATTACCAAACTAAAAGAAAAACACAAAGAAAAAAAATTAAATCAAGACAATGAAAAAACAGAAGAAAAAAAACATGTTCAAGATCTGGTTATTAATTAGCATAAATTTGCATCAAAATCCCCACGTTGTAGAGAACTAATAATGGCGGACAAGAAATACATGGCCTTCACTTTAGCGGTTATTATGTAGGTTATTTCCACGCGATAAAAGAAAACTAACCCATTTACTTGATTCTTTAGTTTTCCATCATGACATTGAAAGTTCAATCGTTTGGAGGCTGTGAGTATTAATTCGTTTAATTTGTATACATTTGATGTAGTGTATGACATCGCGAGAAAAATTCCAACAAGAAAACATCTGAAGCATTTCAATAAAATAAATATCAAAATGAATTAATCCACTGTAATAATATATCTTCCTAATAAGTCTCTGAACATTTATCATTCGGTATCAATGTACAATGATACTCTACTGTGTATAGATTTGATAAAATTAAATATATGAAATCGACAACAACTCCACTGTCCTCTGAGTTGAGAACTGTCACGCGGTGTACATTTTTGACATCCCTTTAAACCCCACGGCTTTAGAGCAAATAAGCAATATTACATGAAAGACGAGTCAAAACACCTAATGTGGTTGTATGTTTCGTTTGGGAGCGAAAGCTGAAACCAGACGTGAAGCAATGTTTAAACTGATCAAAAAATTGATGATATTTGAATTTTAGGATAATGTACATTAAAATCAGTAATAAAAAATAAACAATTGATAGACAATTCTAAATCTCTAGGCATCATTTACTTACCTCATGCAATATACTCGAAAATAACATGGCTCGTTTAGGAGGATCGCGGCAGCAAAGTCTGTCGAATCTTCAGATTTTCTCATTTCTTCACTAGTTTAGCGGTGGATATTTTTCCAAAAAAGGGTACGATGATGTCATCTATTCCTACCACTGACAGCCCATTGTGTAGTTATTCCGGTGTTGGTAAAATCTTTACCTCAAGGAAAACTTAAACATGCGATATTTATGCCGAAAGGTCAAAAATACGTCTCTAAAAACAAAATGGCGGCTCACTGTCTTCTTGAAACCTCTTGCAAACGCATGCGCATTACAAAATGCCCATGTGCTTGGTTTACCATATTTTCTTAATTATGGTGCTCCGCTTGCGCGGGCCTTCGGCCCGCGCGGAGCTCCGCTAAAAACGAAGAGCATTCAGTAGAGAATACTCCAAGAGAACTAATCGAAAGGTTAATAAATTTGACGGTTTTGAAATTTTTTTGTAATGTTTCAATTAGAGGTTTGTACTTGGTGAATTTTCTTTTTACGTTATTCATTAAGTTCGATTCAAAACCAACAGTCAGTTCTGTAAAGGCAGTCTGGTGTTTTTATCAGTAGGTCGGGACGGTGTTGATCACCAGGTGTTGATCACCATTGAAGGGTTTTGATATCCGTCAATGTCAGTGAAGATCTGTTAATGATTGGATTTAAGGTCATAGTGATGAAGTTGAGATTGAATCATGCCTCCAAGTAAAGCGGTCTAGATAATGTTGACATCCAGCGACAACGTGGTTGAGGGATTCAGAGGAACAGTAAAATGCGCACTCTGATCTAGTAGATAATCCCCAGTTAGCTAGATTCTTTCTTGTAGGCAATGAGTTGTTGATGTAGCGAATGGTGAAGTTGAATCGAATATGTTCTTAGGCAAATTAGCTTGAGCAGAACACCAGACAGAATGAAGTGATGACAACGAGAATTTTGCGATGTTGGAGAAAAATGATCATTGTGATAACAGATCATTTTTCAGCTTATCTTCTTGGATTGATCTGAAGTCCTTGAGAACGGTGAGAAGATCTTTTGTGGATTTGAAAACATCATATTGAATGTTCGTGTGATTACTAGATGATTTCCAAAGATCTTTAATTGATTCACTTTTTGATGTTTTAAGAGCTTTTCGGATAACAGTCTGACATTGTATAAATTTAAAGTGAGGGAGGGATTATATTGAGACCGAAGTTTTTACATTCAAGATATATATTACTCAGTGTTCCAGATATGGGAATTTCCAACCATTTGCGGATATATTGATTTATTATATGGGTCAAGAGTTTCAGTTATCCATGTTTTACCAAGGTCAGCAACAGTCAAGTGCCAGGATATTTTAGATAAGACACTATATAACAGGAGTTTATTTTTAGGATGAAGATGTTTCTTATCAATGTCAGACATCATGGCATGTATACTTGAGGTCTATTCAGTTTTGTGTTGTTGATTCGACATGTCAAAATCAAAGAATCGTCCTAAATAACGAAACGATTCTCCAATTTTAACATAATGGACAAGAATTCCATTTATCAAGAGTTTAGGGAGATATTGAGCTGGCTTTGTGCTGATTTTTTTGAGGCCAAAAGTAATATACTCGTATGATCATATCAGACCACTGGCACCAAACTGCAAAACGATTTAGGAGATGTTGATTTTAACTCTCTTGAGAACTAATTTCCGCGGCGTCATCTGCAAACTGGAACCAGTAAAGCGGTTTGAGCAATTTATAAGAGAAGCCAAATTGACGGTATTTTTCAGACTTTATCTGCTGAATGAAAGTGGTAAAACATAAATTAAAAAGTAGTGGACTCAGGCAATCTCCTTGAAGGACTCCTTGAATGTGGAACTCTAGAGACATGTTCACGATGCTGGTGATAGATAGAAGTAGTAAGGGCAAATGCCCATGTTGGTATGGGGTCCAACGAAGGTTGACGTCATACTGTGGATGGTGTTGAGGGAAGTCGTTCGCACACTGTTTAAAGGATGAGGAGGCCACTAGAACCATTATAGGTACAGTGGAATGATACTCCAGAGTCATCATCATGACCAACTTTGTTTGCTTTTGTGGAAAAATTGCACTAAAACTGAATGAAAAGTAAATTTCATTCCTTTAAACTCAAAGACACCAGATCGAAGGAAAAATATCTAGCATTTTGCCCTTTTTTGAACTTTTTACATGAATATTAAATAATTATCGGGCCATATAAGGGCAACAAAGTCTGAAAAAGTGACTATATTGTTTTAAAACTCTGATGATTTCAATACTTGTGTTTTTCACTATGAATATGTGGTCTTCCTGTGGCGAACTGCCATACATGTGATCACCGGGTGTAAAAATCTAAAATGTACAACAAAATTGCGAAAACACTCTCAAGAGTCTTAAAATATACGTAAAATTATATATTTCTGAAAAATTGAAATTACAGAAAGGTTTTGTTACGAAAGCGTGATAGATATCAATTACTGCGAATGTATGGAGCCGCCATTTAGGTATGTTTTCTTTAGGGCCACGAAATCCATTAATAGTTTTTTACTTATTTATTAAATGAAAATATTATTTGCTTACTGCCTCAATTCTATACCATTAAATCTTCAGACTGATTGCAAACGCTTTCTTTCAGTTTTTCTTTTTCACTTTGTTTAGCAATTTATGAGCAACATTGAGAATTTTTGATCAACGTTTTGGTTTTTTTAGCCGGTCAAATTTTGAACAACGTTTTGGACTTTTTGGAGCAAATTGTGGAGAGCCCTAAACCGTACCGAGTAAATCAGGCTTGAGAGGAAATGTGTAAGTTTGATCGCTTTTGCTTGCTCTTTTTTTCACATAAGGACCACGTTTTGATTTCTAAATAGTCAAAATTATCAGCTTCGGATGAAATGCTCACATCAACAAACTTTGGTTAGTCTCGGCTCTTTTGCTACTTCCCCTACAAACAGAATTAGCTGAAGCAATAAAGAACTCAAAACAGATCCACTGTGGAAAAAAAGAGAGTAGAACTATTAACTAAATGTCGGTTCATTGTTTCCTAGTGCGCCTGTTCAAAGGAAAGCAATTAAAATTAAAATGCCGTTAGCCTGTTGTGACTTGATGGTTTCCTTTTCCCGCCACTGATGTTACCATAGCAGTGCAATATCGACACCTGTTTCGTTGATGAATTAAAGCAGTTTTGGGTCATAACTAAAAGGAAATTATTTATTATAATATATTTTGAGCAACTTTTTGGACATTTTTGAACGTTTTGGACTATGGAGCAAATTGCGGACAGCCCTAAATTTATTATAAAGAAATAATAATTAAAAAATTCAAAACAAGCATGGCTATCTGCCAATGAAATGTCACACAAGAGACGCGTACAAGAAAACCAAATAATGATCAGTCTCACATACATTATCGTGCGTTACACACATTGGAGAAGGCACTTACAATGTAATGCATATAGAAAATCAAGCGTCACTTGGACACTGACATTAAGTTCAATGTGTTTTATAACAACAAAATGGCTAAATATTGTTCTGTTAAAGACCGTATTTCAGATGAGCTAAAGGCCAACGTGATTTATAAAGTTCTCTGCCCGGGTGTTGGAGAAGAATACAACCAAAATGCACCAGCACTTGTCAAACTGCACACTTTTATTACAGCTAAAATCATTGCATCGCGACCGGGCGCCTTTACAACTTTGACAGCAGTTAATTTTTTTCTGCTACCTCACCACCGAGGCGGCATCATTGATGATATTATGCGACGATTATATTCTCGTTTCTTCTCATTTTCATTGAAGGTAAAGTTGGTGTTGAGTTTTTGGTTGAAGTAGCTCTTTGAAAAAGGGTTAAAAACACCTACATGAAAAACGAATGCCCGTTGCCCCCTTTGCCAAAATCCTCTTGCACTGATATCTAGTCTAGCTTCATCTGCTGTGTTTGAGCTGTCGAGAAGAGTTTCTCCAGTCATTGTTTCGAGCTGTGGTTCCACTTGAACATCATAGCAGATATCGTTTAGTAAGTAACCATCATGGCACTTGTGGACAAAACCGTCTTTCATACAAGACATTGTGTAGTCAACATCAAACCTTTTTACACATTGCAATCTCGTGCCCAGAGCCCGCCTTTTTATGCGGCCTCCGGCAAAGAACGAGGGCTCTGGCATAATCCGCTACCGTAAGCCATGTTTTATGGTATATGATTATGCCAGAGCCTTCAATCTTTGCCACAGGTCATAAGAAAACGCGGGCTCTGGTTACGAGAATGGCCACATGGAGACATTGTGGTTATGTTCTTTGGTGTCCAACGGTACATGAGACATTGTGGTTAGGTTCTTCCGTGTCCAACGGTACATGAGACATTGTGGTTATGTTCTTCGGTGTCCAACGGTACATGAGACATTGTGGGTAGGTTCTTCGGTGTCCAACGGTACATGAGACATTGTGGTTATGTTCTTCGGTCTCCAACGGTACATGAGACATTGTGTGTATGTTCTTTGGTGTCCAACGGTACATGAGACATTGTGGTTATGTTCTTTGGTGTCCAACGGTACATGAGACATAGTGGTTGTGTTCTTTGGTGTCCAACGGTACATGAGACATTGTTGTTATGTTCTTCGGTGTCCAACGGTACATGAGACATTGTGGTTATATTCTTTGGTGTGCAACGGTACATGAGACATTGTGGTTATGTTCTTTGGTGTCCAACGGTACATGAGACATTGTGGTTAGGTTCTTCGGTGTCCAACGGTACATGAGACATTGTGGTTATGTTCTTCGGTGTCCAACGGTACATGAGACATTGTGGTTATGTTCTTCGGTGTCCAACGGTACATGAGGCATTGTGGTTATGTTCTTCGGTGTCCAACGGTACATGAGACATTGTGGTTATGTTCATCGGTCTCCAACGGTACATGAGACATTGTGGTTATGTTCTTCGGTGTCCAATGTGCAATGAGACATTGTGGTTATGTTCTTCGGTGTCCAACGGTACATGAGACATTGTGGGTAGGTTCTTCGGTGTCCAACGGTACATGAGACATTGTGATTATGTTCATCGGTCTCCAACGGTACATGAGACATTGTGGTTATGTTCTTTGGTGTCCAACGGTACATGAGACATTGTGGTTATGTTCTTTGGTGTCCAACGGTACATGAGACATAGTGGTTGTGTTCTTTGGTGTCCAACGGTACATGAGACATTGTTGTTATGTTCTTCGGTGTCCAACGGTACATGAGACATTGTGGTTATATTCTTTGGTGTGCAACGGTACATGAGACATTGTGGTTATGTTCTTTGGTGTCCAACGGTACATGAGACATTGTGGTTAGGTTCTTCGGTGTCCAACGGTACATGAGACATTGTGGTTATGTTCTTCGGTGTCCAACGGTACATGAGACATTGTGGTTATGTTCTTCGGTGTCCAACGGTACATGAGGCATTGTGGTTATGTTCTTCGGTGTCCAACGGTACATGAGACATTGTGGTTATGTTCATCGGTCTCCAACGGTACATGAGACATTGTGGTTATGTTCTTCGGTGTCCAATGTGCAATGAGACATTGTGGTTATGTTCTTCGGTGTCCAACGGTACATGAGACATTGTGGGTAGGTTCTTCGGTGTCCAACGGTACATGAGACATTGTGATTATGTTCATCGGTCTCCAACGGTACATGAGACATTGTGGTTATGTTCTTTGGTGTCCAACGGTACATGAGACATTGTGGTTAGGTTCTTCGGTGTCCAACGGTACATGAGGTGAAGGGCGTCGAAAATTCCCTTTTGTTTATGTTGAAATGTTCTGACTTTAGTGGTCATGTAGGTATAGCTAGCCTGCGTAGAGGCTCTCTTGGGGAGGGGAGAGGGGATTTTGGCGAGGAAAGGGATTGAGGGCGAGGGAAAGGAAAGGGAGAGCCTGCACGCAAGCCCTATGTAATTGTGTCTACGCCTACCTGGCACTTTCACCGGATGTAAACAAACGCTTTGCACTTTGACGTGTTGAAAATGCGCGTTTTAACATCCGATACAATTTCAACAGCTAAAGAAATTTGAAAACTTTATTCTTTAAACTTTTGTTTGATAAAACGGTTCTGCCAGTTGAAAATGTTGATGATTAAAATTTTTATTTGATTGCATTCAAAATCCAGCAAACAAAGAATGAATGGTTCATTGGGCAAATAATTTCTGGACAGAACAAATCACGCAACAGTGAACACAACGGTTAATTATAAGCCAAGTCGAGTTATGCCAAGTTATACTTTATATACAGCTTCTTCTTGCTCTTTTTAAAGTTGAAATTTGTAAACAAATCATTATCTATCGAAAACACCATTATCAATAACACGCTAAGTCATCTTTTCGCGCTTATTGTCAAGCTGTCAATCACCCTTCATATTTGACCAATCAGAATTTACGGTCTCTGGCGACCTTACTGACACAAAAACATAGGGCTTGCGTGCAGGCTCTCCCTATTCTTTCCCTAGCCCCCAATCCCCCTTCTCGCCCCAAACCCCTTCTCCCCTCCCCAAGAGAGCCGCTACGCAGGCTAAGATATAGCAAGCTTGATGCGCCTTTTATCCTACTTAGTTGTTCTAAAAATGGTAAAGCATTGAGTTCAGGGCATCGAGCTCATTTATCATGACAATTCAAGCTTCACGATAATACGGAGAACTTGTTATTGCAGACTTATCTATACACAACAAAAATAGCTTTCCATACAATACGTTTGTCCAGAAAGTAAGACTGCCGGTTCTAGTGATGAAAATCACACACCATGTATGATCGAGCAAGAACAGTGACATCAAACCACACTACGTCGTTCTGTTGAACTGTCTGATCTTTTTTAGTGGTGGCGAAAAGGCTTTTCTTACTGAATTCTAAAACCATAAACAAGCTGACAAGTTCTGATTAGAACTTACTAGGATGAAAATTTCAGCGAAAAAGTGACAGTATAGAAGAGAATCGTGACGCCTGTTGATTCCCTGGTTTGACAGTCGCTTTGTAAGTTTGTTTGCAATTGACAATAAATGATTGGCGAGCCCGTTTGCGGTTAACAATGAAAATAACTCAGATATCGTCCTCAACTCATTTATAATGTTTTCATTATTTTCAACGATTTCTCTTGAATTTTCTTGTTACCATGCATTCGTAAGAACAGTTTGCAATAATTCTACAAACTTCATTGCTGAAATTTTTTTTTTACAGGTATTTTTATGCTTATTTCATTTTTGTTACTCTTTGATTTGTTTTTTTTTAATTGCAATAAAATACTTATAGAGGTATTTGTCCGTATACTCGTCTAAGTTGAAATTACAAAACTACAGATCTAATCTATTAATAAATAAAATAATTTATTATAAAGTTTTTATTTGTATATAAGACTGTGAAATGACAAAGTGTACTGATGGGCTGCAATAAATTGTAATATCAAATCACCAAAAATATAAAGAATGAATTCATTCAAAATAATATATTTTCGCAGATTTTTGAAAAGGATGGCCACTTTGTGAAAACATGACAGCTACTAATAAAAAAAGCTACTAAATTCAATCCGAATGGTTCAGGGTTTTTTATGTGCACCCCCTGTAAAAGGTCTGATTACGGCCCTGAATAACTACAATCAATAACAACGAGCAAAACGATGAAATGAGCAAACATGAAGTCTAGACATGAACTTAACCACATAGCTGCACGAGAATGTAAAGTTATGGCATTTCAGTTACAGATATTAGCAATAAAGAATATTGGTTGGGACTTACTGTAGTAACTTACGCTGAAGTCGTTGGCGTGGGTGCTGTAGAATGGTCTAGTCGGTATATAACTTAATCCAACCGCGACACGCCATCTATCAAATCAATCACGCTTTGTTGGCGAATACTTTATGTCAAAGTTTTTTTAAATGCATTTATTTTTAGCATTTTGGTTTGAAACATTTTCCAAAAAACAATTTATTGCGATGACAACATCAATCAGACGAAAGTCTTGTGCAAAAGAATTAAAATCCCTACAGGTGTTTGGTATGTGTCGGCTTTGTTTTCAATTTGTTTTTTCTGTGGTTTTAAATTACTTCTACATGCAGTCAAACTCTTTCGGATTAAACTTAATTCATATTGATTAAAACGTTGTAATGGTACACCTTTTGATAAATTATTGCATGTGGCGATCCATCTATTACCACCATTTTCTGACTCAACAATATTCATTTGTGGAGTTTGACAAATCTGTTCCGTCAATCAAACACACTTTGTACAGAAGGTGTGCGAATAAAAACAGTCAGAAAAGTGTTAAAATATATAAAAGTGAATCGCCAATATTGATATTTAAATTCATTTGTAGTGTTTTTAGGTAGTGGTTTCAAATTAGGTCTCGAAAAAAGGCCTCCAAAATAGCTGGTTTGTACATCAACGAACACGGCGCTTTTGTTTTCATTCGACTTTGGAGAGTATCGACCACTTTTCGAACGACTGTTTTTATGTAGTGGTAAGATTGTCAGTATGTTAAGTATGTTAGTATGTATTTTTCTCCCTTTTGTAAAAGTGCCAGACCCCGGGGACGGAGGGGGGGGGGGGGGGTCAATCGTAATAGGGCGGGGATGCTTGTCTGAATTTGAAAGTAAACTAAACGTGCCAAGTTCACAAGCAACACAGTGCAGTTCAAGTGTGCCTTTACATTAAAAGCTTTCTGAAGTGTTATTAAGAGATGCGTTTTCATTCAGTTGTTTGATTGCAGTATAATTTCACACAGTGATCTATTAAACGAACACTTAACATAACTAAGTCTATCAAAGCTATATAAAAATAGCGTACATCAATTAGAATCGGTAAAACAAATAGAGTCGTGTTCGTATGACTGGGAAACAGTACTCACTCACTCTATCATAAAATAAATCTTTATCAACTAGATTACAATGATCGCATGTTGGCAAAGATATACCAAAGAGTAATAAAATAGCACTAAATGACCTGAACAGATATAAGGGTAGTTTCGAAAACAAAAAGGTTTTCAAAGGAAATAATGGCAAAAGTGTAAAAAAGAATTTTTAAAAGATGACACATAACCGTGTATAGTATTGATGTGAAAATCGACGTGTCCACCTAGAAGTTCCGTTCTTTTTTTTATTTTCTCCTTGTTTATTTTATTAGCTTTTGGAATGCACATATATATTGCTAATTGTGACATTAATATATTCATGTTTTTGAAAACAATAGCTGTAGCTACCCAATTAAATTCTAAAAAGGTGGAATTCAACTCATATGATTCATAAGCGTTATGTCCTTTTGCGAGAATAACAGACCTTCCATTTATTTTTTCCTTAAAATTATATGTTTGCGTAAAGATACCACTTTAATACTGATATAAAGCTTAAAATTTTTAATTGGTGAGTTTATGTCGCCAAGAAGAACTAAATTGATTAAAACATTAACCGATCATATATATCCTCGTTCAGTGTTTGGAAACTATAGAGTAGTAAATAGCACTAATTAAACAAAAGAAAACAATAAAATTAGCATAAAGTAGCACTATTTAGTGGTATTCATGTTGTACACTTTTACTGTGTGCACTCTAGATCTATCAATAATCAGTAGAATATTTTAGAAGAAACAGATGTAAAATATATAGATAAAAGGTATACCGTGAATGGATAAAGGCAAAACTCTAGTATCTTACTTACTAGAAGAAAGCTATTGATTAAATGACCAATTGGTTATTTAATTGTACCTCAGTATTCCAGACTTGTGCAGACTTCACAGAATGATTTCCTTTTAGTTATGAGCCAAACTAGAGCAATCGCTCAAAACCCACTGCTTTAATCAATCAAGGAAACAGGTGTCAATATGCACTGCTATGGTAACATATCGATAAGTGGTGGGGAAAACCATCAAGACACAACAGGCTAACAGTATTTAATTTCTTTTCTTTGAACAGGTGCAGTAGGAAAATAATTAACCGACATTTAATTAAAAGTTCTACTCTCTTTAGTAGTCTTGAGGCTTTCGTGTTCCATTTGATAACATAGACGGATTTTTTCGGTTTGAAGGTGAAATATGCACCAATTATGAGCCACCCACTATATAAATATAATATAAAAAATAGGTAAACCTAATAGCAGAGCTCCGATTTAATTAAATAAATTATTCATTCAATCATTCA
The DNA here is from genome assembly GCA_918843875.1 of Diadumene lineata. NCBI lineage: Eukaryota > Metazoa > Cnidaria > Anthozoa > Actiniaria > Diadumenidae > Diadumene > Diadumene lineata. The sequence goes on from OU974069.1 coordinate 41,537,085, forward strand.
TTCATTCAGTTGTTTGTTCACTACCAATTATCCAATTGTTGATTAATCAATCAATCAAAAATAACTATAGATAAAAAGCAAACAAATAAATGAATTAATGAATGAATAAATCCATTCAAATAATCATGAAAAGAAAACAACATTGGAAAACTGTTAGATAAAAATCTTTGAAGAAGTACCTCGTCTCTACCATTCATTTGAGCTAGTCGTCCGAAAGATCCCGTAATATTATCAAATGTGGATTCTGCGTAAGTCGTTTAAAAAATAGCTAGTACGTATGAACTTTTTTTTCAATATGAACTTCTGAACTTTTAACTTGCAGATGAGTACAATTCAATAACAAATCAAAGAATCAAATTAAAAACATTAAAAACAAAAAACACATAAAGATCTCAGTGTTGGAGAAATATCTTACAAAAAGAAGTAAATAGCTTGCAGGAATTATTGCAAACAGCTTATGTGTGGATGGTAACATACCGGCGCAACGGTTGTTGTCCTGTACTGTCACTTTTCCACTGAAATTTTGGTCCTCGGTTCTGTTTATAATACGCCTGTTCATGGTTTTAGAATTTTAAAAGTGAAAGAAAGAAACATTTTCACCGCCTCTAAAAAGTTCACACAGTTCAACAGAACGGCGATGGCTAGCTCGTGTTGCTCGATCACACATTGTGCTAAATTTGCATTTCCATCCACTCCCTGAACTGGCAGTCCTACTTTGTTCACAAATTAAACATTTAGTATGAAAAGGTTTGTGTCGTGAATAGTTGTTAAATCTGCATTGATCCTAAAGCTCTCCGTGTTGTGAATTGCCCGTAAAAAGTGATGAATGAACAAAGTGAAATTATCTTCGTGAGTCATGTTCGTCTTGCTTTTCACCTCTTTTGAATTGCTGCAAATGCAGCGCATATTTGTTTGTTTTTGTTTTTATGAACTTTTTGGATGTTACTTTTACAAGTAGATTAGTTGATAAGTAATGATTGAAAAACGCCACGAAAAATCCACGAAGAATACGGCGTTTTTTACTATCTGACAAACTTGTCGAATAAACTCTTCCAGAAAATACAACTTGCTTGTAAAATCTCCAGCTTTGAATGACTATTGAATGAATTTGGCCCGCGCGGAGCTCCGCTATCAATTGCATTGTGGGTAGGATTACGCGCGCGGCTTTTCATACAATGTTATGTTTCGTGTAAGAAGATAACCATGGCAAAAGGAGAATCAATATTGCTAGCTTTGACTATAATATTGGGAAATATTAAATGTCCCTTCTGTAAAGGGGTGTAAGGCCTTTAGTTAGCGGTGGTGCAACGTCGTGAGGCAATGACTCGATTCATCGAAAGGTTTTACAAGGTTTATTTCACTAATCTTTCGACGGTAAACACATGTACAATCATACGATCATGCAAGTAAAATCCAAACGATGAAAGCACACAACATGACAAATGCTCACGAGCTACACGAACCTGAGCCCGCGCTGCAGCCGGTTAGCGTAACCGAAACATGTGACACAAACGGAAGTAAAAATGTTAGCAAGCGGAAGTAAACAAAAAAGGCTATATTGTTGAGGATAGGCCTCAACATCCTGGGGGGCTGGGCTAAACTGAGGCAAAAACCTAACTGTTAATCAAATGTTAATGACTCTAACATGTCCATACAATAATGGATCAGAACTTTAACTCAATAATAAACGTTTCATGACGATCATATTGCTGTTCGATGAACGTCCTTTATGACGACTCTTCAAGTAAACATAGCTTGTGGATGGGGCGAATCAAGTTGGATCCTTTGGTCTTCAGCTCGGCCGACCTTACGCGGTCGTCTTTACCAGGAAAGACCCTGATCACACGACCAAGCAACCATTTACTTCTTGCTTCATTGGCGTCAGTAATTAGCACCAGATCATTAACCTTGAGATTTCGTCTCACTGTCGTCCACTTGGTACGCTGTTGAAGAAGTGGTATGTACTCTTTAATCCATCTGGACCAAAAGTGGTTTGCAATGAATTGCGCGTGTCTCCACTGCTTTCTAGCGTAGATATCGTCTTTGGTGAATATCCCTGGCGGAGTCGTGACATTCTGGCGCAGCAACAGGAAGTGATTGGGTGTGAGCGGCTCGAGGTCATTTGGGTCGTCACTGCTTGGACATAGTGGGCGGCTATTTAGGATAGAAACAGCTTCACAGAATACGGTGCGCAGCGTTTCTAAGGTTAGAGGTGCACTGACATTTCCAATAAGCGGCGACATCGTCTTGCGGACACTACGGATGAGCCTCTCCCACACCCCAGACATATGACTAGCAGTTGGAGGTTGGAACTTCCACTTTGGTGTAGGGCAGCTGTGCCACTCGGACCCCTTAGAATGGAGTTCTCGTCTAATTAGGTCGTCGTTGAATTCTTTAACCGATTCTCTCAGCTCCTTGGAGGCCCCGGTAAAGTTGGTGCCGTTGTCAGACCAGATCTCTCGTGGACAACCACGAAGGGCAATGAATCTTCTCAAGGCTTGTATGAAGGCATCAGTTGACAACGCGCTTGCGTCTTCAATATGAATGGCTCTCGTAGTGAAACACACAAATATACAGCCATAGATCTTTACTGTGGCACGTCCTCTTTTCACATGGAAGGGGCCAAAGAAATCAACTCCGGTAAAGGTGAAAGGTGCTTCAAACGGTGTTAGTCGCTCCTTGGGTAGATCTCCCATGGCTTGTTCCATAGGTTGAGCATGACGCTTTCGACACTCAATGCACTTGTGTAGAAGTCGTCGAACTAACGACCTGCCGTTGACGATCCAGTATCTTCCCCGTATGGTAGACAATACGTGTTCTCGTCCCGCGTGGCAGAGTGCTTTATGGTAGTATGTAACGATGAGCTTAGAGATGTAGTGGTCTCTTGGAAGAATCATCGGGTGTTTAACATCAGGGGGAAGAGGAGCGTTACGAATCCTTCCACCGACGCGCATAATACCATCAACCATGATTGGGTTCAGAGGTGACAGCGGGCTTGTTTTCTTCACCGGTCTTTGTGACTTTAGGGCGTTGTATTCGTCTGGAAAGGACTCTACCTGAACCAAACGTACTATCTCGAGGCTTGCATCCTGGAGCTCTGTTAGCTTAAGGAAACTGGTCAAACATGGTTTTTCACGCTTCAGTGCCTTTACAAATCTCAGCAGCCATGCCATCACTCTCAGCAGCCGAGACCAAGATGAGTAACGGTTGAGCAGTTGGTACACTCGAGACTCAGTTGCTAGGGTTGAAGTTAGATTGCTGTTGCAGGCTGCTCTGTCCGCGACTTCCGCACTTTCTTGGGGCTGCGGTCCTTCACATGGCCACTTATCTTCTGTTTGCCAGAGAAAGTCAGGGCCTGACCACCATCGGCAGCCGTCTTCGAAGTAATCAATAGTGACACCACGCGAGCCTTCATCGGCTGGATTCAGTATACCGGGTACATGACGCCACTGCTCGACTGAGGTTGATTCATGGATCTCTGTAATGCGGTTTGATTCAAGCACCGGGAAGCGTCTTGTGTGGTTACGGATATACTGGAGCGTTGTCAAAGAGTCTGTCCAGTGAGTAGTCGAGTCAATGGGCATGTCAAGTTCTTTCAGCAGTGTTCGACTAAGGCGGGTAGCTAGTACCGCTGCTTGCAACTCTAAGCGAGGTACAGTCCACTCTCTTGCAGGAGCATTCTTGACCTTGCCCATGACAAATGAACAGTAGATCTGTCCAAGCTGATTCAGCATCCTCAGGTAGGCTACTGCGGCAAGTCCTCTTCTTGATGCATCAGAGAACACGTGTAACTGGACACAAGATGGCGAACTGAGACTTTGGGACTTGAAGCATCTTGGAATATGAACATTGACAACATAAGGAATGCCTCTCAACCACTCTTTCCATAAGGACAGGAAAGGCTCAGGAACTTCTTCATCCCACGACACTCCGGCACGCCACAAATCTTGGAGGATGATCTTCACTGGCAATGTGAGTGGGGCCAGGAACCCTAAAGGGTCAAACAGAGAGCTTGCGACAGACAATATTCCTCTCTTGGTATTTGGCTTGCAAGGAGGTGTAAACTTGAAGCCGAAGACATCAGTTTCAGGGTCCCAATATACACCGAGAGCGCGTCCAACTGGCAATCTGTCAAGGTCCATGTCAAGCTTCGGGTTGGCTCTATCTTCTACATCAATAGAGGTCAGGACTTCACGATTGTTGCTAGAGAACTTCGACAAATGGAAACCACCCTCCGCTAACAGCTTGATTAGGTCGGTGGCAAGGTGTATTGCTCTTTCTTTGGATGGCGCCGACTTCAAAACATCATCAACATAAAAATTGCGGTTGACAGTTTGTATAACCTCTTGATCGTAGACATCATCGTTGTCTTGGGCAGTCTGTCGTAGTGCTTTGTTTGCGCAGCACGGAGAGGATTTCGCGCCAAAGATGTGTACACACATCTTGAACTCTTCAGGAGGGCTGTCCAAATCATCACTTGTCCACCATAAGAACCGCAGAGCGTCTGTGTCCTCTTCGATGACTTGAACTTGGTAAAACATCGCTTCAACGTCAGCAGTGAAGGCGAACAGGTCTTCTCTGAATCGCAGCAGTACTCCGGTGAGGTCGTTAATGAGGCACGGTCCTTGCAGAAGGTTGTCGTTTAACGATGTCTCACGGTACTTCGCCGCAGCATCAAACACCACTCTGATCTTCTCTGGTTTGTTGGGGTTCTTCACTGGGTGGTGTGGTAGATACCAGGTCTTGCCACTGACTTTCGCTGCTTCCTCTCTCGAGAGCTTGACAGCATACCCCTTCTTTATGTACTCATCCATCACTGTCTTGTACTTGGTAAAGAGTTGTGGGTCACGTTTAAAACGGCTCTTGAGATGTATGATCCTTGCTTCAGCTAGAGGACGGTTGTGAGGAAGCCGAGGTGTTGGTTCCTTCCACAGCAGGCCCATCTTGTAGTGGTTGCCGTCTCTGCATAGGGTTTCATCGATAATCGTCATCGCTTTCTTGTCTTCGACTGACATCGGTCTTGTTGTCATCTCTGCACCGTAAGACTCTAATTTCCAGAACCTTTGGAGTTGATCGTTAAGTTCAGTGTCTCTACTGTTCACATGGTTGGTGTGTGCAGCATTCCCGAAGATACCCTTACGGGCACCTCCGAGAACACTCCACCCAATACAAGAACGTATGGCAAACGGCTCGTCATGACTTCCTCTTCTTACTTCAAGAGGCACAAAGGCCTCATGAATCTTCGTTCCGATAAGAACGGAGACTTTCTTTCTTTCCACTTCTGGAAAAGGGACGTTCTGTAGATGTGGCCAGTTGGTCACGTCTTTCAGGACTTCAGCATGCTTAAGCGGTATAGAGAGATCTCGTATGGCCCAGGCAGAATCAACCGAGATACACTTGTCGTTGACAGCGTCAACGGATGAAATCTTGAATTTGACTTTAAGGCCGCTTTCCTCAACAGCAGGATCACTCACGGTAGACAGACACAGTTTACTCGGGTTCCCTTTCATTCCAAGCAAGAGTGCTAGTGAAGGATCGATCATAGTTATGTCCGAGCCCGAGTCGAGCAAACCGTAGGTGGTAAGCGTGTTTCCGCTCATACTTGTTACTCGCAGGGGAACTACCTGCAATAGAACTTCGTGAGAGGCAATCTTCGTAGATACACTAAAGTTCCCTTTGGTTACATCAGTTGTTTGTGTGTTAGAGCTGTCTGACTTCTCTTCCTTTCTTTCATAGTGTAGTAACGTGTGATGGGGCTTGCCACATCCGCTGACACGGCATCTGCCAGTAGACTTGCACTGCTTTACATGATGGTTTGAACTCAGACAATTAAAACAGAGACGATTGTTCTTTACAAGTTCGGTTCGTTCACGAGAACTCTTTGCCTTGAAAGCGTCGCATTGGTACAGACGGTGATCCTTTGAGCACACAAGACACGGCTCTTTAGTTGGTGTTGTTGTGGTAGTTACAAATGTTGACGATTTTACATAAGTAGACTTGATGGGTTGTTTCTCTTGTAGTTTACTTATTGGCTGAGATGATTGTGACAGAAATGGGTGGTTGACTACGTGTGCTCTGTCACGCAGAAAATCGACGACGTCCTCAAATGATGGCATTACTTGTCCTTGTCTCTCTAGACTGTTCAAACGTTCGACGAACTTTCCTTGTATTCCCTTTGGCAGGCGAGATAATATCTTCCCCAAGTTATCTGTATTGATTTCCGAGAGGTACCCCATTGCTGCTAGGGTGTCGTAGTTTGCTTGGACTTCATCGGCAAAGCGCTGCAATGCTTGGTGATCACTTGGATTGATGGTAGGTCCCTTGGTCATCGAGTCGACGCAAGCCTTTACCACGTGATATGGACGTCCAAATCTGTCCTTCAGGATATCTAAAGCTTTAGTAAGACCTCCCGGTATCGTCTCGTAACGTTGTACCGCTGCAAGGGCTGGCCCTTCTAGGAACTGTAGCAGTCGCGTCATCTTCACGGTGTCATCTAGTGGCTTTGATTCTATAAGCTGTTGGAACCTCAGTAGAAAAGCTGGGTATTTCTCCGGTGATCCATCAAACTTCAAAACGTTAACAGCAGGGAGATCACGTGTTGCACTCATCTTATCTATAGTAGCTACAAATGCTTCCACGATTGAAGCACTCTGATCAGCAAAGGCAGGTGGTGGTGGCGCTGCGGTTTCGCCGATATCTGGGTGATAGGTTGGTGTAATTGTTTTACCGCTGGACTCTCCTTGGTGCTGGTGTATACAGTGGGGTTCCTGTGTAGACATTTTAGTCTGTGTCCCCCTTAGCTGGGGTGGTGTTTGTATTATCTCTGAATTGAATCTTTGTTGATGCGAAGAATCATCATTTTGATTCACCTCTGTTTGGGTTCCCTGTGGTATGGTAGGTTTTGGTATCACAGTGTCGATGTTAAACAGTCTCTGTCCTTGTAGTATAGAGTTTTGAGCAAGATTGCATGGCACTTGATAATCATCAGATTGGTCACGTATGAGTTGGGCTCCCTGTGTTGCACTAGCTTCTCGGGATTCCTTTGGTGGGTGTTTCTCAAGCGTAGCAGGAAGCGTGATGTTGACACTAGGCATTGTTACAAATGGTGTTGATGTTTTTGGCAAACAGTTACCGACAACCAGGGGTGTCGCAATATCTGCAAACATTCTTGGTGGTGGTATCACAGTATACACATCATTGGTACTGTTTTCTTGTAGAGAAAATCGCATCATGGGCTCACTAATAGACACATTACTGCCCACAGTCTCGTTTGCACGGTCAGTATTTGAATTCATGATTGCTTGTTGGAGTTCACACTCACTCCTTTGTATTTCTAACTCTAATTTGGAGATTTCAGACTTCACAGCATCGGAGATGAGTACATTAACTTTATTGACATAGAAATTAACTCGTTGACGTTGAGCATGATAACTAGTAGCGACGTCGACACACTTTGTACAATCATCATCAAGGAATAGATAATATTTCTCACAACAAGCTCTGTATTTATCAAGGTTTTCAAGCAGACGCAACTCAAGCTGCTTGAGAAGTGCAATGTTATCAATGTCAGTCAAATTGTCAATAATATTACATGTCTTGGTGATAACAGCTAGATAACCACCACGAGACTTGTCCAATTGACGTACCTTTTCATTTATGACTCCAAAATCCATGATTTGAAGCGAAGAAACACAGTGAATTTAGCCACAGCAGCAGAGAAACACAGTTATTTTTTAAACATGCAGCAGCGAATGAATTTCGAACACAAATTCACAGTTTTTCCGTTGAAATTGAATAAGTAGATGTTCAAGCGACGGATAATTACACAGCTGGTCGATAATCTTGATCCCACGTTTGGATTTTACGATGTAAAGGGGTGTAAGGCCTTTAGTTAGCGGTGGTGCAACGTCGTGAGGCAATGACTCGATTCATCGAAAGGTTTTACAAGGTTTATTTCACTAATCTTTCGACGGTAAACACATGTACAATCATACGATCATGCAAGTAAAATCCAAACGATGAAAGCACACAACATGACAAATGCTCACGAGCTACACGAACCTGAGCCCGCGCTGCAGCCGGTTAGCGTAACCGAAACATGTGACACAAACGGAAGTAAAAATGTTAGCAAGCGGAAGTAAACAAAAAAGGCTATATTGTTGAGGATAGGCCTCAACACCTTCTTAAAAAATGTTCAAAAGGTATTCGCGAAACTCAGTGCGTTATTTTATAGAACCTGTGATGTATTTGTTTTGTAGATAGTAATTATCCCTATTGCTTCAGTTTATGTCAGCATTTTTGAAAAACCGATACAGGACGCACAGCATAAAAAAGCTATGTTCGTACAGAATTCAAGAATGTTGTTTCGTGCTTGCCGTCAAGATATTTACACAAGAACGCTGCATGTATACATTTATAAAAAATGATAAAAGGATCACATTTATTGGGTATATTTAATGATATGCCAAAAAGAAAACGCGCTTTATTTATTTGTTTGCTTCACTTAATGATTGTACATTAAAAATATATTTTCCCTCTATTGCATCGTACATATTCATAAAACAGTTGTTTTTTTTATTATATGCTTTACCATGTGTTGTTAATTAAAAAAATGATAGGAGAATTTTTTTTGAGATTTTAGATGTAATCTAGAGAACGTAAAGGAGAAAAATATTTGTTATTTATTATTACTTATTTTTCTTTCTCCAAACGAATTTTGAAGCCGTGTATGCAACTTTTTTATGATTACTCTAATATTTTGCAGTCATGTATGTTTTACTGATATTTATGTATTGTTGAAAATAAAGATTTAATAGAAAAAAGAAGCAGCATCGTCTCTTAGATTATTTTTCTTTTATTCTTTTATACTTTTTTCGCAGCAAAAATAGTCAAAATGTTGTTGTTTTATAAAAACATTATTTGCGAAAAGAGACCCATTTAGGGCATTTAGCGGAGCGGGATTCAAGCAAAATTGCCGCGCCTTGTATAAAAGTTTCATTCGATTAACTTGCACAGCAAACGCCGGATAATAGAGTGCACGCACTAAAAGTGTGCAACAGAAATACCACTAAGTAGTGTTATTTTATGCTAATTATATTGTTTTCGTTTGTTTTATTAGTGCTATTTACTACTAAATTGTAACATCTTGTTGCACACTTTTAGTGCGTGCAGTCTAAGCTGCTGATGCAGTTAATGAGTAATTTAATCCCTTGCAAATCAATGCTACGATATTAAGTAAACAGTTGGGAATAACGCATAATAGCTCTTTGCTTTGGCGCAACGGCTGAAAGATTCAGGCAAGACAAAAGACGATGGGGATACATAAACTCGTTTGCACTGGAGCTTTATGACAGCCATAGTGTTGCTATGGTGACCAGTCATTTACGAAAAAACAAAATTTATAATATTTGTATTGTACTTGGATTTTCAGAGCTCAGACCTAAAGTCAAACTTAGACTGTACTAAGAAAATAATGGAATAAGAAACAATAGACAGCAACAGCATCTAAAGAAGCTACCTCACCACGTCCCAAGGTAACAGCCATTTACCCACCAGTCTCTTCAAATCACGCTGGCGAGATAGAAAGTACGGCTGTGTTAATCAATGCAATTGTTCCGGGCTCCCTGTGTCTCACTCACAGGGAACCCACAAAAGGATAAGAGATAAATCTGGGACTCATACGCACCAATTTCGTACCCAGAGCCTGCGTTTACTTGTGGACTGCGGCAAAGTAAGAGTAGTCTGGCATAATGCGATACCTAGACTTGCCCAAGTCGACCTCTCTGATATTCACAGGGAATTTTGAAGAGGATTTATGGTCCATAATGAATTTATTTTAATGTCATTAAATTCAGCGCGCTAAAAGCACAGGAAGCCCAACAAGCAAGCGCGCGTACATTGCACAGAATCTCCACAGAAGAGGTCGACTTGTACAACTTGCAGAATTTCCATTTGCGTTTCCCGCCAAATAAGCGCGCAGACGATTATTTTGAAACATGCGTGATCTGAATTGATGGCGCAAAAACGATCGCGCGCGCGTCCGTTTTTCAACGTCTTTAGCCATTTTACCCTCGATCGGCACTTTACTTTTGAGTTTTTCGCCCTTCCATTTTACAAAATATGACAACAATTCCGAAAAATCTTGATCAGTATCAAGAAGTCGCGATCGTTAACACATATTATATAGGTAAGTTTTGTTTCGTCCAGACAGAAAAGTAAGGCTTGTTACAACTTTCAACTTCCCACAGGACAGCAAGACATTTTCAAAACTTTTTTTGTGAAAATTGGGCTGACAAAATAAATAAAAAAGAACCGCGTTGTTCCTTTGCGTGACAAACTTTCTTGATTGACAGGTTTGTGGAGCGCGCTGATTGACTTATTTCACTTTTCTATAAAAATCGTTTGCTGACCCATTTTTGGGTCAGTAAATTTGGCGGGAATCAAGTTGGAAAAGTCCTTCGTCCTAGACCTGAGGGAAAATTTGATTGGGGTTCCTGCGTTTTTAAAGGCGCGCGCGGGAATGAGACGAAGGACTTTGAGAAAGTCTATGCGATACCGGAAGCCACGTTCTATTGTTTCCGGTTTTAGTAGAAGAGATATTAAAGTTTCATCTCTCAATAGTTGAAAAAACAAAATATGTGCATAAAGAACTAAAACCGGAAACCATCAAAAACATGGCTTCCAGTATCTGTTTTGCCAGATGCTCCGTTCTTTGTCGCAGGTCACAAGAATACGCGGGATCTGGGTACCATACATATATATGCTATCCATAGAATGCCTCATTTTTAAAGTATGTGAAAGTCTTTTCATCCACATGGATAGTTGTGATTCGTTACTGTGTGGTCTGATACTCCTATTATAGACACACGGCAGCATGTCCAAAATGCGCCAGCAAGGTTGGTGTGCTTTGCCCATAAGCAGGAGCCGGCATATTACTTTGATCTTTTTCTTAAGCTGTTCCAGAGTCGAAAGTTGCTAAATTCTCTACCTTTAAATACCTTTATAGTCTCTTCTTGTCTGCGTTTTAAAAAGACATTCAATGTCTGTGAATAAAATTGTATACTTTTTGGAAATGTTCTTTTCCATTTTTAGGGTTGTTTGTACGAATATTTGCGAAAAGATTGAGCCTGTGTGGATACATTGCATATATATCATTTCCTATAATACAATTATTAATTTACGAAGGCCCACTTAGTGCGGGAGTGATCATCGAGTATTTTCACAAAATTAAAATACTACTAAATTATCCCTGATTCGTGAAATAAGACGGGCGGTGAAACATAACATTACCAGCTAAAAATACACAAATTTTTATTTTTTGTCAATTGTTTGCTTTCTTTTGTTTTGAAGATTTGTGTTCTAGGCACCGGTGTGCATACAACGTTATTACGAGGATAGTACACCAAGGACCTCCGGCTTAACGTCCTTGTTCTACCCTTAATTACAATAATTCGCACATTTGGGATCGTTATTACATTTGAGATCGTTATTAAATTTGGGATCGTTATTACATTTGGGGTCGTTATACAATTTGAGATCGTTATTAAATTTGGGATCGTTAGTACATTTGGGATCGTTAGTACATTTGGGATCGTTAGTACATTTGGATCCAAAAGTTATTACATTTGGGTTCAATTATTACATTTGTGCCTGCTACAGCATGCTGCGACAAGTTTGTTCTATCATAACAGACACGGGTAAAAATCTCACTGCGCATACTCGGAAAATGATGTTGTCATGATCAGGAATACGCTGTTTTTTTCTTCTCCAATAACAAAATGTTTACCACTAAAAATCACTTGAAAGTAAAACTAAAGCGAAAAAGAATGGAAGGTACATTGTTGCAATCAGTGGTAAAATGACGCCCTTTGCAAAAGCGTCCGTAAGAGTGCACAAAAAACCTTATTGCCATAACCGTTACTTTTTTTGACGAAACTCAGGACAGCTGCATGCCAATGAAAACTACAAACTATGTAAGTATTATCAAAGTTTTTCCAGTGTTCATGTCGTTTTTGAAATTAAAAAACGAGCGTTCGCGAGAACCGGTGGGCGGGAATGACACCATTTTCCGAGTTTGCGCAGTGCGTTTTTCACCCATGGCATCATAACCTTCTTTCATTCTATATATTCATGTCAAGAGCAGACGAATAATTGAAACATGATGGAAATATCAGTCTATTTTGTTCGGTTTTAAAATATAAAACACTTAAAAACCCCGAAAACAATCGTTGTCTTTTACCGTTCCCATGATTGCCTATATTATTTTATTCTTTCTTGGTTTGTGAATATAAGACAACAAGAAAAGGCAAGTCAAGCGAGATAATTTAATGTTGGCAATTTGTAGTAGTCAGCTGACAAACTCAAGACCGACCGACTTATGTTCTTTTTCCTAGAAATCCCCGTTAAAAGAAGGACTGACAGAGCTGCTACAAGCTACATTGACTTCAGCTTTTAACTTTTTAATTAACTCACACATGTATTTACAATCGATCAGTGTTACGTGCTGGTTAAATTACGGTATTTACAAGTGAATGTTTGTTCAATGAAAAAGGACTACAGGTTTGTTTGTAATAATTGTATGCGTGTGGCAGTCAAAGCAGTATAAACTTTCTAGTTGGCTGCCACTATGGAAAAGTAAAATATTTGAATATTAAAAGTGGAAAGTGGTTGATTGTGTGGGGAAAAAACGAAGCATAAGGAATTGCTAAGTTTGGTGAGAAAGAAAGAACTTTTTGAGATGTGTTTTGAATATGAATTTTTGGAATTTAGCTGGTTTAAAATGACTTGAACATGTTAGTTTTGAAAATAAAAATATTATCAATAGTGAATATTTGAAGTAAGTTGAATAATGGTATAATAGAAGTTGTCTTCTCGCCGCACAACGTGCCTATAACAACGGCGCGCAAACCACAAGGGACACAACTAGGCCTTTAAATGTACACTGTTTCGTTCTTCGATCTCATAAGGTTGGCAGTTTTAAAAAGATGCAATGTTTGCAATTACTGTTGTTAATGTCTAGATCGGAGTGCTACAGTACATTACTTTATAGCTATAAGGCATTTGATAAACGTTTCGATATTTGCAGCCTCAATCTACCGGTACTTGTGACGACATGAAGTAGCCAAGTCTTGTCGTTGCAAATCGTACACCCAATTTATTGTATATATTATATCCACGCAGGGCTTTTATTTACAGTAGTCACGTCGCCCTGGAAGAAAACAAGCACTGCTTCAATTGTACTATCTATTGTTTAATTTTGGCGTTAATACAAAGCTGTGGCTAATTTGAGCCATAATCATGCATTAACACTGTGTTTAGTGCATCCTCGATCCGTACTGTAGTGATGTATAAAGAACGAGAGCCAGTACATAACGCTGCATGTGGAGTTCTTTATACGACTAATAACTGACGGATAACTGCCAACAACGAATTGTTTCTATTAACGATGGTCCCACATCCTTTTTTCTTTTACGTTATAATTACAAATACAACTTATCGTATAATACCAATCACATCAACAGTCTAGTGGGTTTCATTTTGTCGTCCGTCGGTCACGTAGTATGATCCATCGTTACCATGCTATCTCGTTCATGCTTGCCGTTTTTAAAAGATGATGCTTCACCCAGTTCATAGACCATGACTTTACGATTAGCTTTACTGGAATCGAGGCACAATAACTGTTTAGTCCAATTCAAGATTTCATGAATATGATGTCTATATTTGTCCTGTAGTACAATGCATAACCAAGGATTAACTGCACTGTTTGAGAGTAGAAGAAGATGTGCCATGAAGGAGTATGTCCAGGCAGTACATGGTACTCGCCCTCTCCAAACATAAAAATGGAAAATACCAAGAATAGTGATGGGTAGACAACTGAACAGGAAGACAGATAGCAACACAGCAACTTTGCGTAACACCATGACATCTTCTTTCTGCCTCTGTTGTCTTATTTGAGGATGGTGTGTGACACTGTTATTGAGCGAAACAATCAACCAAGTATATAGAGCAGTCATTAGCAATACAGGAACACTGATCACAAATACTAGGATCACACTGAAATAGATCTTTTGCGATGTAAAAGAGTCCAGTGGTGCCCAACTAATGCGACATACTATTTTACCTCTATGGTTGTGTAATTGGTAGATGTACAAATTAGGTGAGTGTAGAATGAAGCTATATATCCAAATCATAGCTATGATGTACTTTCTACGAACCTCTGTAATAGGCGATGGGCGTAGACAATATACAATAGCCCAGAAACGATCAACGGCGATGACAGCATGACTTGTCATTGAAATACAAACAGAAAAGTCAGCAAAGAAGTTAGCAAACTTGCATGTGAACGATCCTAGGCCACCGCTAATGAGCCACCTTCGCGGTCCTATGTACAGCTCTACTATCATACGTGGTATGACAACAAAAGCAATCAGAATATCTGAAGCTGCAATGTTAGCTATAAACATATTGGTTGTTTTTCTCATCGATTTCTTCTTGTAGACAACGATGATGATGAATATATTCCCAAGCAATGCAGCTACCATTATCGAGGTGAAGACTACATACTTAGCAGATTTGGTAAGGGTAGAGTCCACGATACTCGCAGAACACATACGAGGTACTGCAGCTACTGTTGAGTTGTTGAACATAGTCGATGTACAGTATCTATTGACGTTGCTGGACCAAGAAGATTTCTGAGTTATACTCGTCTTTCCTGTAAAAAAAAATCTTTTTACTCACTGAAGTGAAAAATGAAGGGTATCTTTTACTCGTTTTATATTTCGTTACAAGGTTGCGACCTGATTAGTTCAAGGTATATCTATATGATACATGCCTTTACCACTGTGAATAACTTGACACTATTATAAACACATCATGATCTTTTAGTATCTTGCTTAAACAAGGTTTCAAACTAGAAAAAAACTCATTTGAAGTCAATGTAAAAAAAAAACTTAACAGTTACAAATGTGTCTGTTCTCGATTAGAAGATTAACTTTTCACACGGTAAACTAAAAGTGTATTTTCAAGCACTCTGTCTTATTTTTAAACATTTTTTTCGTTGTTAGCATTTGTCGCATGATGCAGGTCAACTATAAATATAGCTGTACAAAATGCGAGAATGTATCTGCATACACAATTACTATGTCCGGTGGCGTTACGTTTACTACTGACTACACTTTTTTGAATTAGTATAGCAGCACTTTCTCCAGTTTTGTCCATAGTAATTCTACCAATAACTGAACAAATTATCACAATATTATTTGTAATAAATCTTTATTGGGTAAAAGAAAACGCGATATCACATTTTTTTTTAATCTGGCCTATTAGTCATTCTCACTGCGTTCAATTCTGCTTTTTGATACAAAAAGAGACTTTACGGTTTATCAAAAAATCAGCGACCGAAGATATCTCATAAGTTTTCTATTTTTGTCAACCTCTTGTAATCATACAGTATCGAGAAATATCGAAAAGATTACGATGTGATGAAGATAGACAAAGTTCACAACGCAGGATCGTTATCGCGGGAAGTTGTAAGCAGGACAGTGGTTATAGTTTATCGATCAGCGCCATGCATACTGTGATGTTTACGGTGCAGATATTTAGGAAATTTGAAAATCGATGAAAGCATTTAATAAATGTCACGATAAGGACACATATTGTAATACCAATTCATCAATTAACACTGACACGCTGACAGTAAATTACTGAAAAAACAATCAAACAAGTGTATGAAATAAATTTAAATTTAAGTTGAAACGCGCCAGAAATGTGAAAATTCACATAATTATCTGAGAAAAAGGATTAAAATACAAATTCATTCAAGTCAGGGAATGTAGGTTTTAAAGAATCTATGTTCGTAGATCAGTCAAGAAGTGCCTCCCTACATTTACTTTTAACAACACCAAGAAAAAGGACTATTTGCAAGCAAGAGCTTCATTAATAATTTAAACTATGTGGCGAATAGAACGCCGGGAAAAAAATCCTAAAAAAATAACATCAATGTTTCAGTAATAAAATTAAAAAATAGCACAGAACCAAAAAATGCCTTCATTACTTGCAAAAAGAGCAAAAAGAAATAAAAATATCATTTTTCAAATTATAAAGAATTATTCAATTATTCTACTATATCTCCATGACATTGATAAAAGTATAAATGATGTAAGGAAAGACATCTACAGAGATAAGACATCACTCGTGGTTTTTATCTCAACCTCCTTTTCATGACTTGATCCACTTGATGGGTTCTGTTTGCAGATAGTTAATTAGGCTGCCTGTTAAACTTCACCTATTCGTAGGTCAGTCAGTCCGTCTGTCCGTCCGTACTGTCGTTCGTCCATCGATTCTTTGTTTATCAAGGAGCCGTTTATGACTCTCATGCACATCTTTTGATTCGCTTGCTCATCTTAATCCACATTATTTGTACATCCACTATTAATTTTCAGCTCTATTCATTTTACCAAACATTTCACATTCTGGAACAAATTAGATGACGTCATCCAGTGTGTAATGGCTTGTATTTTAAACGCCTGTTAATCCCCTAAAGGGTTAAAGTCTGAACAGAACGTGATGCGTTTGTTGTGCCTGATGTTCCTATCCAGCAAACACGCTCTAAACGTCTTAAATTAATGATTGGAAGATTGATCGAGACTGTAAGCAGATTATAGTGTAAAAAACAAGATTAAACTCATAGGCTTATGTAGAAAGGCATCAAAGAAAGAGAGTTGTTGGAATAAAAAGTAAAAAAGAAGAAAGTAAAAAATATATTGAAGAAATAAAGAAAGAAAGAAAGAAAGAAAGAGAGAAATAAAGAAAGAAAGAAAGAAAGAAAGAAAGAAAGAAAGAGAGAAAGAAATAAAGAAAGAAAGAAGAAAGAAAGAGAGAGTGGGAGAGAGAGAAAGGGAGAAAGAAAGACAGAAAGTAAGAACGAAATAATGAATCAAAAGAAATGAAACAAAAGGAAACATGGCGGAAGGTGCAAAAATGATTTAAAACATAAGTTTGAAAGTCCGATGTTCTTGATACAATCAAACGAATTAAAGCTAGTCGACCATGAATTTTTATTTAAATGGAATAGGAAAATTATCAAAATCCAAAAGCCATATCACACGCAATTTGATTTGAAATACCTTTGATTGGATTAATTTCTTGTGGATTAAAGATTGTTCTGGAGCGTTGCGAACCAATCTGGAATGTGGAATAAACTCCTCTGTTGTCAAGACAGCTTTAGTACATGAATGATAATATGTGGGATGACTAGACACGAATCATCTCAATCTAATTCATCGAATTACACTGCTTGTCAAGAATATTACAGCAACTGCGTTTGATTCAAATCTTGATTACAACAGTTTTTAACAATTTGCTGTCTGATGCAGGGACGATATCTTAATGTGTACCTAGAGATCACGTTCTCTTGATTTCAAAGAATATAGCTGATCGTCTGTTGTAGCATGGCGTATATTCACATCCTGTAGGAACTCAGGGCATTTATTAAAAGGCCGATAGACTCCATATTTAAACAAAAAAAAAATATATATGACTCACTAGGACTTAAACTTAAAGAGCCCCAAGGGAAAAATAAATTTAAGCTCGGTTTTCAAGAACAGAAAGGATATTCGAGAACTTCAATCAAAAACCAAATAGGAAAATCGCTTATATTATGGTTCTTACAAATATATTCTTACACATATTGAGTACCCTAAACATCGGACTGCGTCGGACCCAGTTCTGTCAGGATATCTTTTATATAATTTATTCAGCTAGAATACTCTAGCACCTATCATCATGCAGAATATGATTTCCACCACAAGAAACATAATTATCGTCTCACATTTTCACCAACATCTTTAGTTTAGTTTAGTTTATTTGTTACAATCAATTTTAAAATACAGTATAACAATAATAATAATTTAAAAAAATCATAATAACAAAAGTGTAATAACAAATTGTGACTGGCGAAGAAAACAGAACTTTCGTCCCAATGGACTTTCCTTCTCCTAACAAATACAAATACAAATACAAAATCAAACAAAAAAAAACAACAAAAAAACAAAAAAAAAACAAAAAAAAAAAAGGAAGGCAGTTCTTATATAATTATGTTGGAACATATTGCTGTGAAGAAAAATGAATAAAGAGCTGATCCTTAAACTTACATAGACTTAAATTATTATATTTACAATTGGTTGGTAGATTGTTCCAGAGTTTAATTGTTCTTGGTAAAAATGAGTTAAGGTAGTATGCCTGTTTGAATTTGCTTAGTTCCATCAACTTATTTTCATTGCAGTTTCTTGATGCATAAGATAATTTAGGTACAGGTTGGAGGTATTGCTTTAAATCAGAGTTTACATAGTCACGGTTAACTTTGAATAGAAAAACAAGGTCAGTAACCTGTCGTCTATATTCAAGTGGCAAGATTTCCAGGATAAAGAGTCTTTCAGTATAAGTTAATTGTTCAGGATAATTAAGAATAAATTTTTCAACGTCGTTAACATCATTGTCATTATTAAGATTTGATTACTATTATTCAAGTCATCACTATTTGCCCATCGTCGTCATCACCATCACCTTCATTACAACCATTGATGACATAAGTAGTTTGTATTTATAAAATGTTGATAACACCCTGGCCCTGTTTACATGATCGTAGCGAGTCCATTCTCCATACACTTGTTTGAGAAACACTTTTTACTGACTGCATGAGAAATTCAACCGAGTCAACTCGGGGAACGAAATATCTCATTGCACACATCCAGTGGCGGCGGAACCGGGTGAGCCGGGGCGGCATGGGCCCCACCACAAAATATTGGTTAAAATATATTAATGTATGAGTTTACACAGTTAAAAAAATTTTGCTTTGTGATTTTGGGGTGGAGGTGGGGAGGGGATGGGTGGCGATTTTAGGGCCCTCCCCCATGGCTGTTACTGTTCCGCCGCCGCCGACATGATGTGCAAACGCTCTGCCTAAGGACCTGTTTATATGAGGCGAGCCAGCCTGGTTTAGCGGCCCGGGGGGGGGGGGATAAAATACCAAAACCCGTAGTTTCAGTGCTATTCAACCTCTAAAATATACCAAAAGGTGTGAAATATGGCAAATCTCACATTTTTACCCCTAAAAGATACGACGAGCATCCCCGTTTACCACCGGAATCCCCCACCAGGGTTTAGCGGGCTGGTTTCTTTTGTTTTTACGCTCTGAGCTGATAGCGTGAACACAAAAGAAACCAGCCGGCTAAACCAGGCTGAATCGGCTCATTTAAACAGGCACTTAGCCCAGTCACTTTATACATGGAGACATGATCGTATGCTAAGACCTGTGTATCACGCAATACTCGAGAAGTTTGATCTCTCCGATGATTATGACAAAATACACCTTGGCATAAACAACCTCCCCCAAAAAGCAGTGTCGAAAACGGCAATGCTAAAGTACTTTGGAATATACCAATCCATCAAGACACGCACCCGAAAGACGGAACAAATAAACCAAACATCGTTGTTCATGATAAGAAAGACAAGCAGTTGATTATATTTGAAGGGACAGTCTGCAACCTTAAAGAGATCCACGACAGAGATCAGAAGAAAACTGAGAAATATATTGACTTAAGATCAAACCTTGCTAAGAATGAACTCTGGTCATAAAATAACTCAAGTCAACATTGTATTTGACTTTAGCAGATCTCAAGCAAGATGTAAACATTGTAAAAAAGTGTCAGAAATGGATCATCTCACAAAACTGTGAAATTGTAGAACGGTTGTACAATTGTTAGATGGGATACATCTTCATTCTCAAGCAGGTAATTGCCCAGACAACACGAGTCTGCGATTTATTTTTATAGCGTATTAAAACATGGTCTCTAAGCGCTTAAGATGATATATTATAAATAAACGTGTAAAAATAAGTGATGATGCAGATTTTACTGTCTCTGGTGGTTGGTTTCATAGTCGTGGTGCTACAGCTTGCTGTTTCAGATTTGGTTGTTTCAACAGCATTTTCTTTGCAGATCTTAGATGGCGGTGTTGTATACAGTGTTTGAAGATCACACATGTATATTGCAGACATGTTGTAAAGCCTCATATCTGATTAACAGGATGTGAACTCAATACGACGATTGACCTGGTTTCAGTGTTAACAGGTGTTATTTACCGGTTATGACTGCGATGCACTACCATGGAGGACTGCGCGAGATTGGGAGCGAAGTGACGCATGGATTAAAAAAAAAGCAAAAAAAACTCACAATCATCTCTTTATTTGCCTGTTCAAAGCCTCAATTTATGTTCACACTATGAAGTGCCAGCTTCATTGGATATCCATATTTGTCGAAAATTTACTAAATAAATTTAGTAAATAGAACAATATTAAGTTTTGCTCACGCGCGTGAATTTCCTTTAAAAAATCTTAATTGTGAAGCCCTCATTCTCCTTTTTTTCTCACTATTTTGAACGGCAACATAATGTAGCTTCCTCCGAAGTAAACTTTCAACCGTGAGAATCTATAATCCATGCGTGCATGTAAACTCGCAAAAGATCCCGGTCAACTGGGATCGACAACTCGAATTATGCTAACCTGGGCCTATGTCAATCTTTCTTATGTTTCCTTAACGAATTTGAACACATATATTTCGACCAGAACTAATCGTTATGAGGGAAATGACCGAACTTATTACTATTAGTACCGATGGCATTATTAAAAGATACAGACCCACATGTTTTAATTTCAGTCATGTCTGAGTCTCTGATTTCGAATTCTATTGAATTAATCTTAAGGTAATTCCGTAGAAATAAAACTAGACATGGAAATATCTTGAAACTTTCCACAATAATATTTTTTGAGTTGCTTATTTCAAAAATAAAATAAAAAATGAGGTCCCCGAACTCGTTTTCTCCCGAGAATGTTTTGGAAAGTACCATATTTTGGGAGTAAAATTCGAAAATTCAAAAATAATCAATTACTGGTCGATAAATATTTCTAGACATACACAATTCTCTTGATTTTGCTATTTTCCCATAAAAATATAAGTGGGTATAAAAATTATGCGATTATTTAATCAGAGAAACCTTTTTTCTAACCAAACATTCTAAAGTTCTGGCATAGAGTATAGTGTTCGAGGGAAGTCGAAGTGCCTATTCAAGACACATTTCTTGAAATATCTCAAAAACTGGACGTGGAAGTTTATTGACAATTAGATATGTGAGAGAAAACATAGTTCTTGAAAAAATAAGCAAATAAAAAATATAGGTGCCCGAGTTTGTTTTCGTGCTATCGCCGTTTAAAGACCTCAAATGTGTGAAAATCTATACATTACCGGTAGAGGGCTGGGTCGAGTTACAGAAATATCGCGTTTTCTCGCTTGAAAATGTCTGAATTGTTCGAGTTTTTTCTTTAAAGCACTTTCAAACGCAATCTGACTAGAATCCACGATAAAATTCATAATAGCAAAAATTTGAAACGTGCGCAGAACTGTGCGCAGTGCAAAACTACGGAATTACCTTAAATTTTTGTCTTACAAATTGTGATTCCAGGTTAGTATTTGATTTACCCACATTTTTTCTTCTATCACTGTGCCAAATCAATGTCGCTGTTTTATTTTTGCCAATCTTTTCAATTTGTCGTAAATACATTTCGCTTCACATCCTAAATCCAACAAATCCTATATAGTCACGCATTTGAACTGGAATTTTGTCATCTATCTTTTTACTTTTTTTCTTGAAAACAGTAAATCTACAATACAATACAACGAAAAGGGGAGCTTTTATGATTTTATAGAGTATCTTTAATAATGTAATGTAAAAAGCCGGAAATTGACAGATCGAAACGCAAATGAAATGAAAATCAGGTTCGGAAAAAAAAGATCACAGCACAAAATAACAAGAAAGAACATAACCAAATCAGAATAGAAAACTTAAAAAAAAGTCGGAGAGAAAAGAAAGCGAAAAAGACGAGAAGAAAAAGAAAAGAAAAGGGGAAAAAAGAAGAGAAAAGAAATACAACTAAGAGAAAAAACGATATATATAGAAAAGAAAGAAAAAGAAAAAGAAATGGACAGTAAATAAAATAAAGAGAACAGAGAAGCAAGAAAGCCGAGTAAAAAAATAACCCTAACTTACAGTCCATTATTAATTAAGATTGCTAGAAAAGATCAATGATAGATAGATAATTAAGACTAATGGGATACACGGTGACATTGCATAAGCCGTTTCCTCACGTATTTATCATACTGTCCGTCAATTGGTTGCAAAGGATGGAGTTATTATGAACTTGAAAGCAATGTAATAATTTTGAACATTTTAAATTAATTTTGTTTATTTGTTAATTAGTGTCAATAACAAGCCATTTCCTCAGTTCTATATAGATCAACCTTGACAACCCATATATGAAACACTACAAATGGACGATAAATCAGTAGCTGTTGAAGAATTAAATGCTCCAATATGAAAAAGCAAGCGAATGAAAAATGACTGACTAACTGTCTGAATGAATGAGCGAATTTACGAATATGAATAAAGACAAGTATATGAATACATGAAGAAATCGTACCGTCATATATACAGTTAGTTCCTTGACATGGGAAATCCAATTGGCTTTCCAAAGAACATTGGTTGGTTTTTATTCTGTCTTATTTTAGATATTGGCATTTTCCTTTTCGTCTAAATATAACTGTGTTTTTCGTCAACACCATATCAGAGATTTTCCCTCGAGCATTCATTAATGAATCCTACCTTATCTCCGCATCTTCACCGTCACCAACGACTTCACTGACAAACTTGATACATGTATATAAGACGCGTTCTAATTGGGCACCATAACTATAGCTTCTTAAAGAATAAATCAATTTATACGATTCGTTCTGATTTGCTGCATATGTAACACATTACCCGGCTTGGAATAGTAGCTATTGCTTTCTATCGGGCGGACGTAAAAGAACGACTGAGGACTCAGGTCACGACCATCCTCTGTGATAGGCCTGCACTAATACATACTAACTACTAATAAACCTCATGCTTGTAAAACCGGATTACATATTATAAATATTAAGAAATTAGGTGAAATACACTATATCACCACACTCTGCATTCCTTTTTTTATTTTGTCAGTGCATATTAAAAATAATATGGAATTTTCTTTATCGCTTGTTTTGAAGATCCCTTTAGATTGAATATATACAAGATAAACACCACTCAAGTTTTAAAATAAAATGATTAGTAAAAATGTCATTTTATCAACTCATATTCTGAGTGAGTATGCAAAACAAGTCTTAAAAGGACAAGTGTACAGAGATATAAGTTATTTCGTTACAGCTATAAGCAGCACTTAAAGAATTTTAAAAAGCCCGTACTTACGTATCTAAGCTCTTCAATAAGAAAATGAACAGGCAATTAGGAGGTCTGATACTCAGGCTACAATTTGTCTTGATAAAGATAAAACCTGTGAAAAAAATTGTCCGTCATAATTTAGTATTTGAAATAAAAACTCCTGTGGGCAATTGATCGAACATGCAATGCTTGAGAAAGCGAAGCGAGAAAACTAGCTTGTTAGCCATCAAGAAATAATGCGCAAGATATTGAGACCTCTGTCACGGTCGTCATTTTTGCTGCACACTTAGTAAAAGATCTCAGATGGTGACGTTAGAAGAGTAATAAAGACTAACATTTATCACAAAACCATTTAACTGCAAAACTGAATGGAAAAACTAAACTACAAGCAAAACCGCACAAATTAACATATTAGTATGGCAGATATCAAAAACCATTATGTAGTGCTAGTCATGTTTGAAATACCTTTGAGTCTTTATATTCAGTGGTGTTTATTTCAGAATAAAGATTGCTTTAAACAGCAGGGGTATGTCTAATAAGGGACAAAAAAGCCAAAACAAACTAGATTTACACTATTAGCCTGCCTGAATTTGAAAACAACATGTTGTTATTTCAACATTAACATCGATTGACAAAGGTCTTCTGATATTTTTTTCTTTTTCTTTAAAGAATTGTATGAATAACAAAAAGTGTCGCTCTTAAACACCAACCTACAACCAATATATCCACTCTCTTGTAAAAAAAGCAAGTACTTCCGATGGCTTACTGAAACAACTGAGTTAATAGGGCCCGCAAGACTAAACCTGTTGTTGATAACACCAAACAAGCAACTTTACAGTGAAATGAGTTGTATCGTTGCATCGTTGATGTTTGATGCCTTCTTACTGTCAACCGATGTCTGGGGCGGGGCGTGTGGTGTCAATTGGCTGATCTGAATTGATTGACACTCTTTCAGAGAAGATTAAATCAAAACAGAGCAATAAAACAGCGCGCGGTTCAGGCGCAATACAGCAGCAAATATGGAAAGTCAAATCAACAAATGTTAACAAAACTAGAATAGCACTCAAAAGGGGGGAATAATTACAATGTGTAAGAACGGCTGCAGAAAAATGAAAAGTTTATCAGAATAAAACTAGATATTACCTTTGTATTTCGCGTTTTATCGAAATATTGATTTTTCAGCATCGTTTTCTTTCTTTTATCCCGGTGTAGCGACAGACTAAAATAAGACAAAAAAAAAAAAAAAAAACGGTAACAATTAAGGAGACGAAAAACAAAATAGTAAAATCACGTAGTGTCTCAACTAGCAAACTATAATAATTCTAAGAATAAAGTGATTCAGATAATAAAACCAGTGCATTTGCTACAGCGTGCCTATTGGCACTCAACAAAGAAAAAGCATATTTCTCTCCTGATAGTGCAACAATCAAAACGACAAATTGCTGATAACACTCAAGAAGAAATAACATAATATTTTCACATTTTAAGATAAAGTGAGCAAGATGTTTACGTTATACTACTACAAACAAGGAAGAACTCCAGAAATCACAAGAAAAAACGGTATCAGGATTGGAATATCGAAGAGACTTGAAAAAACAAAATATTTAAGGGAGAATATATTTTTACCATGCAGAGATTGTCAATTAAACCATTCACACACAGTATGCTCTCCTAATTTTGTCGAACAAAAGTTCTGAGATTTCTTTTACATAATTTTCAATTTAAGGAACAATTTGATTTAATAAGGTTAAAATTGAAATCTGAAAGACCATTTTGATTTTAATAAATTAAAAGAAATTGATTATGAATTCAAAAATGGCCATCCTTTACTGGGAAACTCAACATTATTGAGTGGGAGATAAGGGTACTTTACTTAGTATAGTGATGCCATAACAGGTAGAATGTTTTGTATTCCACACGGCATGTAAACCAACGATTTCAAGCAAACTAGTAGTATGCTTAATGTTCAAAACACATATATGTTGAGTAGTAAGTCTCCTAAACGCTGATCGAACAGACGCTAGACATCCTCTACTATTTGGATCTTGTCAATAAGAACACTGCGATGTTTATCTGATATATAGTAAATCACCAAGCAAACAAATAGTTGGGAAATAATTGTTATACAAAGCAAGGCCTTGCGCTTCTTCTCTGGTGGGCACAAATCAAACACAGTGGTCTTATGAAAGAAAATGTTTTATTATCGGTAAAAGGTTTGGCATCAAGCTGATGGTCATCAAGGTTCCCACTTTTTGTACGTATCGACGAATGAGTCGAGCTTGCCGCAAGGCGTTTTCAGTGCAAAACTAGCAATACAGTCAAATCAACTAAAAGGACGAAATGACAAGCCGATTTGTCTGATCTATGAACAAAAATGCCAGACTAACTGTCTATCAGTAAAAAGAAACAGAGATCATCAAATATACAAAGGACAACGAGACTGTACTCACTAGAAAAATACAACTCTAGATAATTAAAACTGTACATAGCAATAAAAAATCTCAATCATAAACAAACATCACAAAAAGATAAATTCGTTCAGATTGTTGCTAAGGCCATGTTTCTTGATTAGCTTGGTATCGAACGTGCCGGACCATCTTTTAATGCATATATCAAAACGACGCGAAAACAACAGACATTCGCATTATGCAAAGTTTACTAGCAGAAGCAACTTAATGCTACTATTTTAGAATAGTGTTATATTTCATGAGAAAATCGATATCTGAGAGAGCTTAAAAAACTATGCAAACCTTGTTTAGGGTCGATAGTAATTTTGCTATAGCAGTGTATAGACAACGAAGAGTAAATCACTTACAGTATGTGACGCTAATAGTTTCACTGCTTCCACCACTTGAGCTAATGTTGTGATCTCGTGAGAGCTTTTAATTTTGTCTTTCTTCCGGGGCTCTCTCAACCAAAATGCCCTTTATAAAGTAGCGACCTTCATTGATATATGACCGGCTGCTACGAATGAAATATCCAATCACAACAACGCTGATATTTTGTAAACATCTTTCTCGACAATGATATGAGTACATTAGCATAGAATAAAAGATATTGCCAGTACGTATAATGTATATAGCTGGTAGTCTACAAACAAACAATATGCATTTATGTCCACCTCCCTACAGCTTTTAGGTGCAAAATTTATTTCTTGTGATTTTTTTAATTTAAAAAAGATTGTAAGGAAATAATCAATGACAACAGAAAAAAGCAAACAAGCAAACACTAAGGAACAGAGAAAGAGAGGAGAAATAAAAGATGACAGGAAGAGAAGAGAAGAGAAAAAGGATGAACATTGAAAAGCAAAACATTCACACATGAATGACAAGCCGATGAGGAGCTACAAAGAGAACAGATGTAGGCGCGTACAAGTGCCATGTATTTCAATTGCTTACATAAATAAATATCAGGACATATCGGATCTAGGTCATTTGGTTCTTTACTCAAAACACATCTTTTTGGTTCCTTGTTTCTACTAATGTTAATATTGGAGCACTTCTTGGAGAGAGATATGGGTTGCCGAGCGTTGAGAGCTGTAGAGACGGATTCTTATATCACATACAAATTCAACATGTTATTTTTCTAAAATTGCGCGAGAGGGTCCATGTTCAACCCATACCCGATATACTGGTGAGGTTTGTATGAAGTTTGTAAAATGTTTCTTTCATTCATCTATTTATTTTGGAAATTCAAATCTTAGTTTATTTGACCAACATATTACCTAATCGAGTAACTGCTTTGTTTGGCCTTATTACTTCTGTTTTTCGTATTTTAAATACTGTTGGTTTGGTTTTGGTCACTGGGTTATATGTATTTTAGTCTTTTAGCAACTTATTCCTTTCTTTTTGTATGTATGTATGTTTTTGTTTTGTTTTTGCATGAATCAAAGTGCTGTCTATTTGTTTGTGTAAGGTGTTTTACCGGTGTTCTCGTACTAGATTCGGTAGTAGTTGGTGATTATGTGCGTTGATATCACAATCTTGCTAATGATCAAAAACCTTTAAATCTAAACCGCATGCAACTCAGCCACGTTTGATTTTTACAGATAAAAGCAACTCGACTCACATCCTGAATATTGCCTGAAGAGTGATGACGCTCTTCCTCCGTCTCTATACCAAAATAGTTTTCAAAAATATTTCATATTGTCATCTTTTAATCGGTTGAGCATATAAGAACAATAATCGCTGATTCCAAGGACAAAAGCAATGTGAAAAGGATTCTGGTATATAGACGAAGCCATCCGACAATCCATCTATACCCCTTCGTATTACTCGATCTAAAGATACCCTTAATCGTATGAGGTCTATGAGGAGTCGCGACGATATAATGATGATGATTTATGCATTATACACACACACAAAAAAGCTCCAATTTTTTTATACAAACTGAAATAATGACATATTCCACATTCAAATACTAAATGCAAGAACCGACTATGACGAATATAAATTAATTTGCAGTTCTTTCTACGAGTTGACCAAATCAAATAAGCCAAATATCACTCAAAACTACAATTCTACCGACATAACAAAAACTATTGACACGAAAACTTAACTCTACTCTAATCCAGCTGTGACGTTGAAGAACCACTGAGGACGCAGGAGCGACCATCCTCAGTGCATGTACTTCGGCCGCTTAACCCCGCTAACAATCTAACCTGCTAATACCACTCATGTTTGTAAACTGCGCGGCTGCTTTAAGCGCCTTTATAAGCAGTCTGTCAAATGTCCCCCTAACACACTTGTAAATCCACAGCAATTCAGATCACAATCTGCGATTCTTGATCAAGTCGATCACATCCATCAATCTATCTATCTATCTCTCACAAGGGTATTCCTCCTTCACAAATAATGAGCACTGTGAGTCGAGTGCAGATAGTTCGATTTATAATTGTTAGGCATCGCGTCTTCTCGGATAAGGACGTTAAATTGGAGTGTCGGCACACTTTTACATTAACTAGTAACGGGGGGAAGTAAAACAACGACTGAGGACGCAGATAGGTCTACACTAATACATACTAATTACTAACTACTAATCAACCTCATGCTTGTAAAACAGGATTGCATACCATAAATGTTAAAGATTGTTAAGCGCATTGAGATATTATGTGAAATGTGCTATATAATAAGCACTACATTACATTACATGGCGCCCGGTTACCTTTTACCACCTGGGATTCGCCCGAAAGTAGAGTAAAGAAAAACTAGTTTTAACTAAGAAATATCTACAAAGCTTTAATTTACAATCGCCATCGTACGACTCGATCTAAATACATGTATACTCTCAGAAAAACTAAATGATTTTGGTATTCCCTTGATCGTATGAGGACTCGTGGTTTTTCGTTCAGACTACAACCTTAGAATTAATGACACATTCCACCTTCAAATACCCCATACAGGAATAGTCCTTTCTTCGTTTAGTGATTTCTTCATTTTTTGGACCGTTCATCCACACTTAAGCTTCGATTATTATTTACAACAGATGGATCTATACGAGTCTTTTTTAAATCACTTGCTAAGTCTGACACTTCCACAATTATCTCACATTAGCAACCATTCAAGAAGACGAAAAAGTCATTTGAATAATGGTTGCTGTTTGTTTATTTTCCTGGGTATGAAATACAGTTCAAATATCAATAGGAAATGTGGTCAGATTGGTAGAGGCTTAACTTCAAAACATTTGAACAACCATGTTGCCCGAAGGAAATTAAAGACACTCATATCAAATATCGACATTTTGTTTGGAAAAATAGTTTTAAGTTTATCATAGATTATATGAGCGGCATGTACTGACGGAAGATCAAAAGAACATTCTGTAGTACATGGATGGTACAGGACTCTCTTTATATATGACTGGAAATAAATAAATAAATAAATAAATAAATAAATAAATAAATAAATAAATAAATAAATAAATAAACGAACGAACGAACGAACGAACGAACGAACGAACGAACGAACGAACGAACGAACGAACGAACGAACGAACGAACGAACGAACGAACGAGCGAGCGAGCGAGCGAGCGAACGAACGAACGAACGAACGAACGAACGAACCAACCAACCAACCAACCAACCAACCAACCAACCAACCAACCAACAAACAAACAAACAAACAAACAAACAAACAAACAAACAATGCAAACAAACAAACAAATAAATAAAACAAAGATTTGAAAAATAAAAACAAAAAAAAATAGAACATAAAAAATTGTTATTACCATCCCCCTTAAACAAAAGTTATGATCGACTAGTTGTTATCAGTGCGTATGGTAATTTGAGTTTTGATTGACGAGTGCAAAAAAAATAAATAAATAATTAACACTAAATGACGTTCTCTTGAAAAACTGCAGTGATTGTTTTGTTGAAAAAAAGTTTTATTTTCAATGGGAAGTTACTGTTTGTATATTTCTTTATTTGATTAAAATTGTGTATCTACCCATCGGCATTACAGCTAGTATCAAGCTAACAAATCTATTTTCATGTTCAGGCAGTATCGTTTTCAGGATTGACCAGTGCAGTTTATTAGGAGTTACAAATGTCAATGTCATACTTGATAGGCATAAATCGATTGTACTCTTTGTCTTGGAGGTGGAGAGATTACAAACATCTTAATTGAATTGTCGCAAAATGCAAAGAAATTGCCCAAAATTATGTTCAGAATCACTGTATTTTGAAAACACTTGCGTGTACAATCAGAAATTATAGTCTTTTCACAAGTGACGGTAAATCATGACATAGTGAGTCATTTATCGGTCTTCGATTACAAGCTGTGCTTTCTGTATCGAATTTTGAACTACATACTAACACCGAGCTAAATGTCTCAAAATATCCTAGGTATGCCCAGACATTCAGAAACGATATCTTCAAATAAATGAAGAAGATGACCCCCAATTTGTTTTTACATAATTTTACTCGGTATCTGTGTCGCGTATGAAAACCCTGGGGTTTTAGTGTTCAACCCTAAAAGCTACTAAAAAAGTGAGGATTTGGCAAATCTCAAATTTTGAACCCTAAAAAAAACCAAATCGCTGATTTTTACCCCCAAAAGCGCATATACGGCCTTAAGACTTAACTCAAATTCTCTAAAGAACATTTTTTTGCATATCAAAGAAGTCTATTGTTTTTATTGCGTGAAAAATGAGTTTTCTATTTATGTATATTAGGCTAAATTAGGTCACCTATCAGCCGATGAGCTACCCTGGGTACCAGAGGCCGCGAGGGGCTGAGAAAGAGAGGAAAAAGAGAGGCAGCCTCTGGTCAAACGAGTAACGAATCTCACTTCCATGAGTTCAGATATTGAACTCGGATTGTGATTGGCTCTTGAAATAATCTCAGTCAAAATGTGTTTTCATTGGTTCCTTACACTAACTGGTTTTGACCTCTGAGGGCATCAACGTATTTATGTTTACCATCAACAATGGTCTCGAATTACTTTCAAAATTGTTCCTTTATTTTGATCAGAGAAATTCAAGCCGTATCGTGAAATATTTTATATGTCAAACGTTACAGCACTTTCTTTTATATTAGACTTTTTTCCCACTCTTTAAAGCTCAATATATCTTCCAATTACTCGACTTGATGTGCGAACGTTTCAGGACATGAACATGACACCACTGAACAACACGGTATCTCAGATAACATCGGCCAGACATGGAAGTGAGATTCGTTACTCGTTTGACCAGAGGCTGCCTCTCTTTTTCGTCTCTTTCTCAGCCCCTCGCGGCCTCTGGTACCCAGGGTACCGATGAGCTCAAATGAGGCTAAATATACTTTTAAAGCATTTAATTAAACTGAGGGCAACATACAAGATCATATTCTTCGTTTTCAAGTGACGACATCAAAAGTATGACAAATTCATTTTTAATCAAATTAAAACATACCCGCTATATGTTATAGCTAACGATTATTTAAAAACTTTGTAGAAATATGGGTCCAAAAATGTTGAGATATTTAGGTCTAAATTGTGTCACGCAACGCTATTGCGTAATTCGAATCGAAAGATAAATATCGCGATAAATTCATCTCTGTTATGAGACTTTGTCTCAAATAGACTCCTGGAGATTCAATTCAAGTCAACAATCCAAAAACCTGATCTAAAATACTGAATTTGCCTTATTTTGAGACCACTAAAGCTCTATCCGCCATGTTGGATGATATAAGTCATCATCCAACATGGCGACGCCATACATTTTTACATACCAAATAATAATAATCTTTGATCGTCAAAAGTTCGGTAACTATTTGCTCTAGAAGCTTCAAATTTTTCAGATTAACATTGTTTTGAATGCTCTCAAAGGATATAAATGTAGTTTTTCAGTAAGATTTAAAATAAAACATTTTGCCTGAATTATCACGTGGTTGCAAACGAAGAATATGTGTTGTACATCACAATGGGCTCACTTACACAACGTTTGTGTTCGTTAATATAGTAAAAACCGCTTGTACTTTACGCGCGAAGTACTTTTGAAAATGTCCGAAAATATAGCCAAATTATTTATAGTTTCAATCTTCTGGATTGCCAATCAATTTGGTCAATATATTTATTATTGTCATTAGTTCATAATAAGTCAATTTTCACATTTGTCGAATTTGATTAAATCAAAGAAGATCCCTTAATTACTCGTGACAGGCTGGGCTCGAGTCTTGGTTTACGAGGCGTATCGAGGCGTATCAATCGTCACAAATGTGCGCCTGCAAATCGAGTTCAAGCGACCAGCGGACGATATTAGTTTACGGGTGTTCACAAACGATGAAGGGTGCACTGCAATCTCGTGCCCAGAGCCTTCGTTCCTTTTGACCAGCGTAGAGAAACGGACTCTGGGGAAACGGATTTTTTTGTTCTGATTTTGGAGTTCCGGTCACTACTGCGCACGCCCGTAATTCAAAATTTGGATAAGGCGATTTCCTGGTCTAGAGAAGAGAAAAGTTAATTTTTGTCTGAAAAATTAAAAAGAAACGAAGAAGTGTTGAGTCCGTGATCAATAGAAATTACATTATACACACTCGGCAAGAACTTTTTGCTCCATGGACAATGCAATTGACATAGGCATCTCATCGCCTGGTTCCCTGTGTTGGCCGTTGAGTTTGAAATCTCAAGTTTTATAGCAGGTCTCAAATATTGCTCAAAAAATCACTCGAAAACTGTACTTTTTGTGATTAAATATGTTGCTCAACAATAAATATTGATATTTAGGTAACCTTTGTGACAGGTTTCTTGGAATTACTTGGCTTAATTTAGCGAATTAATTATATTTCCTGTTGGATTTATTGTTTTCATGACAGCCAATCAGAATCCTTTAATTCATTTTACAAAAGAAGAACATTTATTTCACCTCATCTGCAAATAGCATAGTTGCTAATCAAGGCAGATGAAGTGATTGTAATGTTAATAAAAGTATAGAATTTACAAATTGTAATATTTAACTATATACTTGAGATTACTTAAATTCAAAAATGAAATATCAGTATATGTACATGTGTATAGACATGACATAAATACACATCTACATATCGACATACAAATACATACACATATGTATTTACATTACTAGTCGAGATTTAACTTACTTAGTATTTTTACAAAAACAAAATATATAAATATATATATATATAAACTAATTTAATGTATTAATCACATGTTAATTAACATGGTGAAAGAAAAGCATTTATTAGCTTTTCAGGCTCTAGGTAGTTTCCAGTGTTTGTCAAATGCTGCAGTAGTTGTGTTTTAATTTTCTTTTTAAACGTTTTTTTGGATAATGATCTTATATTTTGTGGAATAGCATTCCACAACCTAGCTCCAAATCTAGAAAATGATTTATATTGAATATTAAGACGAGAATATTGACAATACAAATTTTGATTAGCTGATGCTCTCGTGTTATAAGAATGGTGTTCACTGACATAAGAAAACATTCCACAGACGTTGATGGGAGCTTTTTTTACATGCACGTCATACATCAAGCTTGCAATGGCTTCAGTGAAAAGGACATTTACTGGTGAGATGTTCGAAGATTGGAATAATGGGATTGCACTGCTTTGGTAATCAGCGAAAAAAATTAGTCTAACCGCGCGTTTTTGCAATACCAGTACCTTACCAAGATGACTTTTGACAGCTTGTCCCCAGGCACCAAGACCAAATGAAATATATGGTAATATCAATGAATTATAAATTGTGAATAAAGTCTTTCGTGGTACATAATGTCTTAATTTAGCTATGATGCCAACCGTTCGGCTAATTTTGGAACATATCAAGTTAATATGAAATTTCCAAGAAAGATGCTCATCAAAAAATATACCCAAATATTTCACATAGGTTTTTTGTTCAAGTTGTACAAATGAATTTGTATTATTGTCAAAATATTTAATAGATATAGCATGCGGAATTCGCTTCTGATAGGGCCGAAAGATAACGTAGTTTGATTTTTTAGCATTAAGAGTTAATTTGTTTATAGTAAGCCATTTGTGTAAATAGAACAACTCGCTGTTTACTATGGTTTCGAGGGATTTTATATCCCTATCAGCGTAAAGTAGATTTGTGTCGTCCGCAAACAAAGTAATCTTTAGTTTATTGGACACTTTATATATGTCATTCATGTATATTAAAAAGAGCAAAGGTCCGAGAACCGAGCCCTGTGGAACACCGGTATCAGATGGCATACGGTCTGAAACAAATTCGCCAATTTTCTAAAAATTCCGTTTCCCTAGAGTCTTACGTTTCTTGACGCTGGTCAAGAGGAACGAAGGCTCTGAGTATGAGATTGGATGTACTGCTTTCATGTGACCACAAGGAATTTTCTTCGACAGACGTTGTTGTTTCGAATACGATTATGGCGAGTTTCTTTCCTTCTGACACGCTCACAATGCTTATACCTAAGCACACGCCGATACACATGCAAAGAATGTGGAATTGTATTTGGCGCATGTGAGATTCGACTTATATACCATCTAGGCTTTTCAGATGTTTAACTGAATTATCAAAATGAATGTATGAAAATTACTCAGTGTAATTGCAACAACATAATAAAGTAATTTTTTTATTATTGAAAGCGGAACTCCGTGCGGAACAAAAATACGCGCGAGCGGAGCGCCATATCCAGTATCTAAGCATCGATTGATCCAATGTATCAATGAAAGCAGTGATAAGGAGCGCGAGTCTTTCATTTTGTTATTTTATTTCATTTGTTTCTGGCTGGTTAGATAAAAAAAAACTGCATTTGCAGTATCATCGTATCATTTGAATTATCCTGGTATTTATTTGTTGGTTAATTCTCGGGAGTTGCCCTGGGGATTTAGACAAACTTTGCCTATCTCACTTCAATAAGTAAATCAGACATTACGTATTGACTTTGGTGCCAACATGTACCATGTGTAAAGAACAATAAGTACATCAGACATTACGTTATTGTCTTTGGTGCCATTTATTTCATATTGTGGCTTACTCTCGATCTCTGATAACCGCTCAAACACGCACAAAGCTTGCGAACATTTCGATTTGAATTCTTATTTATTCGGATGCTGTACTTTACAACCTTGATAGTTGTCATGAAGGCGGAAAATTCTCTTATCCTAGGAAAAACATCTATATTCAATATTGATAGACAAGACGACACACAATATTAACTTTGATAGCCACTCTAGGATAAGCTAAAAAGCCTTCACTGCATGTAATATTGAATGTTTTTCTACAGTCGCTGTTGGCTTTGACGCCCTTCAGCATCTTTCTGGAATACAATATTCTTTCCTGGAGCTAAATACTTTTATAGTGAGTAGTATCAATTAGCAGATAGAGGTGGATAGAAGGGTTTGACGCGAAAGGCTATTTCAGATACAAAAAAACACTTTTTAGACGTCAAAGAACAACGAAATGCGATTGGAAGACGGAAATCTTACTCAAAAGACAAATGCACGCATTTTAAAGGTTTTGTAGGAATAGCATCAAAGTCTCGCATTATTAGGTATCTTATAGTCACGGATAAAATAACATAAGATGCAGGACAACTATATTTCTGGGCGGAAACGTACCAAACAACTACTTCAATAGGTCGAAACGGCATTAGCGACAGATTCTATTTTTTACTTCTACTTTCATTTCAATTTTATCCAACTTCCTTCGAGCGTACTAGCTTTCACGTGGTTACAGTTTTCAGTATTTGTCTTGGCAAGGGCATTATTTCTATGGCCGTTAAGATGTGCGGCAACATATCTCCGAAAACTATTCAAAACGATAGGTGGTTGACGATAGGTGGTTGGCGATAGGTGGTTGATTGAATGTGCATTATTTTCTATATTTGTTCCATAAGTGTTATTTTTTCCTTTGTCACGAGGGTTTTCCTACAATTTCCCTGGTTGTCCTTCCAGTCAACTGTGAACAAAGACGAGCGTAAACTGGATAGGAAATGTAGGACTAGTAAGCCAGTATGAGGGAGAATCTCACGGAGCATAATTACTAAATAGCCTGGAGACTAAAATTGACTCGAAACCGTTTACCAGCGGCAGTTACTTAATATGTTTGAGTCTGAACAGTTTATATCCTGAATAGGCAAACATTTTTTATACTTCTTTAAGAATTAAGTGATATCGGTAAGCTAGCTATTTCAGACCATTAGATTATTCTGTACTGTATAATTTTTTGTTCTTTACTTCAGTTGTACTAGTGGCTTTTCCGTGACAATTCAAATGATGTGAGTAGCTGACCTCATTCCTCTTTAAACCACTTAGGCTTTTTATTATATGTAATTGAGCTGAATGTATTACTCTAACACTTCAACACAAGTGGCTAGACTCCAAACTTTGATAAATAGGCGGTAGTCTACTGACAACCTAACTAGGATTTTGGCGGGTTGTTATATTACAGTACAGTAATAGAGGGCCAACCGCATATTACAAAATTGTCATTATCCCACGATATCTTTATCTTAATATCGATAGCGATAAAACTACTAACCCTAGATCAACCATCTTAAGGGTGGCTGAGCAAGGGGATCGGGAGTTATTAGACTAGCTCCAGCACTTTCTCACTTTGTGAGCTTATAAGAACGGGGAGTTCTTCCAACATTTTGTATTTCGATTATCGAATACATGGAGATAATCCAACACTAGAACTATGGGTGATTTCCAGTTTTTCCAGTCTCAATGGGGTTAACTGTAAGATGGCCTAAAATGTAACCGTAAACTATAATAAACGGCAAAAATTAACAATAAACGGTAACCGAAATAAAAGGCGTGATTTTCTAGATTTTAATTTCATGTTCTATTTTTGTGTAACAGAAAGCCATAGTATAGCACGATGTACAACCATGTGTCGTAATGGCTATTTCCCCATTGACACCAACGTCAGTAAAGTAAATCGAATTGATTATTCTTTGCATTTCACTTTAGTACTTGACCAGACGTCAAAGTATAGTTACGGTCCTATACTAATCGAGAACAGAAGGATCCCTTACACATTTGTACATCATCATTCTTACCGGTACCAGGGGCCGGTTGCTCAAAGCTCGATTAGTACTGATCCAGTGTTAATTCTATAGGTTTTCTTAAGAGTTAACCCAGGATTAGTGCTCATCGGGCTTTACAAAACCCAGCCCAGAACTCTCCCTAGGTTTTTTTTGTAAATGGAACTGGCCGATTAGCATGGTTATCAGACGGAGAGAGATTTTGAGCCTCTGTTACCTAAGGTCTGTTCTCGATTAGTACAGGAAAGATACTGGGTTTATTTCTACCATATCCTTTTTTCAATTCGGTAATTCTTAGAACTGATCAAACTGTATCAAAAACATTCTGTTTTTTAGTGTTTTATCTACATGCAAGCGATACAAGCAGGAAAGACACCGCCATAATGATTATAATGATTCCTTCTCTTAGCTTATGCTTTTTTGCTGATGGTTACGAGTGAGCCATTAAACCAATTTATAGACTGAAAATCAACCACAGTTCTAGTTAGTATTGTATTATCTCAAGCATATATTACAAGTATGCATACCAGACATGTAGTGACCAGACGTACAGCGAGTTTTCAATTGGTTGGCCTGGCCGAGACAACTGGCAAACTGGCAACTGGCAGTTCATAGTTTACAAAAGACTATCAGTGCGCATGTCTTTCAAAATACAAAAGGAAGTGAGGAATTCGGGATAAAATCGCGTGCGCACTGAAAGTGATTTTTTACAAGCTACCAAAGCCAAATAATATCGACTCTGTGCGCGTAATCTTAATTTCATTTGATTTAGTTTGAAAAATATGATGTCATTTTAAATTCATGATATGTGGGTGTTAATTCCGTCAAGTCATAAATCGTTCACGAGTTTTTCTCTTTGCTTTCTGTGTTTGGTGTCAAGCTAAAATAATCTAAATAAATCAATATGTTATGGATCGATAACCGTAGGTCTTGTCTTATTTTCTGAAATAAGTCAAAGAAGTTCCTGTTTACAAATTCTAATATATATTATGAGAACGTGACACGCAACACACACCATAGTAGATAGTAACCATACACACACATTATAAAGCCGACCACACCATAGTAGATAGTAACCATACGCACACATTATAAAGCCGACCACACCATAGTAGATAGTAACCATACACACACATTATAAAGCCGACCACACCATAGTAGATAGTAACCATACACACACATTATAAAGCCGACCACACCATAGTAGATAGTAACCATACACACACATTATAAAGCCGACCACACCATAGTAGATAGTAACCATACACACACATCCGAACTATAGATCCCAAGTATGTAGTTCAAAAGTTAAAAATGTGTTTATTAAAACGCATACAAAGGCTTTTGGGCTATTTGTATTTCTTTGTTCTATTGCTCATTCATCCATCCATCCATTCATCTATCTAGCTATTCTTCCATCCATTTATTCATTCACTCGTGTTTTCGATTGTTCATTTCTTCCTTTCTTTTTTCATCATTTTCTCCTTTCTTTCTTCCTTTATTCTATTTTTTTTGTAATCTTTCGTTTACTCATTCCTTTCCTGGTTTGGTCGGTCAGTCGACGCTCCTTTGTCCGTATGTCCCTTCATTCCTTTCTATCACAGTCTATTGCTAAGTGGTTTATCATTCTATGTTATGTCCCTGAAGGGGGTGTGTTTTCTGCTGTGAGTATCACCCAAGGCAAGCTAGTAAACCAGGAGACTGGGAAAGCAAAATGAGATATAAAGCTGATATCTATATGTTGTTATTGTGATAAGCAGAAAGTAAAAATAAATATATATATATAAATCGTGAAAACTATTTGGAGTCTATAAAAAAACTATACATTAAATATGAATAATAAGAAAAATTAAGATAACTGACAATTGTAAATTTTCAAATGCAAAATTAAAAGCTCACTTAAAAAAGATAAAACTAGAGATTATAATACACTGACTAATGACGTAATCAGCGTTCAATTCCATAGCAACGGCGCGATTGCCCACTGATCTATATCAGAACCCAACGTAAAGTTGATAAAAGAAAACAAATGGTCGCGCTTCGATGGCACGGAATATAGTTCAAAATATTTAAAGCAATAAATGAAGGAACATGGAAAATCACAAAAGTATAGCAAATAATGGTTTGAGTTCTACTTTTTACAAAGTTTTTCTTGTTTTTTTTTTAGTATAAATTTTTCATCCACTTAACAAGTTGTCGTTGATAAGCATTTGAATGCAGTAATTATATCAGTGGTTTTAGCTTCCCGGTCCGAAACATCAGTTTTGCAAGTTGACAATGCATCTGTCTCTTTGCGGTGTACAGTTAATTTTTATAATGTCTTATTGCTTATAAACACCGACTCAGTTCATCAATCTCTTTATTTGTAGTTTGAGCTATTTTTTATGTATTCGGTTCTGGATTGCATGATGATATACCTTGGTTGCACAAGACTTCGAACTCTACTTTCCTTCCCAACCATACACCAAGCCAATGTTTACGTGGCATGCTTGTCGTGTCAGTACATACATTGTCAACTTGCTTTAACACTTTGTTCTCGATATGATTAACAATGTTGCCGAACTACTCGTTAGCAAGTAAAGCTTGTTTTAATAACAAAATCATAGTTTTCTCACATTTCTATAAGATATGTTGGATGGAATCGCTCTTTTTACACTTAGAATAAGATGAATGGAATGTTTTCGTTTTTACCCCCTTTCAAATTTCCCCAGTCTTCATTTCCAGACGTGTTTTATTTGCCCCTGTGTTGGCCTACTTTACTGGCTTACCTTCTCACTTATAATGATTGCTAACTTTGTACTTACTAACTAATTTCACTCTTGATATTTGCACGCAAGTTAGTCTTTCTTCGCCATTAAAGTTTTTAGAAAAATATCATGTGCCCTTGGCGTGATTTAGCAAAGTGTGTTAACATTTTTTTCCTTGTTTGTTTGGTTTTAGTTCCGTTTTCTTTCCTTTTTGTTCTTCCTTTAATTAGTTTTCTTCAGTAGGAAAGATTTATATGCATTTAGAAATAAGCTAGTGAGAAACTGAATAGAGTCGAAAAACCTAAGCTATATTGTACAGAATTTCTTTTCTTTTCGGTGTATAACATTTTATTGCACCTTATTACATTTTAGCTATTAAGCGGTTTTTTATTCGCGGTTTTTTTTACGAGTCCACTCTCAACATACATATATATAAGTAATTATACATTGCAGTCTATAACTTCACGACAATCAACAACAAGTTTCGAATCCGATTTAAAATAGGGATTTAAAACATAAATATTATGCAGACCATGTCCATAACAACCCGAATTAATTTAAAAATGCAACTTTAATTAGGTCTTCTGTCCAGTAAAATGCAGGAATACGAAGCAAGTTTATGAAACTTCTATTGTTTCCTCAACTAGACATTTTTGTCACGATTTCAATGAAATGTTGCCTTTTCAAATTATCGGGTGTAAAGTGCGAAATTTCAGGGTAAACATGTTCACAAATATCATTAAATAAAGCTTCGTTTACCTTGATGTTTTCAATACAGTCCTGCAGCGCTATCTGTTGTCTGAAGCAAGATGTCAACTCTCGAACTCGACATGCACCTTTTATACAACTGTGCATAATAAACCATCAAATATGAAGCACTGTCATATCTCAGTATCATAACATTTTCAACTTGTTTTTAATTCAATCCAGAAACATGTTCGAAGAGGGGAAGCCTATGTCAAAGAACAAATGCTGAGATTGACAACTGGACAAAACGAAACAGCAGACACTTAGCAACGACAGCAAGCACTTATTTGATGAAGGAGATTTGCGTCATTCTGCTGTTGTTTTGTTTTTTAAGTTGCAATGTAATGGTCAGTGTTTTTAGTGATAAATGGCGTCACAAATTTAATATAACAGGTTCTCCGAAAAAAAAACGGCCAAAAAAGAAAATTGTTATAAATGTAAAAACCATACATTACTCGCGCTCCGTATAATACTGACAATGTTACACTTGAAGATGTGTAGGCAACATTTGCTGTAAGCTATATTGTGTAATGTTGAACGTCGTGGCTTTTTTACTAGCAATAAACACGGTTCTACTTTATATCTATCATTGGGCTGTCCGATTTTGCCGAATACTTACGTTGCTGTTCGTATTACGTGTCAGCTATTTTGTGTTCCTTTAATATCAGTCTCAGATATCCTTTTTGTTTTAGTTTGGTGTCGTTTCTTCGAACTTCTGTCCGGTTTCTTGTTAGCGTGTCATCGTCACTGGTTAATATGCAGTGTTTGCTTAAGTTTTGCGATAATATTCAACGTTGGTATACATAATAGTAACACCCGCCAAAATAAAAAAATAAATGCATTATCAAATAGATAATAGATTTTCACTCTGTTTATTGAATCATGTTTGAGTAGTATGGGCCCCGTCTTTCTTTTTCACTGTCCTCACTTCTCAGTTCAATTATGACTAAATGACAGCAACATAAAATGTTCGGTAAAAAGGAATTACATGGAAACAAAAGAGAGAAAAAAAAAAAACAAAAAAAAAAACAAAAAAAAAACAAAAAAAAAAAAAACAAAAAAAAAAACAAAAAAACAACAACAACAAAACAAAAAAACAAAAAAACAAAAAAAAAACAAAAAAAAAAACAAAAAAAAAACAACAACAACAACAACAAAACAGAAATGTGATAACATTTTTTTTTAACTGACGGTATAATTCAGATAGGAGGCCAAAAGTGCAACTCCAACACATAAGCAACTGTCATACAGTAAAAGAAAGTTTACGAAAACCGTTCTAAGGTAAATAAAGAATATAATGGATTTAATATGCTCTTTGTGGGAATCGAGCCCACGTCTTCGGTATTCTAGTCGACGGCAAAAAAACAGTATCATAAAAAAGTCAAAATTGCAATGTTGCTCTCGAGAAACTTTTTTTTCATTAATTACAAAATTGTGTGTGTGTGTGTGTGTGTGTGTGTGTGTGTGTGTGTGTGTGTGTGTGTGTGTGTGTGTGTGTGTGTGTGTGTGTATGTGTGTGTGTGTGTGTGTGTGTGTGTGTGTGTGTGTGTGTAAAAGTAATGACAGAACCAAGGGGCCATTTCTGTCAGACTGAACGCTTAAACATCGGGGCTCCTGTGTTATGACAACAAACGTAATTTCCCGTCATTCAATTCTCGTCCCAGTACTTCCTGCTCATTCATTTATCGACGTGGAATTCAGCGAATGTTTCTTGCTTGCTGGAAATATCCTCGCCCTCCAACATGATTCCTTCGCATTTTAACGTTGCAGACTTTGGTATTTTTGCCGTTGTGGCAGTGTTTGCACTCATTGTTGTGCTGATTTCTTTGTATGATTTCGTAAGTCACATGTCTAGTGTACACAGCTAGAAAATTGTTGCATTGCACACTTCTGATCGAAAGTTTTTCAATCTTGTTATTTTGCTGTTGTTGAAATGAGTTCATTGTTCTTTTCACAGCGCAAATCAAGAAAAGGCTCGTCTATTCCAGGGCCAGATCCTACGGATAACGAGTAGGTTATTTTTATGATATTTTTTGTATTTGTCGAATGTGCGTGCAAAACGACATGTTCTTAGCTTATTTCATGCCCAACACTCTAAAAGCAGAAATCTTAAATTGAGCAAAAGTTTCTTATTTCTAGGTCCTGAGACAAGATCGCAGATCTTAAATTAAGCAAAAACTCATTGTTTTACTTAATTTAAGATCTGTTGTCTTGTCTCAGGATCTAGAAATAAGAAACTTTTGCTCAATTTAAGATTTCTGCTTTAAGAGTGCAATCAAGATTGATGACAGGGCGTCCAAGGATAATTCGTGACGAGTGATTCGTGACAATTTCACAATGTATTGCGTGAAACGTAAATTCTCTGTTGAATTTGACGCTTGAAAATATCATCAGTTTTATGAAGACTAAATACAAAAATGTCTATTATAAGGAAGAAAGAACATTCACAGGTATTGTTGCGACAGAAGAAACTCCTTCAGCTTTTTATTGTACGAAGATGTTGATTTTAAGTTCTTAAGGTAGTCAGGTATATCTTTCCACATATCAATACCCACAAATGTCATTGCTTGTTTTCCTGTATTTGTTCTTACTTTTGGTTTGTATAAATTATGTTTACAGGAGTACCTAGTATTATAAGTATGCACTTGGTTTGAATATTTAAAATAATTGCTGAAAATGCATTGCAGCTTTTTAGTATGCCATAAGTGCATGAATTTAAGCACATGTAATCTGTATATATTATGTACAGAAATAATATTAAATAGATTTATTAAAGGTTTTGCACTCTGTGTATCTTTTCCATAAGAAGTAGCAAAGACGATCAGTATGTAACTGCATGATTTTGTTTGACTTGCAGTTTTTTATTTTATCGTTTGTTGAACTTCCCCATGCTATTATTGCATATGATAGATGCGGATAAATCAAATTATAATATATTTGCTTTAATTGTTTGATAGATAGATAGTGTCTTAATTTGCATATGATTCCGATGCCTCTGGAAATTTGTGAACATATGTACAAAATTTGATATGACCAGGATATAGGACAACTAAATATTTAAGATGTTT
Organism: Diadumene lineata; assembly: GCA_918843875.1. Taxonomy (NCBI): domain Eukaryota; kingdom Metazoa; phylum Cnidaria; class Anthozoa; order Actiniaria; family Diadumenidae; genus Diadumene; species Diadumene lineata. The sequence continues at coordinate 41,580,410 of OU974069.1, forward strand.
TTTTCGCTCTATTGGATGGCTTGAACCATCAATACTTTTAAGTTTAATATCTAAAGTAGCATCCTTTTTTCTTGGGGACTTTACTAACATGTAATTAGTTTTGGTAGCATTTATAGATAGTTTTTTTGGAATCACACCATATTTTCACTTTTTCCAAACCTGCGTTTATAATTGATTCGAGTTTGCAAATATTTTTGTCCGAAGCAAAAACATTGGTGTCGTCTGCAAAAATTTTAAATTTTAATACATTTGTGCAGTTAGGAAGGTCATTAATATACAATAGAAAAAGTAATGGACCAAGGGTACTTCCCTGGGGAATTCCACATGTCATTGTTAGTATGTCCGATTCAACATTGCCAATTTGAACATATTGTTGTCTATTCAAAAGATAATTGCAAAACCATTTAAGTGGAATGCCTCTAAACCCATAACATTCAAGCTTTTGTAATAGGATGTGATGATTGACTGTGTCAAATGCTTTGGAAAAATCTAGGAATATTCCACACGCATAGAGATTATTGTCAAACGTTTTTTTAAGATATTCACTAATTTCTAGTATAGCTTGAGAAGTGGAGTGTCCTTTACGGAAGCCAAATTGGTAATCAAATAATATGTTATATTTATCTATATGGTTTATGACTTGGTTGTATACTAACTTTTCAAACATTTTTGCAAATGTTGATAAGGTAGAAATAGGACAATAATTAGCAGTATCAGTGCAATTACCACCCTTATCTATTGATGTTACTTTAGATATCTTTAGAATATCCGGAACAATTCCTTGTAGTAGAGAATGATTGAAAATTATAGATAATGGCTCGCTAATGTGGTCCCTAGCAAGTTGGATGCATCTTTTTGGTATTCCTAAAGATGATTTTTTAAGTTGCAGGTTATCAATTTCATCACCTATCTCGTGTGGCGTTATTCCACGGAACATGAAACTATCAACAAGCGATCTCTTTATAAATGTTTTAGGGTCTAGATTTGTCTGCGGGAGCTCAGATGCAAGCTCATTACCTATATTTATAAAATGAGTATTTAGCTGGTTGGCGATGCTTTTCGTGTCAGTGTAGCACTTGTTTTTGTATAATAATTTTGTTATTGTTTTTTGTGCTGTATTTTATTATTTATTTATTTATTTAAGGATTTGCCTAAGGCAGGTAAATTACAATAGGACTTGAAGTCCCCTTCGAGGTAAATTACCTATATTTTGTTTTCTATTTATAATTCGTCCAATCAATTTCCAAGTAGTTTTTAGGTTTTCACAATTTTTTTCAAATTGATTTTGTAAATATTTCTTTTTTGCAATTTCTTTTATTCTGTTAAGATTATTGTTGTACGATTTATAAAGTTCTATCTTTTTAGGATCATTGCTAAGAAAGTGTGATCTAAAGAGTTTGTTTTTCTTTTTTTATCGAGGTGAGAATTGCATTAGTAATCCATGACCTTTTTAGTTGCCTTTTGTTATTAGAACTCTTTTTAAGTGGGACATACTTATTAGCTATACAATCTAGTGTGTTATTTATTTTGGTCATACTCTCGTTTACGTTTTGTGTTACCATTCCCATAAAATCGATAGATTCTATTTCCTTTATGAATGCTAATTTATCAAACTGACAAAAATCTCTAAAATATTTTGAGTCAGTTTTGGTTATGTTATTAGTTGATATGGTGCAAAGGATAGGTAGATAGTCAGTAATGTCAGCTAAGCATATTCCCGATGTTATTACATTGTGTGGAATATTTGTGTAGATATGATCAATAAGGGTTGCTGTATGGTATGTAATTCTTGTTGGTTTAGTTATCAATGGCATAAAACCTAAATCAAAAAATGTGTCCAAGACGTCGGATGTTTCTCTGTTCGTGTTGTAATTAAGTAGGTTTATATTTATATCTCCTAATAAAATTACTTCTTTTCCTTTGTTGTTTAGCATATCTAGTTGTTGTTTTAGTAAATTCCAAAAATTCTCACAATTCCCTGAGGGGTGTCGATAAATAACTCCTATGACAAGATTCTGTTGTCTTTTTCTTGTGAGTTCAACCCAACAAGATTCAAATTCTTCATTTGAGTAGTAGTAGTAGGTGTAAAATCTACGTTATTAGAAATGTAAATTCCAACACCTCCCGCAAGGGTTTTGGAATTTGTATGCAAAAAAGAATAGCCTTGTATATTAATATTGTTAATGTTTGAAGAGTTTAATTTAGTTTCCGATATTGCAATAATTTCTGGTAAAGTTTTAAAAGTAATAAGCATATCTTCTAGTGATTCTAGATTTTTCGATAGACTTCTCATGTTTAAATGAATCAATGATAATCCTCCCTGCCTGTTTGCCTTATGGAAAAGATTACCACATTGTTTAATCAAATAATATGATGAGTGAATATTCTGGTCGTTTATAGATGTATCATTCTCTTTTACAGGGTTAATAATTACATTTTCAAATAAATCATTTTTTTGAATAATTTCATCAAAAGATGTATTCACCCAACTACCTAAAGTTCTTAAGAGTTCTTGATGACTTAAGTCATAGAACGGTAGCTCTGATAACGTATTAATAGTTGATTGATTCATTGCAAAGTATAAACAAACTTGTCATGTTTAATGTAAGACAAATGTAATTTATAATTATTGTTTTCTAAGTAGTATAACATATAAATTTGTCTTAACTGATAAGTATAACTTACTTGAGCATGATCGAACCATGTTATCAGAGCATCATTATTATAGACCAAATGAATCGCCATTTAAGCTTTTTCTTGGCTTTATTCACTACACCGAAGAGCTTTTTCTTCTTTGGATTCATATCGGAAGTGATTCCGATATGAAGACAGACTCTTGTGAGCGAAGATTTAAATGTGGCAAATCTTTAGCCTTCTTCTTGTTAAGATTCTTTCGGTTGGCGTAGAATTCATTTCTGGTCTTTCTGTGCAAAAATTTAACTATTATTTTTGGTGGTACTTCTGTATTGTATGATGGAATTGGATGTGCAATTGCAATGTCGTTGTTTTGTATCTTCACGCCAATGGACTCTCCAACTGATTTTACTAAGTCTTCGCATGAGACGTCCTTCGTTAGTTTAACTCCTTGGATTTCTAGGCAATCTCGCCTTATATACTGGGCTAGGTCATCAACCTGTTTGTCAGCTTAGACTGCCTGTCTATCTACGATTTTGATGTCTTGTTTTAGAGTTGAAAGATCGGCGTCGTGCACTTTTAATCGGTTGTTGATAGTTTTCAATTGATTCAGAACTTCATCGTATTTCTTCGACACAAAATTAGTATTTGCTTTCAATTCCTCAAAGGTTTTTTCCAAAATATCCACTTTAAGAGAGATAGGTTTGATAGCTTCATCAATAAGCTTTTTCACTTGCTCAATAGTAGTTATTACAGAAAGTTTGCATCGTTTGATGGAGGAGCTGTTAGATCAGGCGTCCCTCTGCCATGATGACATGCATGCAAAAAAATTCTAGGGCCTACCTCTCAGCTTATAGAGCCCACTACTCAATTTAATAGGGCCTACCTCTCAGATTATAGAGCCTACTACTCAATTTAATAGGGCCTACCCCTCAGCTTATAGAGCCTACTACTCAATTTAATAGGGCCTACCCCTCCGCTTATAGAGCCTACTACTCAATTTAATAGGGCCTACCCCTCAGCTTATAGAGCCTACTACTAAATTTAATAGGGCCTACCTCTCAGCTTATAGAGCCTACTACTCAATTTAATAGGGCCTACCCCTCAGCTTATAGAGCCTACTACTCAATTTAATAGGGCCTACCCCTCAGCTTAATAGTGCTTACCCCTCAACTTATTAGGGGCTATCCCTCACCTTAATAGGGCTTACCCCTCAACATATTAGGGCCTACCCAAGATAGATCAAGATAGATTCAAGATATTTAATAATAATGCCTCTAATTACAAATAAGTAAAAAAAATATACAATAAATTTACGTATTTTAGGGCATCAACTAATTGTAACGGAAAGTACTGAAGAACACAATTAGTCACTAAGATATTTACAATATATGGGTCAGGAGGTCTTGAAAAAAAGTACATTTACATTACACACAGTCAAATACAAACAGAAAAAAAGAAGATCCTCAGAGTCTTCGGGTCGTAAACCATCACATTTTTTGCTCGGAGGACCAAACGAATGAAATGCGGTGGATAATTTACATCCAGGACAGATACTGGATCTTGCTTGACGTTGTAGAAGGCACAAATGTAATAATTGGACCCAAATGTAATAAAGGGCCCAAATGTAATAAACTTTGGACCCAAATGTAATAAAAGTTTATTACATTTGGGACTTTTATTACATTTGGTTCCAAAGTTTTTTACATTTAGGACTTTTATTACATTTGGGTCCTTTATTACATTTGGGTCCAGTTATTACATTTGTGCCTTCTACAACGTTTCGAGGCCTTTGAAGACATTGAAGAAGTGGTATACGTGAGTAAACTAAGCAAACGAGAAGAGAAATGATGTGCACACTAGGACGCAACAACTGATATGAGCCACGAGGCCGGGAACCTGATATTCACATACTCTACCATTCCACATTAAATCCTATTAATTATTAATATTCACTTAAACATTGTTACAATAATTAACATGGATTGTAGTTATTAATGAAGCTAGAAAAAAGTTTACTTTTAAATTTTGTTTTCTTTTCTTTTTTTAAATTTTCCTCTAAAGAATTCCATAACATTGCACCAGCAAATCTCATATTGAACTTACCATAATTGGTCTTTATATGTGCAAAACTATAATTTTCTTTGCTAGCAAATCTTGTGTTGTATTTATGTTTAGTACTAGCATGAATAAAGTATGTTTTAAATACACTGGGGAGATTTCCATGATGATAATCATACATGAAAATGATTTGTATGTGCTCTGTAGTCACTAAAATAATGTTATCAAGCGGATAACTTTCTTTTGGAGATTGAAAAGGGGTTGTAATGTAGAATCGTATGTATTACCCCAAGCTATTAAGTAAGGGTATGTCGGAGAGTAGTACTTCTTGTGACAGCTTAATAGGGCCTACCCCTCAATTTATTAGGACCTACCCCTCAGCTTAATAGGGCCTACCCCTCAACTTATTAGAACCTACCCCTCAGCTTAATAGGGCCTACCCCTCAACTTATTAGAACCTACCCCTCAGCTTAATAGGGCCTACCCCTCAACTTATTAGAACCTACCCCTCAGCTTAATAGGGTCTACCCCTCAACTTATTAGGGCCTACCCCTCAGCTTAATAGGGCCTACCCCTCAATTTGTTAGGGCCTACCCCTCAGCTTAATAGGGCCTACCCCTCAATTTGTTAGGGCCTACCCCTCAGCTTAATAGGGCCTACCCCTCAATTTGTTAGGGCCTACCCCTCAGCTTAATAGGGCCTACCCCTCAATTTGTTAGGGCCTACCCCTCAGCTTAATAGGGCCTACCCCTCAATTTGTTAGGGCCTACCCCTCAGCTTAATAGGGCCTACCCCTCAATTTGTTAGGGCCTACCCCTCAGCTTAATAGGGCCTACCCCTCAATTTGTTAGGGCCTACCCCTCAGCTTAATAGGGCCTACCCCTCAATTTGTTAGGGCCTACCCCTCAGCTTAATAGGGCCTACCCCTCAATTTGTTAGGGCCTACCCCTCAGCTTAATAGGGCCTACCCCTCAATTTGTTAGGGCCTACCCCTCAGCTTAATAGGGCCTACCCCTCAATTTGTTAGGGCCTACCCCTCAGCTTAATATGGCCTACCCCTCAACTTATTAGGACCTACCCCTCAGCTTAATAGGGCCTACCCCTCAATTTGTTAGGGCCTACCCCTCAGCTTAATAGGGCCTACCCCTCAATTTGTTAGGACCTACCCCTCAATATATTAGGGCAAACAATTTACTGATCTGTCCTTTCATATATTTTAGACTTGGTAACCTTGGGGATTTACAGAAAGCTGGTAGTTTGTTCCAGTATGTGCAACAACTGCATAAAACATATGGAAACATAGTGAGCTTCTGGTGGGGCAAGACTTACACTGTAAGTGTAGCATGTCCAACTCTTTGGAAGGATATCCAGCACATCTTTGATAGACCACGTAAGTATCGCAGACAGAATGAACATAATAGCATAACAGTTATTTTTTATATTTATTTGGTGTATTTGCAGCCGAGCTGTTCAAACTTTTTGAACCGTTAATTGGTAAAAAGAGTATCCAGTATAAAAATGGTGTGAAAGGTCGTGAGCTTCATAAATGCATTGACAGATGTTTCAGTCATGAAGCTATCAAGAACTATTTTGACTGTTTCACAGAGGTAATTGTTTTAATTTATCATAGACTCTTATCATGCTAGAATCACAGAATAAAATGATTTATTTAAAAAAATGCTTTCACTGGATTGGTCACATATAAGTTAACAAAGTTTCAAAGAGTCACTTAAATAACTGTAAATTGATGAAGAAAACGAGGCTTGTAGTGCATGCTTACCATAATGTGGTATATATATTATATTCTCCATATGATATACCTCCAACTCATGCATTTACATATTTATTTATTTATTCAATTACCTTTTCTTAATCTAAGTATTTGTTTGCTTATTTGAGTTATAGTGGTTATCCCCTGTTGTTAGTAAGACAGTACAGACACTGAGGATGGTCGTACCTGCGTCCTCAGTGGTTCTTTAACATCCACAACTGAATTAGAGAATAGAGTAGATGGGACCTGCGATTTTACGTTGTTATCCGAGAGGACGTGAAGATCTTACCATTTGCAGATAGAGAAACAAAGGCAGCAACTTCTCCTCAATAATTTTAAGATCCTGAGTGTTGGTCCGGCCAGGGCTCAAACCTGTGACCTGGACCCGCACAGTAGTCCGAAGCTCTACCAACAGAGCTAACTAGCTGAAGTAAAATAATCAATAAATCATTACAACATGGAATTATTCATTTTTTAACAATTGAAAATGATTTTTTATCAAATAAAACCTATGATCAAGTTTTCTTTAGGAAATATATGAAGTATGAGCAGCTGATCTTTATGAGCCAGGATTTAAAATGTCTTAAACCTTGTGAAGAGACAGTTGCAAATATTTTATATTGCTTTAAAAAAATCATTTTCTAAATCATATTTAGCTGAAATACTCAACAACAAACATTAATTATTTGTTTTTGGAGAAAATTCAAATTAAAGTTGTATGCAAATCAGGACGAATCTCTTGCTGATTTTAAAACTTGGTCATGGCTATGATTTTGTATTGTTTTCTCCCTCATTATTTGTGAATTTTTAATTTGAAATGAATGTTATGTGTTATTTGACTTTTATTATTTATGCATCAGGTAGTAAACAAGATGAGTGAAGACTGGTCCTCAATCCCAGAAGATCAGCATATCCCAGTGATGGAAAGTATGTTTAATCTAGCTATTAAAAGTATTGGCAGAGCAGGACTGGGTAAGACCTTTAAAGATGATAAAGAAGTGAGGAAGTTTGGTGATGCATACACAACTGTAAGTATATGCCCAAATGTACCAAGCCATTTGTCCCTGACAATTTCACTTACTGACAAGTCTTTTTTTGCAAATTTAGCTTATAGTAAAAAAACCTAGTAATTGTATCATATTTAAAATTGATATACCAATAGTGTTTTGACTGAGTTTTGGTTTTGTTTAGTGTTGGAATGAATTAGAGGCTCAACTTGGAACACCACCGCCAGAGGAAGGAAGTGACAGAGAAAAACATTTTGAAGAAGGTATGGATTAGAAGTTAGTAAATTTGAGTATAAAGGTGATTACAGTGAACTTGCCCACAGGTCAATCCACCTATGCAGACAAAGTCGCCCATCAAAAAATCACTACAGAAACTGCCTGATGTAAACTCGCCCAGCATGTAAATATGATTTGAACGTTAAAACAGAGATTCTGGTAAAGCGTGGTGGTGAGGAATCACACCAAATCACATTTGTTGACTTTTTCCGCACTTTTCCCTCTTTCAATTTAATTGAATTAAGTTAATTACAATACTTGTACATTTTGCAAGCCTCAATGCGCTTACAATAATGTAAAATAATTACAACAAATTATTGATAAATTTAAAAAAAACTATCCTTTTCACACTTCCCTACATTTTCAGTCTTGATATTTTTGTGATGATATTTCTTTCATTTTATAGCAAGTTCAAAACGTAAATATTTTAACACAAACTGTCTGCAAATAAAATTGGACAAGGAACCAGGCATTCCTAGAAATTGGATGTTGGGGCATGGGCACTAGCTACTAATCTTTGAAGACTGAAAATTGGCAGAATTGTTGTTCAATCATAGTTTTCATAAGAAATTAAATATTTTTTGGTGAAAAATATGCATCCTTCTTTCTAGAATGAAATGTTTCAAGTTTAGTTGGGTAAAGTTATTAAGAAAAAATGAATTCAGATGGATAACATGAAAATTCATGTTTTCAGCTAAGAAGTACATGCGCACTGTGATAAGGAATATGATTAAGTTAAGGAGCAAGAATCCTGATGATGTGCAAGAGAAGCTGTTTATTGACTCCTTGATCACAAATGACCAGATTGACAAAGAAGAGGTATTTTAACAAGAAATACTCTGTTAGCTGTACATAATATCTAAACTGGGTTCCCTTTAAGGTCGCAACAGGTCGCAGAGACAATTTCCCCCGTGTGTACTAAGTATTTTTGTCGGAAATTGTTGTCGTTGTGACAGAATTTTGTCCCGGCAACTTGTTGCATGAAATTCAACTGTTTGGATAGTTCAACCAGTGCACACTGAAGCGACCTGTTGCTGCGATTTGCCGCCTAGTGTGTAACGACCTTTAATGCCTTCTCGCATTTAATTTTTTTTTACTTTTCCAGACTCATACAAAATACTGTTCAAAATCATTTTAAGGTTCAGCAAAAATCCTTATCTTGATCAGATTTCATGGAAAATTAAATATTTGTTTTTTTAAGGCATTTCATGCAAAATAATTGTTTACATTCATAAGTCAGTCACAATGGAAAACGTCAAGGAAGTTCATTATTAGAGTATTCAAATACTGAAAAAAAGGTCACCGTATTGGTTTAGGAGGTATTAAAGATGTTAAAAATAACAATTTCTCAGTTTTTCACACGTTTTCACAGAAAATATCTCTCATTACCAATAAATTCAAATGAAGAATTACACTAAATGATAAAGTTGCATACAATTTCCGGTTGAATACTTTGTTTGCATAATTATGTACATTTCCAGACTCAAAACACAGCAGATGGTGAACTGTTAGTGGTTTTTGAGTCGGTTTCTTTCAATTATCACAAACAAATACATTTGCATGTACATGATGACAGATTATTTCCGGTATGAAATCTGATTGTGCATAAAGTAACATAATAAATATATATGGTTTGTAAAAAAAAACACCCTTCAAAAACCCAGTTGCTTTGTAGTAATTATAAACAAATTTAGATGTCATGTCGACCCTATGATAGTATTTACAGATACCTTAATCTAGAATGAGGTCATTACTAATCATCTATAATTTGTAATGTAATGTGGTGCTTATATATAGCGCATTTCACTCAGTCTCAATGCGCTTTACAATCTTTTTTAATATTTACAGTATGTAATCCGGATTTACAAGCATGAGGTTGATTAGTAATTAGTATGTATTAGTGTAGGCCTATCACCGAGGATGGTCGTACCTGCGTCCTCAGTCGTTCTTTTACGTCCCCCCGTTAATGGTTAATGTGTAGTGTGGCGAGACGGGACCTCCAGTTTATCGTCCTTATCCGAGAAGACGCGAACCCTTACAATTATAAATCGAAGAACATTCTCCTCAATTATTTAAAGACCCTGAGTGATGGTCCGGTTGAGGGTTCGAACCCGCAGCCTCCCGGTTAACAGCCAAGGCTCTCCCAACTGAGCTAACCTATTAATCGGTTTTTTCATTAAATATGTTAATTGTTATCATACAGCTTGAAGATGACATCTTGAGTGTAATGATTGGTGGATTCCATACGACAGCTACAAGTATGTTGTCAATATTTAGTTGGTGTAAAATGAATTAGAGACTACTTCAACTCATCCTGAGCTAGTCTGTGGGACTGGGATTTTGAGATAATAATAAAGTCTGCAAGAAAAATGCAAATCAACAAACATGGAAATATGTACAATAATTGAAACTATAATGTAAAAGGTTTTCATTAAATTAATGAATAAATTCATTATTATTTGATAATTCATTTTTCAGGATAATGGAGAATAATGATGAAATATGTAGTCATATTAAAGTGCAAGAAGTTCTTCATTTTATATCCTTCTTGTATCAAGTACTCTGACAAATACAAAAAATGTTGGTTCTTACTAAAGAAACTGCAATTCAAAATAGTTTAGTGAGTTCTGTTGTGAGATGCACTGTTATTGTGATTTAGCTAGTTCACTTGCTAATGTCACTTCATAATCTAATCCACTGTTATTATTCCTAGTGATGGTATGGTGTTTCTACTACCTGGCAGTTCACCCTGAAATCCAGGAAAAAGTTTACCAGGAATTAAAAGATGTGCTAGGTGATGAAGAAATTCAGCCACTTGTTACTGGAGAACTCAAGTAAGACTAATCTCTTGGGACCCATTAAGGTCGTTCTCTACAACATATTTTGAAACAAACAGACAGACAGGCAGACAGACAAACAAAAATCAATCTTTCAGACAATCAAAATCAGTTACCACCGTTTTAAAAACTACGCGGCCACCACAGGCAAAGTCACGACCTGCACTTTGCAATAGACTCCGCTCGTCTTGACTTGAGTTTTGTAAACGGCTTTTGTTTTGCAGATTACGTTGTCTTTTTAAAGACAATGTTGATTTGTTTCTGCTTTACAAAAATATGCTTAAGGATGTCACGCATCAATAGAGATTCCATTTGTCAATGTTTGTGGGAATGCTTTAGGATGACACACCCCAATAGAGAGATTCATTCATCAATGTTTGTGGGAATGCTTTAGGATGACACACACCAATAGAGAGATTCATTCATCAGTGTGTGTGGGAATGCTTTAGGATGACACACACCAATAGAGAGATTCATTCATCAATGTTTGTGGGAATGATTAAGAATGACACACACCAATAGAGAGATTCATTCATCAATGTTTGTGGGAATGCTTTAGGATGACACACCCCAATAGAGAGATTCATTTATCAATGTTTGTGTGAATGCTTTAGAATGACACACCCCAATAGAGAGATTCATTCATCAGTGTGTGTGTGAATGCTTAAGAATGACACACACCAATAGAGAGATTCATTCATCAATGTTTGTGGGAATGCTTTAGGATGACACACCCCAATAGAGAGATTCATTTATCAATGTTTGTGTGAATGCTTTAGGATGACACACCCCAATAGAGAGATTCATTTATCAATGTTTGTGTGAATGCTTTAGAATGACACAGCCCAATAGAGAGATTCATTCATCAATGTTTGTGTGAATGCTTAAGAATGACTCGTTAATAAAAAGATTCATTGAACCAATGCGTGTATTTGTGTTGCATGATCAGGTATTGCCGTCAAGTTCTTGATGAGACTCTGCGGTGTGCTGTCATAGCTCCCTGGGGTGCCAGAGTTCAATTGGACCATGATATTCAGATTGGTGACCATCTTGTTCCAAAAGGGGTAAAATACCTATGATGTATCCCCTTTATGTAGACTGTAATTGTCCTGTTGTTTATGGTTTTGTCCAAATGGTCGTTTAGCAGAACTAGACATTTGGTTAGAACATGTCGAAAGATGTCTACTTAAAAGTATGTAAATTATACATCTTGTTTAACCATAATAAGTTGATTTGTTTATCTGCAGACACCTATTTTGACACCATTTGGAGTTGTGCTTCAAGATCCTGAGATCTACCCAGAACCACAGAGGTGTGTATGATTAGCGACGTTGGACCGATATTGCAAATGAACTGAGAGTGTATTCATTCAAGGCTCAGGGGTACCCCTAGAGAAAATGACATGGGGAGGCTAGAATTCCCCCTAGAACCCATCGGTGGGGGATGTAAATTTAGTCAGTGAATTTACGTTTTGTCCGAAATTCAAAAGTTTAGTAATTTTGCAGTCAACCCAATCCATCAAGCAAGAAATCAATCAATCGAGTTATCCAGCTGTCCAGCAATGAATCTATCATGCTATCTTTCAATCTATCAATCCAACAATCATATTTGTATTAGTAATATATTAATAAAATGGGTTTGGATTAATATAGTGATACATTTTATTCCTACAATCTCGATATATTTGACCGATTTTCATTTGTTTAAGATTCGATCCTGATCGCTTCAATGAAGAAAACAGCAAAGAACGTCCATCGCTTGCCTATCAACCATTCGGTTTTGCTGGTAAGCGTAAATGTCCAGGTTGGAGGTTCTCATTGGCCGAAGGAACGGTGTTTTTGTCGGTGTTCTTCAGGAAGTTTAAAGTCAAGCTAGTGGAGGGACAGAAAGTCGAGCCTGTGCATCGACTTGTCACCTCTCCTAAAGAAGAATTCTATATAACTGTCACTAAAAGATAAACATCTCCTTTCCGGGCACATTACATTGCTTCCAAGTCCTCGAAAATTGATTTCAGCTAGTTTGCAAACAAGAACGCATTTTGAAACAATTTACTTGGACTTGTTATGTCGTTTGCAGAGGTGTAAAAACATTTGCCTTGCAAATTAATTTTGCATTAAGTAAAATTAACAGTACCGACTGCTAGATTGATCGTGATTGAACGTTAGTCGTTCCAGTCCCTCTCCTTGAGCACTACAAGGGAAATGGTAGTGCTATTCTGGCAATTCAAACCATTAGTCTGGTGTCTTTAAGACATTGGGACCAAGACTATGAAAGATTTTTGTAGTGCAACGTGTAATCAACGTGTAGTTTTGCCTAGCTGTCCGTTGATTTTGTGGTATTTTATCATGTAGTAAGACATTTTCAGATTTGTTAACTTAAAATGAAAAAGGGCTACAGAGGAATAGACGAGTATCATTATCTTAAGGGTATTTTTTCGGTTGTCATACGATTATTGCTGGGCCTGTTCTTCTTTAGCCTGCGTAGCGGCTCTCATGGGGAGGGGAGAGGGGATTTTGGCGAGGAGAGGGATTGAGGGCGAGGGAAAGGAAAGGGAGAGCCTGTACGCAAGCCCTATGTTTTTGTGTCTACGCCTACCTGGCACTTTCACCGGATGTAAACAAACGCTTCGCACTTTGACGTGTTGAAAATGCGCGTTTTAACATCCGATACAATTTCAACAGCTAAAGTAAGTTTGAAAACTTTATTCTTTAAACTTTTGTTTGATAAAAGTTTTGCCAGTTGAAACATGTTGATGATTAAAATTTTTATTTGATTGCATTCAAAATCCAGCAAACAAAGAATGAATGGTTCATTGGGCAAATAATTTCTGGACAGAACAAATCACTCAACAGTGAACACAACGGTTAATTATAAGCCAAGTCGAGTTTGACCTCTATATTATTTGTTATTATTTCTTAGTTCTACAAAACACAGTTATACTTAATAGATTATTAGCTAATTGAAAATATTAATGACTATATTTATAACTTTATAACGAAGCCAACAAATCTTCAAGCAAATAACCGATAATAACTACACAACAAAGCAGTAGCTGCTGATGTAGCTTAATTGCAACAAAGAATCTCTTCGCTCAGCAGTGAAATAAAATGAAAAGAATCACCGATTATTGACAGTACACGAATCTTATTATAGGATACCAATATCGTTCATTACTTGAACCACTTCAGAACTATTGCTTCGTTACTATCTTAATGCTTGATACTTGTGAAGTTTTGATAAATTCTGCGTTCGCAAAACCATTACATCCGCCAAGTTATGCTTTATATACATCTGCTTCTTGCTTTTAAAGTTGAAATTTGTAAACGAATCATTATCTATCGAAAACACTATTATCAATAACACGCTAAGTCATCTTTTCGCGCTTATTGTCAAGCTGTCAGTCACCCTTCATATTCGACCAATCAGAATTTACGGCCTCTGGCGACCGTACTGACACAAAAACATAGGGCTTGCGTGCAGGCTCTCCCTTTCCTTTCCCTAGCCCCCAATCCCCCTTCTCGCCCCAAATCCCTTCTCCCCTCCCCAAGAGAGCCGCTACGCAGGCTAGTTCTTCTTTGCCAGTTTGATTGAAGGGAATCAGGCAATAGTGCTCAAAATACATAGATTTAAAGTGGTAATTTCATTAAATGATTTATTATGAGTTATGTTTATGCTTAATATAATTAAAGTCATATTTTCATAAAATTATAAACAGAAAATTATATATCCAAACTAAACTAAATTATCACAACTCTTGAAAATGACGCCCGAGACAGTCGAAAAGTCGAGAAATCTTATCGTATTTCATAAAATTAGTAACTTTTATAAATAAAAGTTGTAGTCAAAGTATGGACTTTTGGTTTGATTTCTGATGTATTTCTTGGGTTAGCCATCCTTGACGATGTTCACTGGTTTTTACCCTCCTTGGAATCAGTGGCTATAAACTCGAAATTGTGACTTTCGTTTGTGGGTGATAAGTTACTACCGACAATTTGTGAAATTGTGACTTTCGTTTGTGGGTGATAAGTTACTACCGACAATTTGTGAAATTGTGACTTTCGTTTGTGGTTGATAAGTTACTGACAATTTGTGAAATTGTGACTTTCGTTTGTGGGTGATTAGTTACTACCGACAATTTGTGGAATTGTGACTTTCGTTTGTGGGTGATAAGTTACTACCGACAATTTGTGAAATTGTGACTTTCGTTTGTGGGTGATAAGTTACTACCGACAATTTGTGAAATTGTGACTTTCGTTTGTGGGTGATAAGTTACTACCGACAATTTGTGAAATTGTGACTTTCGTTTGTGGGTGATAAGTTACTACCGACAATTTGTGAAATTGTGACTTTCGTTTGTGGGTGATAAGTTACTACTGACAATCTGTCTAATATTTCATCCACATCGCCGAGCAACTCTAACAAAGACCAGTGCGCCGTGGGTCAAGCCCAGTTTCCCTATAATCGCTGACGATCGCTGACGATCGCTGAAATTACTGATCAGATCACTGTCAATTTCAGGCTTGTGTATACATTTAGTCGCCAAAGTTATGATCCAGTGAGTGTATGTTTCCCTATAATCGCTCACGATCGTTGACATAATTTTTAGCGATCAGCGGCGATCGTGAGTGACTATTGGAAACAGGATTAAGTCATCAAGAAAACTGTTAGTAGCTGCTACAGCATATACTATTTACGAACATGATTTCGGCCAGGTAGAGTTCGCTAGCTAAGGCCAGATACATGAATAAAGGTAAAAATAGAAATTGTCTTTTGTTTATCCTCGGATTTGAGAGTAGCACGAAACTCCTAACCCCTACACACGACTGATGGATTAGCTTTTTCTCCTTTACTCATTTCGCGCACACTCTTCTTAAAACCGATTATTAAGATTTCTCAGTTGACATTACTCAACATGCATTTTAACTTCATGAAAGGTGTCCAAATAAATTTTCGCTGAATGCGAAGCTGATCTGACATCTGACTGTATTTGAAACTTTGCTTTAACTGTAATATCTTTTAATGATAGCTCACGAAATGTGAGAATTTTCAGTAACAAGATCACCCACACGATTCGAAATGCCTTGCCTTATGGTGATAACTTACTGTCGACCGAAGAGTTCGTACTTTTGTACGTCCTGAACAAGTCCACAAATCCTGATTTTCCGTACTGGTCCGTACTGGCAATACCGTAGTTTTGATCTGGATCTTTTTTGTGATGATGGATGCCGTGCTGAGTTTCGCTTTCTGAAGAACGATATATGTATCTATTGAAAGATGTTTTGGACATACCGGATAATATCATGATGATATGCTCTAATCGACTGCGTGGATGAAACTGAAGCACTCTGTATTCTTATACAACAGTTTCCCTCTCTTCAGTATACTTTCTTGTAATTAATAAGTAATGAAGTAATACACAGAAAAAAAAACACAACAGAAAATAAAAAGAAATTAAAGCGTGATCAAGATAGTGATAGGCGTTTCCACTTTCCTTCGTACCGGGATTGAACTGTTTGCATCTGAGAGCTACAGAAAAAAATTGAAATCGGTGATTTATAATCAAAATCAAGGAGTAAGAGTAATGATATTACGTCATTTCTGAAGGAAATAAAAGTGTAGTTTGACTTGAATAAGTTATTTTTCGTTTTTGTATCTAATTAACTTACCATTTATTTGCATCAACCTTCAGCTTCCAGCGACGCCGAAAGTAATAAAAAATCGACTGAAACAGGCTTTGTTTCTTTAGTAGTTTCACGTTTGTTTTGTTACTTATTTCCTTCTTTTCACTGTCAATTAACATATTGCAACACCAAGAGCGCATGTTGGTATGTGCTGAAAAAGTCCAAAAAATGGTTGAGTTGATTTGTGAATTTTGCAACTAAATGAGGTGTTGATTATGTTTTATTTCACAATCTTTCAATGGAGTCTGGACGAATGGAAAGATTCTTTTAGAAAAGATATCTGACCAGAAATAATATAGAACGAAAAATTAGAGTGCAAACACTAGAGTGAGTGCATGCACTAAAAGTGTGCAACCTAAATACCACTAAATAGTACGTGTTATTTTATGCCAATTCTATTGTTTTCTTTTGTTTGATTAGTGCTATTTACTACTAAATAGTGATAACTGTTGCACACCACACATTTAGTGTTTGCACTCTAAATGTGTGCACTATTTAGTAGTAAATAGCAAATTAAACAAGAAATATCACTATTTAGTGGTTTTTATGTTGCACACTTTTTGTGCGTGCTCTCTATCATGATAGTAAAAAGCACTAATTAAACATAAGTAAACAATAGAATTAGCATAAAATATCACTATTTAGTGGCAATTATGTTGCACACTTTTAGTGCGTGCACTCTATAAAATCGCTATTTTAAACTTTCTCAGAACTGAACAAAAATGGTAATAGCATAAGCCCATAGTGGAATGCATGGGTTGTATTTTAAAGTTACAAAAACTTTATTTGAAGTTTTGCGGCAATAAATAGCACTTGTTTGATTGTATGTTCACTCCCGCATTGAAATTTCACGACGACGCGAAAAGCACGACATTCACGGCGGTTTTTACTTCCCTGAACTGACACGCATATAACAGCATGGACAATTTATTCCTTCAACATCTAAATACAAACTTTGTATGGGATATTCCAATGCTATGGATAGTTACTTTATAAAGGGCTTTATTGCATGATCCTATGGCTTAAACGACGTCGTATTTGCCGACGTCGCAGATGCGTAAGCTCCCTTGATGCGTGGAGAACGTGAAGCAGTTTTAATTTCATTCTTATCAATGGTTCTTTTTTGTTTCTTTTGTTCTTCGAACATCTTAATAATATTCAAACTAGAAATGTATTTCCTTTCATGGTTATATCCTTTCGATTTTTATCAATGTCACAACTAGCAAGTTCTTTCTATCCGTTCAAGCGAGACACACCTCTTCCACGTAATGTTCAGCTCTAGCTGTGTATCATTTGTAACTCCGGTTCAACCTCTCGATGAATAATGATGACACTTGATCATTCTAATTGATACTTATATGTACAATGTCTGTTTGACGTCTGTTTGCTCTATTATTTGTGCCGTCAATCACGCTACTTTGTACAACTGTAATGTGGTTGATTTGTAATGCTATCCTACGTAACCTGTGTAAGCATCTGACTGTATATTATATGCAACCTACATTCACAGTTTATTCAAGATTGTTTGCCACCGATTGCTTAGACGGCTCTTATTTGGCTTGAAGGTTAGTTCAACGGGATATATCATTGGAATATTTCATGAAAATACGTGGTTTTTGTAGGGATTAGCTGCCTTATAGCTGTGCCAGTTATCAGTTCTCGGGGTTTTCATGTTTAAGTTTAATAAAAGAGTGCAGTATTTCATATATCATTTACTTTTGATCAAAAACGCCGAGGACAGTTAGACAAAATGTTCCATGTGTCTAATGGGAGAGCGTTTTACATTAAATTGGCACACCCTTAGAAGACCTTAGATCGAATCTCACGTCAGTCTAGGGTAGCCAATGATCCATGATATAGATATATGATATATATATATATATTTGATATGCTCTCACAAAGACATCTCAGAATATTGTATAAAAAAGCAAAGGAAACACCATATTATCGCAAAAAAGCCGTTTGTCGATAGTTCGTCCGATTCATTTTCTGTTGTCCTTCAAGAATACCAATGCTCATCCCACAAATATTTCTTTTATTTTAAAAATAAACGTCATAGAATTTCGGGAACGTTGTGAAAAACAGTAATCATATGATTTCATCTATTTCAATGCCTTTGGTCTTTGATTTGTTGATAGTGCACAAGTTACCGCTCATTATTATATTCCATGCTTCCCTTCGAGCGTGTTAGCTAAACGACCTTGGAAAGGACACGACTTTGAATACCCGTGTAAACTCATTACACTTGTGGGATATTTCTATTTTCAGTATGTTAAATTATTTGTGCTTATCAGTGGTGCTATCGTTGGCCTACGCGCATGTCCATGGACCAGCTGGACCGGTTGGAATAACGCCAAAAGGTACAAGAAGATAATTCAAGTTTTTTATTCTTGTTCCATTACCTCAGTTGAGTAATCATTTGCTTCAAGTAAGACTTCTTCTTTCTGTTATTTTTGCTTCACAAAGATGTCGTTTGTTGGTGTCTGCTTGAAATGCTTAGACGGGCATTTTGCATGACAAGATAATCAAATGCCCCTGTTATATTCCCTGTTATTATTTCTGTGTGCGCGTACTCCTTAAAACAAAAGTAGGCCCAGCTCTGCTCTAAGAAGTCGTCCCAAAGAATATCACGTGAACGGCAAAAACTGCCTTCCAGCGAGTAGTCTGAGAGAGAATTAAACATTGTCACTATACATTGCATTAGCCGCGTTTTGGAATGTACGGTAGGAAAGCAATTTTGATATTTTTAGCTATTTATTTACAAGTTTTGATTGTTTACATAAGAGATGTTTACAAAGCTAATATATTTTCAAAGGAAACTGTAAATGTACGTAAAAGTGCGTGTTTGACAACTTCAGTTCGTCTACACCGAATTAAACTTGAATTTTAATTTCAACGTCTTCGTTACTTGACAAAAGGGAAGGGAAAATACAAAAGTATATTATAATCTATCACTTCAAGCGTAAAAATGCACATTTTCTCGTCTTATCGACTAAGGCGTATCAAAACTTCCAATCACAAAAAATGATCGCCGACGAAAGCATTGTTGCTACACTTTTCGTAACTTGCTACATATTTAGCATCTAACCAATCTTTGTATGTTTTTCCTTCTAAATTATTCTTTTGTGTAGTTTTTGCCACTCTTTTATTGTGTCGAAATGTCGTTTTCGTCATGAATTCGTTCGTATGCCATGTGCCGCCATCGTCAGGGACAAAAAAGTTTTACCTAGGATCAATGTGAAATATCGCTCTTTTGACCGTGAAAAACTACTAAAAAAAAAAGAAAAAAGAAAAAAGAAAAAGAAAAAAAAAAGAAAAAAAAAAAAGAATACTAGGAATCCACCATTAAAGTGACAAATCAAACGGTCAAAATTATTTGCGAATAATGCTACGAGTTTATCGTAATGTTTCAATTTCAACGTACTGTTTTCCTCAGTTCTAGTCAATCAGTGTCAATGTCTAATTCCGTAGAACCAAAATCAAGTCCTGAGCTGTCAGGTCATCTATTCCATGGAGACATCAAACTGACTCCAATGGAGGAGATGAACATGGAAAAGTACGGTAACCCTTATGGGATAAGTGAGGACGTTGGTAGAGCAGCCAGTAGTAACGATGACAAAAGATGGCCTAACGCAATCATTCCTTATGAATTGGATTGCTCAGTCGGTAAGAATTTAAGTGTCTTTTCATAGTCCAATTATCCCGATATAGAATAACATCACACAATGATAAGAACAGCGGTGATGAAACTGGTCGCAATGACAATAGTGTGTGATCTGTTTGAGTCTCATCTGGGATTGTTTGACCTTATCCTCAATGAGAGACCCTTGAATAATCGATGTTATTCGTTAATGGGCGATAACTGGCTTATAGGACCTGTTCTTCGGTGAGGAGAGGTCTAGTATCACATCATTCTATTGATATTATAGTTCTCACTTTGAGTATCTTTTCACAGGTGTTTACATAGCTTTCCATATTTTGCAACATAATATTTAATGCTGTTTTTATCGTTTGCAGCCAACATGGAAAGTGCTGTCTCATCAGTCAAGAAAGCCATAGCAGTATGGGAAAGTAAAACATGTCTTCGATTTAAGAAGAAGACTACCGAGACAGCTTACTTGCAATTCTTTAGAGGATCAGGGTAAGTCATTTCGATCATAACGTTAAAAAATCGAACGGTTGGTCTCTACATATAGCCATCTGTGGGAGTTCGTGGGTCGTTATATAACGACCCCAAGAACTCTTGCATTAAGGCTAAATATTAAATGACTAATGGTATTACAATATATTACACTTGTAAGCATTAATTAACAACAACTAAAGTTATTAATTGATCTACAATGAGGACGGACAGATTTCAAAGTTTGAATTCTAGAGTTATCAAAAAAAAAAAAAAAAAAACAACTTCAAGGGCGTGAACTCCTGCAACATAGGGGGTGACAGCAAGAGATGAAACAAGACAACTTCAAGGGCGTAAACTCCTGCAACATAGGGGGTACTAGCAAGTGATTAAACAAGACAACTTCAAGGGCGTAAACTCCTGCAAAATAGGGGGTAACAGCAAGAGATGAAACAGGACAACTTCAAGGGCGTAAACTCCTGCAACATAGGGGGTACCAGCAAGAGATGAAACAAGACAACTTCAAGAGCGTAAACTCCTGCAACATAGGGGGTACCAGCAAGAGATGAAACAAGACAACTTCAAGGGCGTAAACTCCTGCAACATAGGGGGTGACAGCAAGAGATGAAACAAGACAACTTCAAGGGCGTAAACTCCTGCAAAATAGGGGGTGACAGCAAGAGATGAAACAAGACAACTTCAAGGGCGTAAACTCCTGCAACATAGGGGGTACTAGCAAGTGATTAAACAAGACAACTTCAAGGGCGTAAACTCCTGCAAAATAGGGGGTAACAGCAAGAGATGAAACAGGACAACTTTAAGGGCGTAAACTCCTGCAACATAGGGGGTACTAGCAAGTGATTAAACAAGACAACTTCAAGGGCGTAAACTCCTGCAAAATAGGGGGTAACAGCAAGAGATGAAACAGGACAACTTCAAGGGCGTAAACTCCTGCAACATAGGGGGTACTAGCAAGTGATTAAACAAGACAACTTCAAGGGCGTAAACTCCTGCAAAATAGGGGGTGACAGCAAGAGATGAAACAAGACAACTTCAAGGGCGTAAACTCCTGCAACATAGGGGGTACTAGCAGTGATTAAACAAGACAACTTCAAGGGCGTAAACTCCTGCAAAATAGGGGGTACCAGCAAGAGATGAAACAAGACAACTTCAAGGGCGTAAACTCCTGCAAAATAGGGGGTACCAGCAAGAGATGAAACAGGACAACTTCAAGGGCGTAAACTCCTGCAACGTAGGGGGTGACAGCAAGAGATGAAACAAGACAACTTCAAGGGCGTAAACTCCTGCAAAATAGGGGGTGACAGCAAGAGATGAAACAGGACAACTTCAAGGGCGTAAACTCCTGCAAAATAGGGGGTGACAGCAAGAGATGAAACAAGACAACTTCACTGGCGTGACCTCCTGCAACATAAGGAGTGACAGCAAGAGATGGAACAGGACTATTTTAATTATTGTAAATATCTACATTTTCAAACTTATGTTTGCCATTTGATATATTAATAAACTTATTATTATTATTAGGACTAATGTGTTTTCTTGAAGTACGCATGACTACACATTTGTCTAGGTTGAAATGTAAGCCCCAGGTTACGGACCAGATATATAAGCTATTTAAATCGTCCTGTAAGTATTTACAGTCACTAGTACATCTGATAGTTCGGAAGCATTTTGCGTCATCAGCGAAGAGCGCAATAGATGAACCCTTCTTGGTATGTCATTGATGTAGCTAGAGTACGAACATAAACGGTCCACACAGATTGCCCTGTACGTAGGACTCCTGAGGTGACGTGATGACAAGATGAAAAAGGGCCTTGGACCAGGACTCACTGCGAACAAAAGTTTAGATAATTTACTTAACCATTAATGTAAAGTACCATCGATGCCATAAAGTGAGAGTTTCAACAGTAATAGATTGTGGGGGACGGAGTCAAACACCTTGCTGAAATCCAGATAGATGGTGTCAGTTTCATCTCCAGCATCTAAAGTGAAACCCAGGTCGTGGAGAACTGCAAGTAGTTGGGTAACGCATGACCTTTTTCCCACAAACCCATGCTGGCAGGAAGACAGGCTATTAGATAGAATTGGCATAACTTCTTCAGAATTCAGCGTTCACACAATTTGCTGAGTGATGATAATGATATGGGCCTATAATTAGATATTGTGGATCTTTCTCCCTTTTTGAATGCCGGGATTACGTTAGAACGTTTCCAGTCGGTTGGTACTTTCTCCCATTTTAAGTGAATGATTAAAGAGACTGCATAATGAAGGTGCTAGTTTATAACAATAAAAAATAAATAATAATAATAATGATAATAATAATAATAATAATAATAATAATAATAATAATAATAATAATAATAATAATAATAATAATAATGTGAGGTGCTTATATAGCGCATTTCATACATCTCAATGCGCTTTACAATTTTTTTTTCTATTTATACAGGCCGCTATTTAAGGCGCAATTTTGCTGCCACGCGGCTTACAATCATGAGGGGTTAGTAGTTAGCGTGAATTAGTATGATCAGGCCACACACACCGGGGATTCCCTACTCTTTTCGAACAGTAGTGTGGGTTCTTTAACGTCCCTCTAATACAGATTAGTGAATGAAGTGTAGAGAGACGGGACCTTCGGCTTTACGTCGTTATCCGAGAGGACGTGAAGATCTTACCATATGTAGATGGAAAAACAAAGGCAGCAACTTCTCCTCAATTATTTTAAGACCCTGAGTGTTGGTCCGGCCACAGGGATCGAACCCGTGACCTCCCGCACTGTAGTCCGATGCTCTACCTACTGAGTTAATAAAATAGGTGTATCTACTTTGTAGATGTTGGGGACACGTTGGCCATACAGCAAACTGGATGAGTCAAATTTCTATTGGAGTAAACTGTGATTTCCAACATGTAATGGAGCACGAGATTGGTCATGCTGTAGGCTTTTGGCATGAGCATAGCAGACCCGACCGTGACGATCATATCAAAGTTCTATGGGATAATGTTTTGCCTGGTATGTTAGTACTAGTATATTAATACTATATTAATGTAAGAATGAAGTAAAGCATCACAGCGATGTGTTTGCATCAACCTTGTTGGAACACTATAGATATACACCCCAACAATGAACAACAACAGCAACAACATGTTTATTTGTTTCTATGAATGCATAATTTATATTAAGTCAGTAAATAAGGTATTTTTTTTAAATCAAGATTTTCACAGTTTATAGTAACATTTTCTGAAATTTAAACCTTTCAAATTTCAGACTATATTTAAAGTGATAGACATATAAGTACTAGGATTCAAAACACATTCTAAAATTAATAATCAGGACTTGAGGATGCATTTGCCAAGAGAACCTGGGGCACTGAGGTAGTGGACTTTGGCAGTTCATACGACTTTGCCTCTATCATGCATTACCCATTTACTGCCTTTTCCAAGAATGGACAACCAACAATCAAGAATATAGTCAGCATGAATGGCAAGACACCATATATTGGGCTTAGCGCTGATGATGCTCTACAAACTAATGCTATGTACAAATGTGATGGTATGTATATCCGGGTATTTGAACAGCATTCGCTTGTTTTCATAAGCAATCGATTATATATATCAATATCCGTTTTTGCGGAATATCCAAAAAATGACAATAAACTGTACCACATTACAAACGTGCATTCACTTGGTTCATTAAAAGTATCAAAGCAGTCCATACTAGAAATTTACTGGTTATTGTCTATATAATTATGTACTTAATTGACTCCTTTTTAATGTTTCTCAGCTGTCATGAGTAAACGGATGTTGGACGACTTCGTGTCACACTTCCAACCCAAGCCACGAATTGTGAAAAGATGTAAGTTGACTTTGCTTGTCGCTAGTCGATGTATATATGTTTTTGTTCTGATGCTGTCATTTTTAATCTCACTATCCATGCATGTTATATAAGCTCTCGTCCAAACTACAGATCTCCATTAATC
The DNA here is from genome assembly GCA_918843875.1 of Diadumene lineata. Lineage (NCBI taxonomy): Eukaryota > Metazoa > Cnidaria > Anthozoa > Actiniaria > Diadumenidae > Diadumene > Diadumene lineata. Next base: position 41,604,792 of record OU974069.1, read on the forward strand.
TGGAACAGTTTTATGCAAATTCAATTATTAATGGTACAGTTGGTACAGTTCGATCTAAAAAGTATAGTCTTATGAATGATATTACAAGCTTTCTTGTTGATACCGGCTCTGCTGTCTATAACATTGTTGCTGTTGATACTGGTGCTGCTGTTGATACCAGTGATGCTGTTGATACTAGTGCTGCTGTTGATACCAGTGCTGCTGTTGAAACCAGTGATGCTGTTGATACCAGTGATGCTGTTGATACCAGTGCTGCTGTTGATACCAGTGCTGCTGTTGATACCAGTGATGCTGTTGATACCAGTGATGCTGTTGATACCAGTGCTGCTGTTGATACCAGTGCTGCTGTTGATACCAGTGATGCTGTTGATACCAGTGCTGCTGTTGATACTGGTGCTGCTGTTGATACCAGTGCTGCTGTTGATACTGGTGCTGCTGTTGATACCAGTGATGCTGTTGATACCAGTGCTGCTGTTGATACTGGTGCTGCTGTTGATACCAGTGCTGCTGTTGATACCAGTGATGCTGTTGATACCAGTGCTGCTGTTGATACTGGTGCTGCTGTTGAAACCAGTGATGCTGTTGATACCAGTGATGCTGTTGATACCAGTGCTGCTGTTGATACTGGTGCTGCTGTTGAAACCAGTGATGCTGTTGATACCAGTGATGCTGTTGATACCAGTGATGCTGTTGATACTGGTGTTGCTGTTGAAACCAGTGATGCTGTTGATACCAGTGATGCTGTTGATACCAGTGCTGCTGTTGATACTGGTGCTGCTGTTGATACCAGTGATGCTGTTGATACCAGTGCTGCTGTTGATACTGGTGCTGCTGTTGATACCAGTGATGCTGTTGATACCAGTGCTGCTGTTGATACTGGTGCTGCTGTTGATACCAGTGCTGCTGTTGATACTGGTGCTGCTGTTGATACCAGTGATGCTGTTGATACCAGTGCTGCTGTTGATACTGGTGCTGCTGTTGATACCAGTGCTGCTGTTGATACCAGTGATGCTGTTGATACCAGTGCTGCTGTTGATACTGGTGCTGCTGTTGATACTGGTGCTGCTGTTGATACTGGTGCTGCTGTTGATACCAGTGATGCTGTTGATACCAGTGATGCTGTTGATACCAGTGCTGCTGTTGATACCAGTGATGCTGTTGATACCAGTGCTGCTGTTGATACTGCTGCTGCTGTTGATACCAGTGCTGCTGTTGATACCAGTGCTGCTGTTGATACCAGTGATGCTGTTGATACCAGTGCTGCTGTTGATACTGGTGCTGCTGTTGATACCAGTGCTGCTGTTGATACCAGTGCTGCTGTTGATCTCGTTATGTCCCGATATTCTGATTCAATCATCAATAGTGAACCAACCATTGATCGCTTTCTATCGGATCATGCATCTATTATCTTCAACCTTGAACTTACAAAAGCAGAAGCTCCTGTACGCAGAATACAATATAGAAAGATCAAGTCAGTTAATATAAATAATCTCAAAAACGATCTTGCCGACAGCGAGCTATGTAAAAATAACCAGGACGTGAACACACCTACAAATCTGGATCGACTGGTACAAGATTACGATACTACACTCAAAAAACTAACAGAACACCACGCCCCATTAAAAGAAAAAACATTAAAAATACGTACATCGGCACCGTGGTATAATGCTCAAATTGACGCCGCAAAAAGGCTACGCAGAAAGAAAGAAAGAGCATGGAGAAAGTTAAAAACACCTGACGCTCTTCAACAATTCAAAACTCAGAGAAACTATGTGACATACCTAATAAATCAAGCTAAACGTGAATATTTTACTGACTTTGTATCTGACAATAGCGACAACCAGGCAAAGCTGTTTAGAGTTTCCAAAGCACTACTACTCCCTAAGAATGACTTGTGTTTTCCAAATCATTCAAACAAGAATAAACTCTGTGATAATATTGATGAGTACTTTGTGAACAAGATCTCCAAAATTCGAAACGAAATTGACCATATGGATTCTACGTGTACCCCAGTACCTGATGTCACACTACCAGCAGGTTGTACTACCTTACATGGCTTTAAGCAGCTGACAGAAGAGGAAGTCTCCACTCTCATTTCATCTTCTGCTAAAAAGCATTGCACATTGGATCCAATGCCCACCTCACTAGTTACAGATTGTTTGGATGTCCTGTTGCCAGTTATAACAAAGATCATCAACTCATCTTTAGCGTGTGGTCACTTCCCTACAACATGGAAAGAAGCAATGATAAAGCCTATCCTCAAAAAATCCGGACTCGATGCTACTTTCAACAACCTTCGTCCAATCAGTAATCTCAAATTCATCTCCAAATTAACTGAACGAGCCGTATACAATCAAACATATGATCATCTTGTAAATAATAACTTACTTCCAGTGCTACAGTCGGCCTACAGGCAGCGATATAGTACTGAAACAGCCTTACTTAAAATACAAAATGACATTCTCCTTAGTATGAACAGACAACACGTTACTCTTTTAGTGCTTCTGGATTTGAGTGCTGCTTTTGATACGGTGGATCACGGTATCCTGTTAAGACGATTAGAAACGTCATTCGGTATATCTGGCAAAGCATTGAGTTGGTTTACCTCCTATCTGTCAAGTCGATGTCAGAAAGTTACTTTGGAAGGAGGTGTCTCAAAAGAATTCAACCTCTCAACCCATGGACTACCACAAGGATCCTGTCTTGGACCAATGCTCTTTACTCTCTATTCAAGTAAATTATTCAACATCATCGGTGATCACCTTCCGTCAGCACACGCATACGCAGATGACACGCAGTTGTATTTATCTTTCAAACCTGGTTCAAGTGTCGACGAAGAACAGTCGTTAGCCGCAATGAAAGCGTGCATTTCAGCTATTCGTGCATGGATGGTAACGGACAAACTGAAACTTAACGATAGTAAAACTGAATTCCTGATAATTGGGACAAAACAACAACTACGCAAAATTAATAACAACAAACTATCTGTTGGAGACTCTTTCATTGAATCAGTTACAACAGCTAGGAACTTGGGAGTTACTTTTGATGAGAATATGGTTTTGTTACCTCAAATAAATAATGTCTGTAAAAATGCATTTTATTACATTTATAACATAAGAAGAATAAGGAAATATTTATCTATTGAAGCTACTAAGACTCTCGTTCATGCCGTTGTGATGGGACGAATAGACTATTGTAACAGTCTGCTGTATGGTCTACCAGCAACATCAATATTCAAACTACAACGAGTGCAGAATGCAGCAGCACGATTAATAACAAATACATCGAGATATAGTCACATCACCCCTGTGTTGTACTCACTACATTGGTTACCAGTTAAAGAAAGGATAAAATACAAGATCTTAATTATGTCTTTCAAGGCTATGCATGGACTAGCGCCCAACTACATCTGCAACCTTGTAACGGTACAGAAACCAAGTAGTTATTCTCTACGTAGAAACAGTGAACTGTTGCTAAAACCATACAGTACAAAAACACTAAAAACGTTAGGCGACAGAGCCTTTTCAGCGGCTGCACCGTCAATTTTTAATTCTCTACCAAATAACATTAGGAAGGAGGACAATTTTAATAAATTTAAATCTTTAGTGAAGACTTATTTATTCAAATTAGCATATGAACATTTTAATTAAGTGATTTTATTATGTATACATTCATATTTCATATTTTATATTATATATAATATAGGTTTTTTACATTTCTTATATTATTATATTCATCAATTATATGTATATATCTGTATATTTTTATTATCATCGATGTAAATTATTTATTATTTTCAATATTTTCATTACAGTTTATGATATTGTATTATTTTATCCAGCGCATTTGATCATATTCACATGTAATTTGCGCTTTATAAGTATTAAATATTATTATTATTATTATTATGATACTGGTGCTGCTGTTGATACCAGTGCTGCTGTTGATAACAGTGCTGCTGTTGATTCCAGTGCTGCTGTTGATACTGGTGCTGCTGTTGATACCAGTGATGCTGTTGATACCAGTGATGCTGTTGATACCAGTGCTGCTGTTGATACCAGTGATGCTGTTGATACCAGTGCTGCTGTTGATACCAGTGATGCTGTTGATACCAGTGCTGCTGTTGGTACTGGTGCTGCTGTTGATACCAGTGCTGCTGTTGATACCAGTGCTGCTGTTGATACCAGTGCTGCTGTTGATACCAGTGATGCTGTTGATACCAGTGCTGCTGTTGATACTGGTGCTGCTGTTGATACTGGTGCTGCTGTTGATACCAGTGCTGCTGTTGATACCAGTGCTGCTGTTGATACTGGTGCTGCTGTTGATACCAGTGCTGCTGTTGATACTGGTGCTGCTGTTGATACTGGTGCTGCTGATGTTGATACCAGTGCTGCTGTTGATACTGGTGCTGCTGTTGATACCAGTGCTGCTGTTGATACCAGTGCTGCTGTTGATACCAGTGCTGCTGTTGATACCAGTGCTGCTGTTGATACTGGTGCTGCCGTTGATACCAGTGCTGCTGTTGATACCAGTGCTGCTGTTGATACCAGTGCTGCTGTTGATACCAGTGCTGCTGTTGATACTGGTGCTGCCGTTGATACCAGTGCTGCTGTTGATACCAGTGATGCTGTTGATACCAGTGCTGCTGTTGATACCAGTGCTGCTGTTGATACCAGTGCTGCTGTTGATACTGGTGCTGCTGTTGATACCAGTGCTGCTGTTGATACTGGTGCTGATGTTGATACCAATGATGCTGTTGATACCAGTGCTGCTGTTGATACTGGTGCTGCTGTTGATACTGGTGCTGCTGTTGATACCAGTGATGCTGTTGATACCAGTGCTGCTGTTGATACCAGTGATGCTGTTGATACTGGTGCTGATGTTGATACCAGTGATGCTGTTGATACTGGTGCTGCTGTTGATACCAGTGATGCTGTCGATACCAGTGCTGCTGTTGATACCAGTGCTGCTGTTGATACCAGTGATGCTGTTGATACCAGTGATGCTGTTGACACTGGTGATGCTGTTGATACCAGTGATGCTGTTGATACTGGTGCTGCTGTTGATACCAGTGATGCTGTTGATACTGGTGTTGCTGTTGATACCAGTGATGCTGTTGATACCAGTGCTGCTGTTGATACCAGTGCTGCTGTTGATACCAGTGATGCTGTTGATACCAGTGATGCTGTTGATACTGGTGCTGCTGTTGATACCAGTGATGCTGTCGATACCAGTGCTGCTGTTGATACCAGTGATGCTGTTGATACCAGTGCTGCTGTTGATACCAGTGCTGCTGTTGATACTGGTGCTGCTGTTGATACCAGTGATGCTGTTGATACCAGTGCTGCTGTTGATACCAGTGATGCTGTTGATACCAGTGATGCTGTTGATACCAGTGATGCTGTTGATACCAGTGCTGCTGTTGATACCAGTGATGCTGTTGATACCAGTGCTGCTGTTGACACTGGTGATGCTGTGGACACTGGCGCTGACAATATAGCCCTTAATCAGTATTAGTACCACTTTTATCACTTTATGTCTTATAGCCGAAACCTGCAACGATAAGTCAACTTACTGTAGAAGCTACAAAGAATCAGGTCTTTGTGTAGAGCATGCTGACAATTTACTGTATTGGTGCCCTGTGACATGTGATATGTGTTATTCAGGTATGGCGTCATTTTGAAATAATACATTTCTTAGAATATAAAAAAAAAATTGTCGTAAATTACTAAAACAAAAAAACTGTACATTGTCTTTTTAGAAGCATGCATAACAGGAAATTAGTTATATACATGTTATGGTTTGAATACAAGAGTAAGGAATGGGAACAAGTTGTCATCCACTGGATGACAGTGTAAACAAAGACCGTTAGCTAGCTCTGTGTTTGCATGCAGGTTTAAATAAGAAACACGTTGTTATCTATTCCTTATCTTTACATGTTCTGATTAACAGACGATTGTATGGACAAGAAAGGACACTGCAAATCTTGGGCTGCAGCTGGTGATTGTCAGTCCAACCCTGACGTCATGAAACAAGAGTGCCCGTATTCTTGTAAATTCTGTGGACCCAGTAAGTTATACTAAACAAAATCGTATGGAAAGTTTATATATAAATGACATTGAAAACCTATTGGTATATCGCATATCGTAAGAGTCCAATTTGATTCAAGGAAAACTGCGTGCTGCCCCGTCCTCGCTGCACTCAAATGTCACTTCTATATATTATTTCATCCAACTTTGCATTATTTACTATCAAATGCACATCAATCATTTATGTACTATTTCACTATTTTTCATATATTTCTGCTTTGTTACTAGAACCGCCGACTCCAGTTGTTCCAACTACAAAACACCAGTGTGGAACAGAACCTCCAAAGACATCAGGTGATATTTATGTTTTAAAAGTTTTAAATTTATCAAAAAATATGTGGCCGGTTGTTCAAAATCTAAATAGAATAAGCAACCTGCGTAAAAATAGCATTTGATATATCCATATAAGGCTTGGATAGTGCTATTGGTGGGATAGTGCTATTGGTTGGATAGTGCTATTGGTTGGATAGTGCTATTGGTTGGATGGTGCTATTGGTTGGATAGTGCTATTGGTTGGATAGTGCTATTGGTTGGATAGTGCTATTGGTTGGATAGTGCTAGTGGTTGGATAGTGCTATTGGTGGGATAGTGCTATTGGTTGGATAGTGCTATTGGTTGGATAGTGCTATTGGCTGGATAGTGCTATTGGTTGGATAGTGCTATTGTTTGGATAGTGCTATTGGTTGGATAGTGCTATTGGTTGGATAGTGCTATTGGTTGGATAGTGGTAGTGGTTGGATAGTGCTAGTGGTTGGATAGTGCTATTGGTTGGATAGTGCTATTGGTTGGATAGTGGTAGTGGTTGGATAGTGCTAGTGGTTGGATAGTGCTATTGGTTGGATAGTGGTAGTGGTTGGATAGTGCTATTGGTTGGATAGTGCTATTGGTTGGATAGTGCTATTGGTTGGATAGTGGTAGTGGTTGGATAGTGCTAGTGGTTGGATAGTGCTATTGGTTGGATAGTGCTATTGGTTGGATAGTGCTATTGTTTGGATAGTGCTATTGGTTGGACAGTGCTAGTGGTTGGATAGTGCTATTGGTTGGATAGTGCTATTGGTTGGATAGTGCTATTGGTTGGATAGTGCTATTGGTGGGATAGTGCTATTGGTTGGATAGTGCTATTGGTGGGATAGTGATGTTGGTTGGATAGTGCTGTTGGTGGGATAGTGCTATTGGTTGGATAGTGCTATTGGTTGGATAGCGCTATTGTTTGGATAGTGCTAGTGGTTGGATAGTGCTAGTGGTTGGATAGTGCTAGTGGTTGGATAGTGCTATTGGTTGGATAGTGCTATTGCTTGGATAGTGCTAGTGGTTGGATAGTGCTATTGGTTGGATAGTGCTAGTGGTTGGATAGTGCTATTGGTTGGATAGTGCTGTTGGTGGGATAGTGCTATTGGTTGGATAGTGCTATTGGTTGGATAGTGCTATTGGTTGGATAGTGCTATTGGTTGGATAGTGCTATTGGTGGGATAGTGCTATTGGTTGGATAGTGCTATTGGTTGGATAGTGCTATTGGTTGGGTACAAGAGAGTATGAGATAAGAGAGCTTATTCCCAGACCCCATCAGGGGCTCTACTCGTCGTGCTTTTTTAAAACCTTTTAACAATCTGAGCACTTTTGTCTTGAGATGTTTTGACGGTGCGACTGTGCCTCCTGCAATCTGGCCAATCACGTTCTGTGCCCGAAATAACTTAAATTTAAAAACAAAAAGATCTCCTGATGAGTGTCAAGCCCAATACGGGGGATAAGATCTCTTATCTCATACCCTCTTGTTGGTTAGTGCTACTAATAGTCTTGCGTATATAATTGTTCAGTATGTTGTTAATGTTCTGTCACTTGCAATATAAACAAAAGGAAATGAACCAAACATAATAACAACTAATGTATGGAATAGCTTTTGTATTTTTGCACATTTTTATTTAAAGTCGGCTACAATTGCTGACAAAAAGATAAAATATTTGTCTGTGTCATTGCTTGTTCATATGCTCCAAACAAAGGCAACTATAAGAATAACATGGCCTGAGGCATTTCATTGTTTTCTTCTCGGAGACATTTTCTAAACGTTTTGTCTGGTCCAAGTGTTGTCTCGTGGCTTTCTATGCTTGATATGTACTAACATGCCTTAATTCTTCTTTTTTTTCAACAGTACAACCCACCAACCCACCAGTAACACCACCAACCCAGGAACCGCAGACACCGAAACCACCAACACCACAACCGCCAACACCACAATTCCCTACGAGCAGTGCAGTAGGTATGTAATCACTGTCGTATTAGTAGACCATATTAAAGTAAACGTAGTAAAATGTAATTTTAATGTAATTTTAAGGGCATATGATATTTTTCTCTTAAAAGAGAAAAATATCATATGCCCTTGGCGAGACTTCGGTATTTCTAGTATAGTAAACACCCAAGTATTAGGCTGACCTGGAAGTTAGCCTAAACATGCAGGTTAAAGCAAATATAGATTAATGATGGTCGTTGTGCACTACCTAACGATTGTTCTACGCATCGTGGATTCCCATGCTCCTCTCAACATCCCGCGTGTTTTGATCCTGCATTTCGTTTGAAAATTCATATTACAAAACAAGTACGACATCTTGATGTTCCAAATCCCCATTCTTTGCCACAGGAAACCCATAATTAATGTGAAATCAAAGCAGAACTCTTGTTTTTTGATTTCTTACATGTGGTGCCGGATAAACTAAAGGCTCGACAATTTACAAATCAAAAGTCTACTGTTTTTATGTAGGTCTTCGCTGTCAAGACAATAACTCTAAATGTGCTTCGTATGCAGCTTCAGGGAAATGTGAAAAGTCTGGTTGGGTCTTTCGTAATTGTTTAATCAGTTGCAAAGCAAAATGCGACAAAAATCCTCTTAAACCATCAGGTTGGTTTGTCATTGTATTCGTAATGTTCATGCCGTTTTCGACATTTAATCTTCATATTTAATGTTTCTTCTTTTCGTGTTCTCTCAACATCCCGCGTGTTTTCATCAAAGTATCAAAAACGGAAAACGGTTTTTGATTTCTCAAAACTTCGAATTCTCGGAACTTTTTAGAATTGCATGTAAATTTAGCTCAACCCATTAAGAAATTTTTTCAAACTTAACAAATTGGCATATATATTCTACATGCAAAAAAGGGTTACAAGAAAATGTGCAAATACCAAATCGGCATAACATCCACTTAATTAAAACATTCCCAGAGCCGGTCTAAATTGTATAAAGATAATGAATTTTGAATACTTTTGGGTATGTGGTCAAAATAAACCATTAGTCGGACTTGTCTCTGTCATCACCTCAAAAATCATATAAACTAGGCTCTATGAATAACAAGTGTGATTGTATGATACAGGTGTTTGCGCAAGCTCGATGGGTCTTGGATGGGGTGGTGACTACAAACTACCAGACAGTGCATTCTCAGCCTCATCTGTTCTTGCTCCAGGTATGATCGTCACTGTGCGCACAATTGTTCTTGTAATTTAGAATGTGCGAGTGAGTGACTATTTTAAGGTGGCTCCATATGGTCTTAGGGTGTGCGCATAACCACGCGCATGCGCACACCTCAAACTTTAATAATTTTTATTGATGACGTCATGAAAATATGCTAGTCGCGCTTTTAATAATAATAATAAAAAAAAAACTGGAAAACTCACATTATTTTATTGCAATTTCCAGATTACTGTTTAACATACAGATTTTTTATTTTGGCAAAAACCATTATCCCGTTATTTCTAAGGTTCCATAGTTTGGATCGTTTGGCAAACTAATATATACTAGGTCATCGTACTCAAATCCATATACAATGTTTTTGAAAAAAATAACTGGAGTTTTCATTTTTTCTACATTAAAAATGAACTTTATTATGACGGTCATAGCATTTGAATTGGATCATTCACGTGATCAAAATGAATCTTTGACTCAAGGTCTTTGAAATAAGTCCGCCCTTGAGCTTAGTGGACAGTTGATGTTTTTGAAAAAAGAAATCCCTAAACCACTAAGATCTACAAGCCATAAAGTAAACTATGATTACCTTTGGATATCTAGGTGGTGGCTGGAGGGCCGCACCATACTCTGCTAGGCTATACTTTGAAGATGATGTCAGACGAAGACTGATCGGTGCTTGGTGCCCAACATCACGGAAGAACGAATGGTTGAGGATCGATCTTGGTAAAATGAAGAAACTCACTGGAATAGCAACGCAAGGTAGACCCCAGTATTTATTTATATATTTATTTATTTATTTATTTATTTATTTATTTATTTATTTATTTATTTATTTATTTATTTATTTATTTATTTATTTATTTATTGATTGATTGATTGATTGATTGATTGATTGATTGATTGATTGATTGATTGATTGATTGATTGATTGATTGATTGATTTGACAGTGTTGCAGCTAGATATTATACTATTAAGAGCGAGGCTGTACGACAAAGAATGTTATGTCTGCCGCTGTGGAATGTTCAAAACATAATTGAAGAGAGTATCTAGTATACACAAGAGCTGAGAAGGATTGGAATAAGGTGGAGAGTCATGTAGTAAATGCATGAAAGCTCAATACGTGCAACCACCTTTATATGATATTATACTAAAATCATATTCTATTATTATTGTTCTATAAAAACAGGTCGCCCTAAATTCTATGAACACGTTCAAAAGTATGAGCTGGAATTTAGCCAAGATGGAAACAATTGGACCAAATATCCCAAGGTAAATAACAACAATATACATCAGCCGATACGAATCTTTTATCTTTTGTCAATCGCATGTGTATCTTGTAGTGGCCATTCTATATATCTTATGGGCGCATAAAGCCAGCTTTAAGTCAAATCAATATACTCCTCCCCACAATCACCCACAATTTAGATTAATAACAATTGCTAGCGCTCGTGACATCAAATCCACAGTTTAATATGTTTGAGCTATTTTCTATATTTAAAAATTGAAGCAACGTAGTTAACCATATTTTCATAGTAAAACTGGACGTAGTTTTTCGTTGTGTGATGGTGTTTTTCTCTATGCAGATTTTCAATGGTAACTGTGATCACTTTACTCCAGTGTTAAACAGATTTAACGCTCAAGTAGCTCGTTACGTCATGATTCGTCCAACTGGTAACCAGTACGCTTGGCCGTGTCTTAGAGTTGAACTCTATGGGTGCAATTATTAGACGGTTAGTTATCACAGCTGTAATTGTTTTACCAGTTATAAATAAAATGCACCCGAATTCATGACAGACGTTTTGAAAGGCTTTTTGGGAAATTTCTATTTTGAAGTTCCTCTTTTGAGTTTGAGAAGAATGGGACCGAGTGAAAAAAAAATGAAAGAAAAAGAATAAAAAGAACATGGATAGGGTATAAAACAAAAAGGAAACGACGCGTTTTTGTTCTCGTCCTTCGCTCTCATTCTATGTTTCCTTCAACTCCAGAAAAAACAAACTTGAAAAATTGGTCTACTGGTTATCGAATTTATTGCAAGTATCATAAATCGGATGCATCTTAAGCGGCTTTCTTGCCTTTGTTACCCTTTTAACTGTCAACTGACATTCAAACAACCCCTTTCTTCATACAAAAGCCCTTCCCTAGATCCTCCAGACGACCCTTCTGATAAACGTAGGTGTAGCTAACATGCTAAAAATAGTCTCCTTTGCAAGCATTTATTGGCGGGTCACGGTTTTTCTGGTTTTCTTTTAATTTGCTAGTCCTAAAGGTCAATATTTCTGTTGCAAAGCAAGCCAAACCAGCCCGATGTTGGAAACAAAACGAGCAAGCTGTAGCCCTGAAGTAACAATGTTTTCGCCACAAGTACCATCGCATTCCCGTTCGCTAAGGCGCGCTATTGTTAATTCTTTGATTTTTGAGTCAAGTTGACACATTTTAAAGATATAGTTAAGTACTAACAGTAATTCATTATTTGTATTTCCAGACTGGTAACAGTACGTGCATGGACAATGTACAACACACATTGATGTTCAAATAAACATTTACTACAGCCATACAAAGCCAACGTGATCTTCTATCTGATATTGTTCCAAATAAACCACGACTACAGGGGAACATTTAGCCTCCTCCGCATGCATCTCCTTTGGGTTCCCTGTATCAAGCAAAACTGACTGAGAGCTACTGGAGACTAGTCTAAAAAAGACGGTGGGGGAGGGGGCAGGCCGGGTAGGAAAGAAGAGAAACCTCTTTCCCTTTCGTCTTCAGATCTCGATCCAGTCTCTCTCTATCGCATACACAGCAAACCCAAACGGCACAAAAATGCCATAGAAAGCCCAAATAAAGAAAGGAGTAGCCTGCGGAGGAGGCTAGGGAACACTGTCGCACAAAAAAATGCATTTCCCTTCCCTCTTCAATATTCCCAATGATGTTGAAACCCAATTGATTGCATGGGTGACATGATGTGAGGTTGAGGTCTCTGATCCCACTGAATCAGGTCGCTTTATATTACCTGTTTTTACTTTTTTTTTTTTATTTTACACGCGTATTAACAATAGGCACCTTTCGTGTCTATTCACTGAATATAACATAATTAAACATAAATAAAATCAGGTTTTCTCTTCAGGGCATTACACATAACTATACTAATACACTGTCTTTGATCGGTGTATCAAACAAATTCACTTTTAATTGTTGATGTCTTAACATACCTAAACACATAGAAACACAATCGTAGATAGGACCATCGGGCTGGTTGACCATATGAAGCCTTTCAAGCTTTATTAGACTTGTTCCCAGGGTTCTGGTACGGAAACTGCTCTATTGCATTTTACCATACCCACTATAATGACGATGGATTTTCGTTGTAACTCATGCTCACTTTTAGTGGCTGTTGTTTTGCTGCCCAATTATATTAATCATAACCTCATTCTAGCAGTTAAGAAACAGTTCGGAGAGCCTGCGAGGAGAAAGCTGTCCGTGTGAGATCATAACTGTGAGGCCAATCTACTTCAACAGGCGACCCAGTCAATACCGGTTGGGTAGCGAATTCTTACCATACATAGCCACGAAAAATCATTACTATCACCTCTAAGAAATCATGCTGCTTACATCGCCATCTGGAGAGTTTGTCCTGAACCAAAGTATATTATGTAAACGTGGATAGATTCGCAAATTTGATATCTTTTACAGCAGATACCAGAGCCATCCGACAGTTTAGCATATAAAAGAAGGATAGATAAACCGAGAAAAAAAAAATGATCGTTTTAACGTTAATTCTAAAACTCATGAATAATTAATGAGTGATTTTCAAAGCAAATCTACACCCGTGACGAGTTTTATAACTACTGATATAGAACTGTCCTAATTTGCACAAATTTAAAACTCTATTTTCTGCCGATAAAGTTGAAAAAGTCTCGATGTTTTTTAATGAAAAACGTGAACTCACATTTGGAGTTTTAGAAGCAATTTATAAAATTCGAGTTCGTGTTTTATCGGCGCTATAGATACGCGGCTTCGCCTTGTATCTATATCTGCCGATAAAACACTCTTTCTCATTTTATAAATACTACTTCAACTTTTGAATCATCAGGAAAAAGCGTGACACACGAGTTAAAGCTAGATTTCGTCTTTATCTCTTTTAAACACTCAGCACTGGTCAACAGCAATATAATAGCATGATTAGTCCTTGTAATAAAGGCTATTCAGTGAACTCTGTCATCGACGTTAAAAACAAAAAACACACTAGAGTGCTGGACTTGTAGGCTAAACAGCGGTCCTGCACAGGCTGCTACTGCACTTTGAGTACAACGAAATGTCGCTTAAAATAGAAAACCGTTTGAAAACGTAACCTAAAATAATGTCTGCTTCAGACTTCTTGTCAAATCGATCATAGATATCATCAACACGCATATGCATATTGCTTTAATTACGTTCACTTTCAAAATGACGGCAAAGTTTCTAACCTGTAATCCAGCAAAGTTTCACCTTACGAGAGAAAAAAAAAACTAAAAATACCGCACGCAATTCATGCTTTTTACCAAAAAAAAAATGCTAGCATTAATTTTACTTTATTAAAAAAAGATACGAATTCAAAAAAATTAACCCACGTATACCAGTAGGCTTTAAAATAACCAAGAAAAAAATTCTCTCGTGCAGCTCAGATATCGAATCAAGATCAATAGGTACTTGTGAAAATGATGAACTCAAGAGTATTGCTTATAAATAGCAGTACACTGGTTATTAAAGTAATTATGGTATTTATCCATTCAGAGTGGGTGTTGAGAGTTGACAGCAGCTTTCATCGCAATTCTCCTTAGAGCACACCATGGCCACTTCATTCGTGCTGTGTTGTTTCATATACGAGAAAAACATGCCTTTCAATGGGAGGGTTAGGAAACTGTCCATTTTGAAAACAAAGCTATATTGCAAAGCCTGGCTTAAATTTCAAAACGCGTCAGAAACAGAAAAAATAAAACAATAGAGTTTCTGTGACACCTACAGCAGAAAATTGGATTGACTGAGCATGGAGAGCCATAATTCAACATGAACATGATGCTAGTTTAGTAGCGTGTTTTCCTTGTTACTGTTGTTCCTAACCACCATCTCGAGTGTAAGCCGGACTGTCTTTTGTACAGAATGTGGAGTGAATCTCAGTGGGCTACTTCGCCAAAGCATTAAGCCCTAGCTCATTTGAATACAGCCACCGTCATTACTTTGAAGAGTGATATCTATGAAAGGTCTTCCTTCCTCCGGAAAAAATCAACATTCAAATATGCAAATGGAGTGGTAATAAGTGGATTTAATTTATAACATTTGCATTTCAACAACTTGCACATTGAGTTTTAAAAAATTAAGTAATTTAAGGCTTAAATTTCTTTTCAAAACTTACTCCTTACTTCTACTTGCGAGATTCATGATTATATTTTACTGGCTCAAATGTCCGACAGCTGCACGAAATGACATTATACAAATACGGCTGTAAAAAAACCCTTAATAAATATCATAATAAGAATAATATATTATTTATATTGTTCACGAGCATGTAAAATAAAGTAGAAATTAATGAAATATTACGCCTTGGCACTCGAAACAAACGACCACTCTGGACCCAAACCCATTGAGGCTTTTTTAGGACTTTCAGAGTGCTTGGATCCATATCGTACTATTTTCTCGATGTTTTATTACATGTAGCCGTTTTAGACAGAATACTATAAAATAGTAAATTTAATGGATTTTTCTGGTCTTAATTTTTTCATGATAACTGTTTGAATACAACGAAAGTTAAGATAAGTAAGGCAAGACATTTATATTTTACTTGTGTAATGACAAATGATGACTTATATGCATCGCTTTCAAAAAAAATAAATAAATAAATAAATAAATGAAAAAATAAATAAAAAAAGAAAAGAAAAAAGTTGTTGTAATGTTCCGACACACAGATCGGATACAGAATAATTCTTTCTATGCACGGTATCATCATAACAATCAGTACCATGGACCTTACGATATTGCACCATCTTGATATGGTAGGGGAGGATAGAGCCGGTCATAGTATTTGCATAGATTTGATAATAATAGTAGGCTTTATTGTTATGTAACGAGCAAGACACTACAATTGTGATATAAGACACCGTATC
Source organism: Diadumene lineata (assembly GCA_918843875.1). NCBI lineage: Eukaryota > Metazoa > Cnidaria > Anthozoa > Actiniaria > Diadumenidae > Diadumene > Diadumene lineata. The sequence goes on from OU974069.1 coordinate 41,620,464, forward strand.
ATCATGACGGACAGCGCAGTTATACACTGGGGTGAGAACACGGAAACAAGGCTAATCAGTCGTCCCACATCGAGTGTTTTCTGTTGATTATCGTTGAGAGTGTTTTCCATGAGCCATACCCTTTTTGAACAACAGCAAAAAAGCCCAAGGTTAAACTGCTAACCTAGAGGACTGACTAACCTCGCTCCTGTGATCGTCCGCCATACTCGGAAAAGCCATTTTGTAAATTTTATACTTATCTTAACATTTTAACATGCTAATTATAACATATATATATATATATATATAGATCATATTTATATTTTACTGCTCATGTATTAATACCAGCGTGATTTGTTATCACGCTGACACATCTTTTGCAGTTTAAATAAAGTCATTATTATTATTATTATTATTATTATTATTATTATTATCTAGATTTATTTTTCCTTTCATCATTTTACAACAATATAGAACCATGTTCATCCCTTGAGCATAAGGCATCTATATTTACATTTTGTGATTTGATATTATTTATATGATAATGTCCTCCTTAGTATATGGGCTGTACCAAGAAGTACTATCTTTTGCAACTCAATAACTTTGATGTTTCCTGGTATTCTATTAATAAAGGTATCTAATCCCTTCTTTATTAGTCCAAGGGCGCCTATAATCACAGGTACAGTTGTAGCTTTCAGGCCCCACATTCTTTCTATTTCAATTTCCAGGTCTTTATATTTAGATAGTTTTTCCATAGTTTTAATAGAGATGTTTCTTTCTGTGGGTACAGACATGTCTATCAATAAACATGTTTTGTTTACTTTGTCCTTAACTACAATATCTGGGCGGTTTGCTGTGATCTCTCTGTCAGTTTGTATCGGCATATCCCATAGGATTGTTACTTGATCGTTCTCAGTGACTGTCGTTGGTTCGTGTTTGTAGTATCTTTCTGTAACGTCTATGTCATAATATTTACAAAGTTTCCAATGAATATACATCGCTGCTTTGTTATGTCTATGTATATATTCTGTTTTAGCAAGTTCTGGACATCCCGATACAACATGATCGATTGTTTCTTGGTGTTGACTGCAGATTCTGCACATCGGGTTACAGCCATCTTTAAGAATCTTGTTTCTGTAGTAGTTTGTTTTGATACACTGGTCTTGAGCGGCAATGATGAATCCTTCTGTTTCAGATTTCAGGCCAGATGTTTTTAGCCATTTGTTAGTTTGTGTTTGATCCACATCGTTGTCATTAAGGCGTCGCGGGTATTTTCCATGTAGCGGTTTTTCCTCCCAGTTGTTCTTTAGTTGTTCTTGAGCTTGTTGTTTCGCTTTCACTTTTGTTCTTCGAGCATAATTGGTAGATGGTTCGTTTGCTGAAGTTTTCTCTACGACTGGTAGATTAAGCTCTCTTCGAAACTTCTTTGCCTCGCGGTGTACAGAAAACAATTTCTTTGTCTTGTCATGCTCTTTAGCTATTTGAAGTAGATGATCTTCTTTGTCATTGAGGTAAGTACCAAGGCCAATCGTAGTGGTCTTGTAAGAAGTTTCAATTTGAATGAGACCTCTACCGCCTGTTGTTCTTGGCAAGTATAGTCTATCCACATCGGCCTTCGGGTGGTGCATTTTATTCATCGTTAACAACTTTCTTGTTTTTCTGTCTAAGCACTTGAGTTCTTCCATTTTCCAGTTGATAATGTTATAGCTGTATGTTACGACTGGAACAGCCAGTGTGTTTATAGCATCAATCTTGTTGGTAGCGTTCAGTTCTGATTTTAAAACTAAACGTATCCTGCGGTAATATTCTTTACGAATTTTTTCTTTCATCATGGCATGTTGTATACCATTTCCTTCGTTCACACCAAGGTACTTATACGTTTCTTCTTGGTCCAGATCTTGAATAGTGGTTGTTACATCAAGTTCGATGTTTTTGGCACGTGTTAATTTTCCTTTCTTGAATGTTGCTTTTGCACACTTGTCTAGGCCGAACTCCATTCCGATGTCATCACTGTATCCTTTAACTATGGTAAGTAAACCTGTTTGCTCGTCGTTTGTCTTTGTGTAGGTCTTTAGATCATCCATATAGAACAGGTGATTGATGACTTTATTACCTGTTCTATATCCGTATCCACTCTCATTCATTAAATATGATAATGGTGCGAGGGCGATACAGAAAAGCAGAGGCGACAATGAATCGCCTTGGAAGATACCACTGTTGATATTGATGTTACGTGATGTTATTGTTCCTTTTACATGATTAAGTATAAGTGTTGTATTCCACTTTGTCATGTTGGTCGTGATGAATGCTATCATGGTTGGAGATACATGATACATTTGTAAGCATTTCAATATCCAGGTATGAGGAACAGAGTCAAAGGCTTTCTTGTAGTCTATCCACGCTGTGGTGATGTTTTTCTTCTTAGCTTTGACTTCTTCCATTATGGCTTTGTTGATAAGTAGTTGGTCTTTGCACCCATAACTGCCTTTTCTGCATCCCTTTTGCTCAGCTGGTAGTAGGTTATTGTTGATGAAAATTATTATTATTATTATTATTATTATTATTATTATTATTATTATTATTATTATTATTACAGACTTACAATCTACAAAGTTTTTTTTTTTTTTTTTTTTTAGCCTATCCCCTATGTTTTCATTTGCACAATTTTTTGTTCTTTTTACGAAATGTTAACATTTCAATCTTTTAGTTCAAGAACTTTCCTTAGTATTCTTGCAGTCCCAAGCAACGTAGCTTTCTGTAACAAAGCAACTTTCACTTTCAAACTCAGCTTTTCAAGATATTTCTTGAGGTTTGTAGACACAATTCCCAACGCTCCAATCACAATAGGGACCACTATCACCTTGTCCACCTTCCAAACTCTTGAAATTTCTCTTTTTAGATCTTGGTATTTAGTTATCTTTTCCAATTCTTTTTCTTTAACACGAGCATCTGCTGGACATGCTATATCAATAACATAGCATTGCTTTTCCTTGTAATTTATTATTATTATTATTATTATTATTATTATTATTATTATTATTATTATTATTATGATTGAGCCGTCGATGGGAGAGGACGTGTGACATTGAGCTCCTCTAAAATTAAAATGCCCAGGAAGTCTAAGAATATAAAATGGACAGAGCAAATGAATTTTGATCTCTTGGAATGCAAAAGAAATGCACAAGAACTCGTCAGTTCGGATAATGCGCCAAGAAATAAGAATGGCAAAAAGAAGGGCTACATCGAAGTAATGACTGATCTATGGAATGCTAAGGGCTATGAATATCTATCTATCAAAAGCCAAAACTTAAGGGATCAAGCCTCTCGTTTCGAGAAAAACACCTCTTTATCAAGAGATGAAACAAGCCTTCTGGATTGTACTGATAATTCTGCTTTAAATCCTGTCTCAACAAATATTATTGACGAAAATTCAAGCAGTCAAAATGCAAATTTGCGAATTCAAGATACAAATTTGCATTCGTCCAACTTACGATTCCCCGAGGAGACTCAACCAAATATTGTTAACGGACCAAGCGTAATCCCAGTTAATCTACCTCATTATGAAGCTCTTGAAAAGCCTTCTTCTTTTAAATGGGGGCAATCAAGTGACGGTAGAACTTTGTTTGTCGAAACATCAACAATCAACGATGCTTATAACGAGATAACACAATGGCGTAAAAATGCTTTTCTTATTCCATATGGGAGGGCTGGAAAAGACTTTATTGATCAGCTAACAATACATTTTAATACATGGAACAATGGCGCCGATGGAAAACACGTATCCCTGAAAGCAGCGTTTGTGTTGATGGCGGTCGCTCTACAAAAACCGCACAAAAAATCGAAAGCTAAAGAACACCAAGAATGTCTGATTAAACGACTGGCATTATGGAAGGACGGTGATGTAGATGGTTTGGTACGCGAAGGGCGACTAATTCAAAGACGACTGACAAGCTCTAAGCGAACTGAACCAGCCGACAAGGCTAAGGTTTTTGCAAATCTAATTATGAAGGGGCAAATACATTCAGCTTTGAGATACCTTAGTAGTGACGAGGGTGGGGGGATACTCCCTCTAAGTGATGACGTTCTACAACAACTGAAAGAAAAACATCCAGATGCACAGGGAGCCCAATTAGGGTCCTTACTATTTGGTCCAATTGAAGATGTCCCTGACACGTTATTCCTTGAAATAGACGGTGAGATGGTACGTGAGGCTGCCTTAAGAACCAAAGGCTCTGGAGGTCCATGCGGAATCGATGCAGATGGATTTAGGAGAATGTTATCTTCAAAAGCCTTTAAGAAGTCTGGAAAAGATCTCTGTGATGCTATTGCTCTGATGGCAAGACGACTCTGTACAGAATACGTGGATCCTTCAAGTATTGAAGCTTTAATATCATGCCGTCTCATACCTCTTGATAAGGGAGAAGGAGCAGTCCGACCGATTGGTGTTGGAGAGGTTCTACGCAGGATAATCGGCAAGTGTGTTACAAAGGTGATTAAGTCCGATATCATTGAAGCTAGTGGTTCTCTACAAGTTTGTGCTGGATTGAAAAGTGGAAACGAAGCCGCCATCCATGCCATGCGAATCATCTTCGAAGCTGATGATTCAGATGCTGTTTTACTCATTGATGCTTCAAACGCTTTTAATGCTTTGAATAGATCTGCATCGCTGCACAACATAAGAGTTCTGTGTCCACTTATGGCTACATATGCTATCAACACTTACAGACATCCTGCGCGGCTATTTGTCGTTGGTGGTCAAGAGTTGAAATCTTCGGAAGGCACTACACAAGGAGATCCGCTTGCCATGAGTTTATATGCCATTAGTCTACAGCCACTCATCTCTCATCTACAAGTTTCTAGTGCAACCAAGCAATGTTGGTTCGCTGATGACGCAGCTGGAAGTGGTACACTGTGTGAGCTCAAAAAGTGGTGGAGCGTGCTTTTGGAAAGTGGACCTCCTCTAGGCTACTTTCCGAATGCTAAGAAGTGTTGGTTAATAACTAAACCTGAGAAGGAAGAAGCCGCAAGGGACGTTTTTGCTGAAACTGCAATTAATGTGACATCGGAAGGACACAAGCACCTAGGTGCAGTGTTGGGATCTACAGCTTTTCTAGAAGAATATATCGGAGATAAAGTTGACGAATGGATTGGTCAAGTAACTAAGCTGGCAGAGTTCGCAATTACACAACCTCAAGCATGCTATGCAGCTTTCAGTTTTGGTCTGCGTCATCGATGGACCTACTTCATAAGAACTTTACCCAACATAACTGATTTTTTAGAGCCACTTGAGGAAGCTATATCTAGACTTCTAATTCCTGCCATTACAGATCATCATATCAACGACGAAGATCGTAAACTACTGGCACTTCCGGTACGCTTGGGTGGGCTAGGATTCACGAACCCTGTGGAGTCAGCTCCCCAAGAGCATCAAGCCTCATTGATTATTACTAAACCTCTAGTTCAGCGCATAGTTGACCAGATACACAATGTTCCAGAAGAAACGGACATCAGAACTGCAAAGACTCAAGCCATGAACAGAAAACGAGAAAATCTTAGAGAGAATGATGGGATGGTCAAGAGCATATTATCGTCAACTTTGCTTAAAGTAAAAAACCAAGCCTCTGAGAAAGGCGCCTCAAGCTGGCTTTCAGTCATACCGCTCAAGGACCTTGGATACGATCTAAATAAAGGAGAGTTCAGAGATGCACTGAAGCTGAGATACAACTGGGAATTTACAGATATCCCGAACCGCTGTGTGTGTGGGGATATTTTTGACATAAACCATGCTATGACGTGCAGAAATGGTGGATTTGTCATCCAACGGCACAACGAGATAAGAGATCTTGAAGCAGCCCTTCTGGGAACCGTTTGTAAAGATGTACAGACAGAGCCTCCACTACAACAAATCACTGGAGAAGTCCTTAATAATGGTGCTAATACCTCAAGAGACGCTCGTCTTGACATTATGGCGAGAGGATTTTGGGAGCGACAGCGATCTGCATACTTTGACGTTCGGGTATTCCACCCTTATGCAGACTGCTATCGCGAAAAGACCTCTGAGCAAATCTTCAAACAACATGAAAACGAGAAGAAGAGGAAGTATGCCACTAGAGTGTTAGAAATTGAACAAGGATCGTTTACACCGCTGATCTTTAGTACAACTGGAGGAATGGGACCCGAATGCATGATGTACCATAAACGCTTAGCAGAGTTAATATCCACTAAGAAAGGAGAAACATATTCAACGACGATGACCTGGATTAGATCCAAAGTCTCCTTTGCTCTTTTAAGATGCTCTCTCGTATGCCTTAGAGGAACTAGAGTTAAAAGGAGGACATTTGAAACTTTGAACACTGATTTTACTATTGATAATTTTATATCAAATGTAGCTTAAATCTTTTTGTACATATATATATATATATTTGTTATATATTTTTTTATTTTTGATTTATTTATTTTTTCTTTCTCTTAGTACTATTATATATCCATTGTTTTTTTTTTTTTTTTAAAGAAAATTATCATTTCTGCATTTATATTTATAGATATAGAGTATATTATATAACGAACATTTTTTATCTAAATGAACATTAGTCCTACAATCATGTAATTTGTATATAAGATTTTTAGCCATTTCAAATGTAAAATATTATTATTGTTGTTGTTATTAAAGTTATTATTATTATTATTATTATTATTATTATTATTATTATTATTATTATTCGTTGTATGACATATTTGAAATCAAAATGAACAGAAAGAAACAGAAGACTGCATGGAGAAGTGATGATGATAAGAAAAATCAATATGCATGAGATTTCTATAGGCCACCTATTTGAACCAAATGATTGCATTAATGCAAGGCATTGAACAAATTTGGAATAAATGAAATTACTGAACATGACCCTTGAGCTTTGAGTTGCAGGTCAAAGCAAACCGGTCAATTCTCCCACTGTTTTCCTAGCTATTTTGCGATCAATCAATGTAGTCTACGTATTTCCCAGTTATTTGGGGGCATTTCGCATGCAGCTTTACAGTCAATTACCCGTCAATTGAGTTTACTTTGAAGAATATTTCTAAATTCAGAGCATAGCTTTAGTAGAATAGGTCTTTGCCGCATGTAACTTTCAAATGCAGATGTTTCATATAGCAGCTGTATCGTCTAGTGAATGTGCTAGTGTGTTAGCATCGACAGTGTGTGTAAATAAAAAAATCTATATTGTTTAAAAATCATATTTCATTGAAATGCCTTCACAAACGAGTTTATTGCAATCGCACGACTAGACGAACACCTTCGACAGCCTTGGCATCCCCGTGACCTGATCCTCGACAGCCATGGTATCCCTACCTGATCCCCGACAGCCTTGGCATCCCTACCTGATCCTCGACAGCCTTGGCATCCCTACCTGATCCTCGACAGCAATGGTATCCCTACCTGATCCTCGACAGTCATGGCATCCCTACCTGATCCTCGACTGCTTTGGCATCCCTACCTGATCCTCGACAGCCATGGCCTACCTGATCCTCGACAGCCATGGCATCCCTACCTGATCCTCGACAGATTGAGCCTTTGCTCTTAAGCTTGCAAGAAGAAAAAATATATCAAAATATTGCTTGTATCCTAAACAAGTATTTGCAATTTTCGCTGCTGTCCCAGTTGAACGTATGAGGGGAGGGGTGGGAACGGATGTACACAGCTGAACGTTGTCGCTGTGTCTTGTTATGCTAGAAGCACTTAAGTATTGTTCCTGTTCCGGTTCTTCGTTCTATCAGTTATTCCGTCCCAGTATATCAAAGAATAATACAAAGTATAACTTTTTAATAAAATATTTTTTATTAAATTCATGTCTATAGCATGTTTGAGCCATGCTTTTAATGGGTAGTCACATAGTCTTTATTTCATAACAATTTGATATAGATCTAATAAGATCTAATTGTCAATTCAAGGCAATAGAAATCTGAGCTTGCATGCATAATTAATCCTAACAGCCGCCAAATAAAGACTCGTCCCACACTCTATAAAATGTCCCTTTTTTCCGTCAAAGGCTAATTTTAATTTATTATCTTCTACAAGAGCGCATCGGCGTTTTTTTCTGCGTTTAAAATGTATGTACTATGTACGCTACATTTATGATTTTAAAATTTCTAGTGAATCACAGTATGATGAGCTAGCTAAATAATTTCCTTAAACTAGTTATTATGGTCAATTTTGAACGATTCTCTTCTATATCCAAATATTTCCTCTGCAGTGCGCTAATTCAATTATCTCTCATATGCAAGGGTTAAAATACTGTTGTCAATTCATACGTCCAATCTTTCTTGGATCAGTCAGAGGTTTGTCACTTGAATGTGGAAATATTGAGTTTGCTCCTCTGTCTACATACTACAAGTAAAAGCCGTGCTTACAATCAGTTCCAAATTGACCATTATGTATAATTTATAGTATTGTTGACATACAATTATGTAACGGTATATTCATCTGACACAGACTGACCAAGGTACGATCCAATCTATTGGACCATGGTTTGCATAATACTATCTATATAATTTCTTGTAACAACAATAAATTAGATCATTCCAAGACAAACAACGACCACCAATAGTCAGTTCAAGTGGTCTCCATGCCTCATTATCCAATTGCTTTCTAAAAATTGTATCGAGGAAGGAAATCAATGCTAAAAAGATGGACTATGCGGATTTAGTAATGTTGCCTCGCCGTCCTTATCGAGAAATATGTATTCGTCTCTTCAAGTCTTAGAATGACCTAAAACATTGTCAACGACCCATAGAAGTCTACCAGCAATGATTGGTATTAAACAAGATTAGTTTTTTAGCTAAAATAAGGAGTCGAGAGTAGTTCTTCTCACACAACAGGTACTGCAGTTATAAGACAAATTTGCTTCTATTAACAACAACTGCTAAAATTATAAGAACTTCTATCATATTCTTTCTTGCAGACTGAGTTCGTAAACCATAGCACTTCTCTAAACATTTTTATAGCAGTAAAAGTGGTTATCGGAAATTCATTACAGTTCAGCAATATCGTATTTTCCGGTGTCATTACTTTTGCACAACGCATGCTGTACTAGTTTTAAAAGAACAAATTAGATCCTACTATATCTTTAGTATTTGTCTATAAATGGTTGCTTCTTGCCGCAATCTATTTGGCAGTCTCATGTTGAATTTTCTTTAAACATAATTGTCATGAAAATGTAATAAAAATATATCCCAGGGACATGCCTGGTCGTTATAAATATCTAATATATCTCTCCAATAATTTCAACTAAAATTTTAATTCTGTATATTACTATATTTGCATTATTTCAATATTAAATAAATAATTTGTCATTCTCGTCTATATAAAAACCATATATAAAATCACTGAAATAGTAACATTGCGAGACTGCTCTGCCAAGGTTTTGGTGTAACCACTATTTTGCATGTGGTAAACTGTATTGGCAGTTCAGTTTGCCGGCATCATAACTTTGATTTACATGTATTTATGTGTTCAAATTAATCGCTTATCGAGGGATCATAACCATAACGTTATGGCTGAGTCATAAAATCTCGCTTACAACGATGGATTTAATAGTCATTCCCGGTCCAGCCGTAAAATGACCACTTTTAAGGTAGATATACCTCTTAAGTCTTGGTACAATTCCGTTTGATACTTAATTCATTTAAAAACAACAAACTGTGCCGACTTGTTGCTTGATCTCGATTTTGTTCCTTTCTTTGGTTGTCTATCCTTTTTGAATCCTAAATGTAGAAAACGGCCATATACAGGATGTGAATGTTGGCGGATATGCGTCGCTGAACGAAAAATGTTGAAATTCCCGACGGTTAAAATGTTTGAGAACACTGTGTCACTGTTTGGTTGGGTCTGTTAGAGAAGGAAAAAAGTTAGAATTTGTGCAAGTTCATGGGAGGGTGAGGGGCTTAAGGTGGCAACGAATGGGGCTGATATCGTATCTTTTAGAGGAACAGCTGGAATCTTTTCGCGACAAAACGTTTTGAGCCACTTTTTGAGGTAGTTTTAGTGGCAAAAAGCTTATGTTCTCATTCCCACATTCGTGCAACTGCTGTGTCTTTTAAGGACGCACATTGGAATTGTTATACAAAGTTGAAATCATTGTCAGCTCCAATAAATTACATGTAACCATTAGATGCTAATTTCTCAATATTATTGGAAAACATCAATTCCTTCAGTCTACAGCAAAGGCAAATGCCATCAATACTTACAGTGGTATAAACATCTCCCTTTGCGTTCATAGCCACATATCTTCTAGCTTTCTTGCCATATATACGAACTTCACTTGAACCCACACTTTGTAATTGGAGTTTAGCTGTAAAACACGTATGAAATAATAAGTTGAACTGTAAAAGCCGAAGTCTTTCTTGAAAACTACCTGTCGGACTAATTTATAGTAAGCAAATAAATTGCCTGAGTTATATTTACTTCACCAACTACTCAAACATATTTAAAAACTTGGTCATACTGCATGCAACGTTTTTTTTTAAATGTTGAAAAAAAAAAAAAAAAAATGAATAAAGTTTTCACCATTAGTAATACCAGTCTGTTTATTTTTCCGGTTCAGACTATGGAACATAAACTGCCTCTACAACAACAACTGAGAAAACAAAACAAAAAACATAAGATATGCTTACCGTATTTATCATCTGCACCAAGTCGAACACTGCCATTTCTGTAAATAGCCACAAAATATGATGTCTTTGCATGTTGTATTTTTACATCATGGAAAGTTGACGGTATACTTCGCTTGGTCACAGGTTTGCTCTCACAGAATACAGCGAAAAACAGCACCAAGGCTTTGAATAAAACCTGCGAACAAAGACAATAGATCAATTTCTACCCTAATTAGTATGAAATTACGGGGCCCATGATCATATTGACTGCCTTAGCGAATGTTTAAACAAATCTTTACTATCATGACAAACAAAACATTGATTCAATCATTAGTTTCTAAACTGGAAACAGACTAATTTTGAGTCAGTTAATAAGGCATTTAGAGCCCCATAATATATTGGTTTACCTCTTTCATATCTAGAATTTGTTCACGCTATTAAGTAGTATTTCATCATGGTCACGATGTTTCAATATTGATAGAAATGATTTTTCAACCACTAGTTATGTTTACGTTAACCTGTTCCAAATGTCAATCTATTGATTCTTGATTGCACTTAATTAGACCACAGCCAAACACGAGGAGAGCTTTTTGATTTGGAGTTCAAACTGTGATAGAATTCATGTATTCATTCAAATGCTATAAACTGATAGAGATTTTATTCTAAACTGAATTCGCCAGTGACTTTACATAATAACATTTTTAACGATATGATAGTGGCAGCCAACTCGAAAGTTTATACTGCTTTGGCTGCCACACACATTCACTATTTAAACCTTCTAGTAATTCATTATTTTCTTTTTTTTTAATACATGCTCTTGTAACTACTATTATTTTAACCAGAATATAATTAAGCATCTGTAAATATATGTGTGAATAAAGTTGAAGTACAAGTTGAAGATGTTTTTATTTCACAATGTAGTGACATGTTGAATATTTGTTTCGTATCTGTAAGCAATCTGAGACTTGCTTAGTTTATCAATTTTATCAAAAAATGCAATATTTCAGTACTTAATCATAAATACAAATATATGCATCGATGTAGATGAAGACTCACTACAATTGGCTAAGGAATGCCAATTATGCTCAGGGAAAACCCCTCACGAACAAAACACGAAAAAGTTTGATAAAGTATTCGGTCAAAGAAATCAATTTCATATTCTGGAACCAACTTTGTTCATTATTTAGCAAATAACCATGAATTTTGATGTACTTGTTTTATTGTTGATTTGCAGTTGATATACAATAAAACACGCCGATAAACAAGTTTAAAATTTGACAACTCAGCTGTTTCTGTACAGATAAAAGAAAAAATTATCCACTTAAAAACGTATTGAATATGTATCTTAATTTGTTTTAGAAAAAAGCAAAATATTTGGTTCAAAACATTAAAACGCATTTTCTGTAACACCAAAATTATCTAAAAACATTAAAAATACTTTATCAGGAAAACGCTCGGCAAAAAAAAGCAATTTAAAAAAGTTCTTAATTGAATTATGAGTTGACTTACGTTAATTGGTAGTCGAGACATGTTGATGGTTTTGTGTAGATAGTTTAAGTTCTTTGAGATCTGTTGGATTTTGTCTTGGTTGTACACGTTGTGTTGTGTCCAGGTCTATATGCGATCAATGAATGGAGAACCATGTTTTATAGAGCTGCCCCTTGGCAACCAACGACAAATAAATCAGATAACGTCATGGTGTAAGCTGAGTTAGAGGAATTTGAATCTGAAAGCACGTCATAGTCATGTGAAGTAACTGTTATCAAAATAGCAGACAACACCTTATTCTCTCGAAGTGGTACGTTAAATTATTCGCTCAAAAATAGATGGCCGCAAATAGAAACACTTGAGCGAAATGACGCATTATGTTGAAATAAGCAAAAGAGGTTTGCGATGAAATGATAAGTTCTCGTTAAGACTCCACGGATTTCTCGCCTGGTCGGTGGCCCAGTAATTGATATCTAAAGGAAGACGTTAGATACAACGTCCTGTAACTCAGCTTTGTGTTACTTTGTGGCTTTTTTAAAATTACATTTTTGAAATAGTTTGAAAACATATGCAGACATGGACGGGTGTGGACGGCCCTCAGTGATGCGTATATAAAGGAATAACTACTGCCGTACAAACTAAACAAAATCGATATATAACAACGGTTCCATTGCTCGTGTCCTAATAAAGACCTCATTGACACTTTGGTTCAGCAATACTCAACAGACTTTGTACTAATTGTTTGCTTGCTTATTTATTAGCAGGTGACCTGTGATTGAAATGCTTGAGTGTTTCTTTACCTAAAGACTGTCATCGATGCATATTTCTGGCACACCCACTTCACCATTATAGACCTTGAAAAGCTAGTCGTAAATATAACTAAGCGCAGGAAGTCACATTCGATGAGCAGAACTAGTACACAGCATCTCCCAAATCGTTTTACTCAAAGACTTCCGTTAATGTTTATCGATCGCAGTTGATCAGTGAACTAGTCGTCTTTGCATGCTGTGTGTTTCAATGTGACTTTGATCGCACACAATGACTTTTTAAAAGCATTTAAACTCAGCTTACATCTTTTCATTATGAAACTCGAAAAGTTCCGACCATTTTGGCCGACGAAATCAGCGCAGCTCTTTGAATACTACTAATAAAGATATTTTTAGATATAGTTGTTTGCTATATGAATTACAATAACAAGCATGTTAATGAGAATATATACAAAGGATCAAGGATCATATAGGATTATGCTTTAAAGAACAATTCATCTTAAAAAGAAAGCCTGCCAAAGAAGCTATTGTCATTTTAACGTTGTCATAAAAAGTGTTTAAGTCACACTTACTTCATAAAACATCAATCTCTCAATGCAGTTTTGTACAAATAAAGGTTAGACCATTCAACATTGTATAAGGAAAGCAAGAGTTGGGTGTAACTAAGAGGACCCTTGGATGATGCAAAATACCTGCACAATCAGTAGTGTACTAATTATGTGAGTAATCTATATGACAACTGTTATACTTAGTAAATTGGTGGTTCAACACTGAACAGCTTAATTTATCAGTAATACGTTTGTATGGGGAAATCCATTGTACAAGCCTGTTCCACTAAATGGGGTTTAAATTAAGGATAATCTCAAACATTTTGCTATAAGGGGGTCCTATAATTAAGTTCAAAAGCTAGTCACTTGTCCTGTCCAGGCAAATACACAATTACGTTTTTTGATAGCGTTGTTAGGCTTGAATATAAGAGTACATCCACAACTCATCAAATATAGTCAGTTGTTGAGACGACTTTGGAGAAATTAATTCAGTTTGTGAAAATAGCTGTATTATATCACCTAGTAACAAGAATGCCCAACTGGTTAATGTTTTGCTCGTCTATATTAGTATATTAGTATAAATTACTGATACAGACTTGTTCAGACCGATAGCATGGATAATGTTGATTTGTGTGTTGTGTAACCAGTTTCTGCACACCATGAATTGTCTGATAAGGAGCAAAATATACTCAAACCGGCTAAGCATGTGCAGTGAAGCCATCATCTTTGACTAAGCACTGAAGTGTATATTATGTACAATTGCATCTAGCCAGACTGACAAAAGTCTTTATTTTGTTCATTGGTCACTATATTGCTACATAGAATAGCTATTTCCATGTAAACCTGGCCTTCTTCATGATACATTGCTTTATATATAGTTTAGCCGCGGTGAGGTATCAAATATCTGATCGATCATGACTAGAAGGATTTCCATCACCCCGTGATACAACAAATACCATTTATGAATAATAAAGAAGGGAACTACAGAGGGAAAACAATAATATATAAGATGCCATATCCACACCAACTACGAAAAATGTGATAACCCAACTTTCCTCAGTGGTAATGTGTTCTGTCCACACTGAACCAGCATGAATCCCAAACAATTTTATTACAAGTTTAATGATACGTTTTTGATGCGTTTTCTGACTAGTACGAGTAGCCTTTTAATTCAAATTGATGTACAGCATAATGTTGAGATGGCCTTACTTTATTAACTCTTTCAAAGATTTCTTCTGAAAGCTTGCGTGCACGCCAATTGTCTGTCTGTCACACCAGACTTGTAAGCGGGTAACGTGTAAACTATTCAACTCATTCACCAAATCAAAAAGACAAAACATTGCAAGTATTCAAACTATGCCACACTGAACCGGACAACTTTGAAAACACAACACTTACTTCGAAACCATTGCAAAAATGTCGAGTAAAACTATATAATTTGTATAAAATTGTTTCGCATGTTGGCGGATTACTATTGGCAGAGAGGCCTAACCAGATGAAGAAAGCTGCGTCTTTAGATTTATCTGGGTTAGTGTGGAAATAGCCCCAGATAACTCTTCCAGACGCAAAGATGGTACGTACGTGCAAAAATGCTGAAGTAAAAATAAAAACAATAATGGCAAGTTCTCCCGCCCCGCTGCAATATCGATCATTTCCTATGGGTTTTACGTTTTTGATTTTTTTCATTGTGGTTACTATTTAGTCGACAATTGTTTTAAAAAACCTAAATTGCACGCCATGTTGGAATGACGCCAAAATCCCGTTTTTACGGTACCTTTTTGGTGGGTCGAGAAGTCTTTTTATGTTATATATTCCTAAGTCAAGTCAAGTCAAGTCAAGTCAATCTTTATTTTGTACCTTTAAGTTAAAATAATATTGTAACAATTATCAGTTAACGGATTTGTAGGTACATGTCAGCTGTAAATAGCATAAGCTAGTCGAGACAGCTGGCATATTCCTGGTTTAAATTAATCATAGGAAAATGGTCATTGAAGACACAAAAACAAGAGAATATCGAAGTAAATAAAGAAAGCAGTTAGATATAAGTTTTACAGGATCATGACTAATGAGAAAAAGGAAATAACAATATATACAATAGACCTTTACAATTCTATATATATTTGGTATACTAAAGAGGGAGAGAGAGAGCTAGAAAGAGAAAAAATAAATAAATATAAATTTAATTATCTAGTTTAATGATTAATGATTAATTATTTATTATTAAGAATCGATACTGTTTGACATTTCTTGATTCTGTAGTATATCATTTATTATAGGTATACTCGCTTAACAAAGCGAGTCCATATAGTCGGCCCCTTAAACTTGAGATTGTTCCATAAACCAAATCGGTACTGACCCTTCGTAATGGGCTCCATAAACCAAATCGGTACTGACCCTTCGTAATGGGCTCCATAAACCAAATCGGTACTGACCCTTCGTAATGGGCTCCATAAACCAAATCGGTACTGACCCTTCGTAATGGGCTCCATAAACCAAATCGGTACTGACCCTTCGTAATGGGCTCCATAAACCAAATCGGTACTGACCCCTTCGTAATGAGGCATTTCGAGTTGGATGTGATGATGAGATTTGTTAAAGCCTTTTTATCATATAGAAGACGATGTGCAAATCAAATTGTCCAGAGGCGGATTCAGGTCGGGGAGGGGGGGGGGGGTGTGGGGGTCGGGGTACCCCCAGTGCGCCCTCTTTCAGTTCATTTTTATAGATATTTCTTTTAATTTTTGATTGATAATCAGTAATCTTTATGAGTGCTCCCACCTTTCAAAATTTCGGGATCATATTTTGATTAGTGCCCCCCCCACCAATTCAAAATTTCTGGGCCGCCTCTGTTGTCCATTTGAGATCGGAAATAAATCATTACCATTTTTATCGTTATTTTTTATTATTACTGTTTATTATTACTATTTATTATTTCTATTCATTAATATTATTCATTGTTACTATTCATTACTATCTATTATCACTATTTATTATTACTATTTATTATTACTATTTATTATTACCATTTATTATTACTATTACTATCCTAGACGATAAAATAAAATAAAAGACCACTGCAGACAGTGAGTACTGATGAATAATATCAATAAAATGTACATCAGTGAAAGGATCTTGCCTAGGGGTTTCTGGCGCACGTGTCTCTAGCTACGAATCAATATCACTGGGACATTTGGACTTGCATTTAATCATTAGTGCGTTATATATTCAACGTTTGTTTTGTCTTGAAAGCTCACACTTTTTTAGTTTATCGTACGATTATGAAATAAGATCCTCAATTGTCAAGAGTTCATGGTCATTGATATGAAAAAAAAGTATGGACCATTTCAAAAACAATAATCACACACAAATTAAGTGATTTATGATATATTAATTGAACACCGCTTTTCAATTTAACTTTGAATCGAGTATTCTGGCTGAACGTAAGTACATATATACCATGTTAATCATTCCAATAGCAATAATAGATCATGTACACAAATAAGTATAGTGATATCATTGATAGTAAAGGCTTGTATATAATACTAGCTCTGAATGGCGGGTGGTTTTCCGATTGGCTATTAGCATTAACCTCAGGTTAAATGATGGTTTCCTTAAATGGCGCTATAGGCATGAACTTCAAAGGTTTAAAAACAAACTGTCTTTTTCCAGTAACTCTAGAAAGTGTTTGCTACTAAGTGAGAACTAGACGGGAAGAAGCATAGTAAAAACAACCCAGTTAGATCCTTTATCAAGTATCCAAGGTATTCCCACCTACACACGAAGGAAACGAATACTTAACAAATATAATAGCTCTTTTACACTAGTCATTAACGATTAATTGTCAATTTATTTATGCATTTGAACATTGCTATCGGGATTGTAATCTGTAATTACTAGTTTAATTGAATTCCGAGAAATAATAGACAATGCCATCGTTTCTAGAGGAACGGCTGTTAAAATAGCGTTTCTTCTTGACTGTTTCTCTGATCTTTTACCTCTGCTTTTACTCGCTCCTTTGTCTGTTTGTTTTAAGCTCTGCGCATTACTCCATGTTTTCTAACCATTTTTCTAATGTATTGGTTGTTAATCCACCATCCGTCGATCCTCTGAGTTTCAAATCGAGGAGATCAATGGCTTCAATGTGACTTTAACTAAGTGTTAATAATCGTGACGGTTCTCCTATCAATTGAAATGATTATCTTGGCAATCGGTATGACTACATAACTTATTGTACGCAATGTACGTGAATTGTAATACTAGAATTGTAATTTCACAACTTTAATAATTCAATAGATTTATAAAAGCTACCTTTCTTGGTTAGCCTTTATGGTTATTACTGGTAGCTTGTACCAAATAATTATAATATCTTTATTTCTACTTTTTGTATATAACAATGTAAAAAAATGTACTAAATAAAAATATTATGTATGTATGTATGTATGTATGTATGTATGTATGTATGTATGTATGTATGTATGTATGTATGTATGTATGTATGTATGTATGTATGTATGTATGTATGTATGTATGTATGTATGTATGTATGTATGTATGTATGTATGTATGTATGTATGTATGTATGTATGTATGTATGTATGTATGTATGTATGTTCACAGTGCTCCAGTGTTGGCAATAAATACACCTTCTATTACAGATCCAATCTTGTTTCCACCACTGCTGTGGTGAGAGCAATGATTGTTGTAAACTTCCTTACATAATAGGGCATAACTGTTCTCCGCTGAACGTAAGAAAATCAGGGACCATTTCTTTGAACTTAAACTGACGGCAATGTTTTTCCACAGTTAATGTTTTCCACCAGAGAAATTATCAATATCATATCAATAATTCTTTGGAAATGAGCTGTTAACCGCGTGTATGCTGTTTGCTGCATCGTGGATTACAACGTGGACTATAGAGATAAAGGATATCCCACGCCCTAAGGCTTGCTACATCCAGAAAAAAAGCGTGTGTTGTCAATAATAACTCCTTTATGGGAGCTTGTATACTTTGACTAAGTATTCGAATTGATAGTGCATGCGGCCTGTCATGCTCTATATTCATGTCTTGTACTGTATATTAAAGCATCATACCTGCTTTACGTTATGATTTAATGGCTACTTATCAGTTTCCTGTTGTATTTCCTCCAAGAAACAAATTGTTTTGCTTTATGCACCCTGAAAGCATTGCGTCTTAAATCGTCTATTTTTGGAAATCAACATTCTTAAAATTCTTTGTACATAGTTCGTATAGTTTTGGTTTTCTCCGAGAGGCTACGTTCTTCTGGGTTTCTAATCCACGCGAGAACATAGTTACAGGTGGTAATTTACTGGTATTAGTGTTATTTCTTGCTGTATTTCCGATTACGTCTGTGACGCATATAACGTGAAATACTTCAACGTATAAATGCACTTTATATTTTAATGCATTTTCATTTCACTGTATTTTGCATATTGCCCAAAACTTTACATCATGAATTAAAACAAAAAGAGTTAGTTTTACTTTAATCAACGATTCCATTACATGCATTCTATTACACTATATTACCTAGCCACTCCACTGTTGTTTAGTCACTCTAGCCTTGGGGGTCAGATTGTTACACGTTCCAGATAGTATTGTTATGCATGATTGAAGACCTACGTATTCTGATTACCCTGGAAGTTAGACTGGCATTGCACCAATTGTTGGTTTTTCATTTATCTACTTGTATTTGTTTTTTCTCTGGGACGCTTACCACACTAATAAAGGGTTTGGAAAAGTCATGTAAAAAGTATCTATACAAACGTTAAGTGAAAAGCTCCATATAATTTTAGGAAACAGTTTGTCGTTGCATGATCTACTCTAAAAGTCAAAAATGTTTACTTGTTGCAAACACTATTTTGAAAATTACGCTCTTAAAAGAAAACGTTTCATTCGAAATGTCAAAAATACACATCCTCTTAACGGTTTGAAAGCCCATTAACTTACACAATGGTTCACATAGTTAAAAATCTAATCACCCGTCAAAGTATTCTCGAACTTTTAAACACGTACTGGCTTAAACGATATGATTCTAACCGTGCGTCTTCACGCCCACGCAGGGAAAACTAGCAATTATTTGCACGTGTACATTAATTATAAGTAGACACAAGGGCGACGCCAAGATCCAGCTTAGATTAATATGGCAACCAAGTGTGAAAATAACGACAATTTGAAAAAGCTATATTTAGACGTGAAAATACAAGAAAGAAAATAAAACTCTTAATGCGCATTAAGAGGAAATTATTTTATCTGTTTCTCTAGATTTCAATTCATGTTTTGTTATAAATCTTCCTCTGATTTGTTTGATGCTTATGAGAAATCAGAAAAATATCAGATGCATAGAATGATAGTGGTGTAAAGAACGAGGACCTTTAATATTATCACTCTAGTTCTCTATTAAATTCCCGAGTAAACGCCCAACGTACCTAGAAATGGCACAAAAATACACAGGGGAAACCCCTCACTGTCGTTAAATGATGACATCATTATCCAGATCACTATCGTTAAATAATGACGTCATTATTCAGATCACTATTGCCAAATATTGACTTCACTACATTTAGTTCCAGTGTTAAGGTAAGGGTGCTGAAATCGTTAAAGAAATTACGTTTATTATAATAGTGTAGTGTATATTGTTAAACACATTCACGCGCATTCTTACCACATTAAGTAGGGAACGGTGCACTCATGGTATATGCACGTCTTAATTTTATAAGCGTGAAATTAAAAACACTAAAACTCGAAAAGAATTCAACTCAACTCAACTAAGAAACAAAAGTTATTTTTGTTCAAAATGACTGCACGAAGAATAAATGTGGAATGGCGTAACCACAGGCAGTACCAGCATTAGTAATGACTCGTCATTTGCCTATATGAAGTCATCCGGAAAAAAAAAAACTTCCTGATTTTGCTAAAATTTAATTAAATAACGCGACTAAAATTGCATTAAAATAATGACGTAATAGACTGCAAAGACTAATAGTGTGCAACGTAAATACCACTCAATATTGTCCCTCAATCTGTTAACAAAACTTTCTTTACTAAATAGCGAGAACTATTGCACACTTTTAGTGTTCGTACTCTATCTCTTGTTTGGTATGTCCAATGGTTATCATTTCTAGAAACTAACGAAACGATGAGTCAGTGATCAAGCATGTTTTGAGCATGCACATTTTTATATTCCTTAAAAACATTTAAACAAATCAAAAACAGTTTTCAGTGTTCGATGCTCTGATCAAAGCACACTGGATGTTGAGAGAACACGAGGAGGGCGTAGGAAACCACGACGCGTATTTATAAAATACCAAACGCGCGAAAAGACCAAAAAAGCAAATTACAAGTAAATTACAGGACTCGCTAAGTTATATACGGTACGGTAGGGCCTTATTCAAACACACCAATAAGTTACATACGGTACGGTAGGGCCTTATTCAAACACACCAATAAGTTACATACGGCATGATAGGGCCTTATTCAAACCCACCAATAAGTTACATACGGTACGGTAGGGCCTTATTCAAACCCACCAATAAGTTACATACGGTACGGTAGGGCCCTATTCAAACCCACCAATAAGTTACATACGGTACGGTAGGGCCTTATTCAAACCCACCAATAAGTTACATACGGTATGGTAGGGCCTTATTCAAACCCACCAATAAGTTACATACGGTACGGTACGGCCTTATTCAAACACACCAATAAGTTACATACGGTATGGTAGGGCCTTATTCAAACACACCAATAAGTTACATACGGTATGGTAGGGCCTTATTCAAACACACCAATAAGTTACATACGGTACGGTAGGGCCTTATTCAAACCCACCAATAAGTTACATACGGTACGGTAGGGCCTTATTCAAACCCACCAATAAGTTACATACGGTACGGTAGGGCCTTATTCAAACCCACCAATAAGTTACATACGGTACGGTAGGGCCTTATTCAAACCCACCAATAAGTTACATACGGTACGGTAGGGCCTTATTCAAACACACCAATAAGTTACATACGGTACGGTAGGGCCTTATTCAAACCCACCAATAAGTTACATACGGTACGGTAGGGCCTTATTCAAACACACCAATAAGTTACATACGGTACGGTAGGGCCTTATTCAAACACACCAATAAGTTACATACGGTACGGTAGGGCCTTATTCAAACCCACCAATAAGTTACATACGGTATGGTAGGGCCTTATTCAAACCCACCAATAAGTTACATACGGTATGGTAGGGCCTTATTCAAACACACCAATAAGTTACATACGGTATGGTAGGGCCTTATTCAAACCCACCAATAAGTTACATACGGTAGGGCCTTATTCAAACCCACCAATAAGTTACATACGGTAGGGCCTTATTCAAACCCACCAATAAGTTACATACGGTACGGTAGGGCCTTATTCAAACCCACCAATAAGTTACATACGGTATGGTAGGGCCTTATTCAAACACACCAATAAGTTACATACGGTACGGTAGGGCCTTATTCAAACCCACCAATAAGTTACATACGGTATGGTAGGGCCTTATTCAAACCCACCAATAACTTACATACGGTACGGTAGGGCCTTATTCAAACCCACCAATAACTTACATACGGTACGGTAGGGCCTTATTCAAACACACCAATAAGTTACATACGGTACGGTAGGGTCTTATTCAAACCCACCAATAAGTTACATACGGTATGGTAGGGCCTTATTCAAACCCACCAATAAGTTACATACGGTACGGTAGGGCCTTATTCAAACCCACCAATAAGTTACATACGGTATAGTAGGGCCTTATTCAAACCCACCAATAAGTTACATACGGTATGGTAGGGTCTTATTCAAACCCACCAATAAGTTGCATTCGGTACGGTAGGGCCTTATTCAAACCCACCAATAAGTTACATACGGTACGGTAGGGCCTTATTCAAACCCACCAATAAGTTACATACGGTATGGTAGGGCCTTATTCAAACACACCAATAAGTTACATACGGTATGGTAGGGCCTTATTCAAACCCACCAATAAGTTACATACGGTAGGGTAGGGCCTTATTCAAACACACCAATAAGTTACATACGGTACGGTAGGGCCTTATTCAAACCCACCAATAAGTTACATACGGTATGGTAGGGCCTTATTCAAACCCACCAATAAGTTGCATACGGTATGGTAGGGCCTTATTCAAACCCACCAATAAGTTACATACGGTATGGTAGGGCCTTATTCAAACCCACCAATAAGTTATATACGGTACGGTAGGGCCTTATTCAAACCCACCAATAAGTTACATACGGTACGGTAGGGCCTTATTCAAACACACCAATAAGTTACATACGGTACGGTAGGGTCTTATTCAAACCCACCAATAAGTTACATACGGTACGGTAGGGCCTTATTCAAACCCACCAATAAGTTACATACGGTATAGTAGGGCCTTATTCAAACCCACCAATAAGTTACATACGGTATGGTAGGGTCTTATTCAAACCCACCAATAAGTTGCATTCGGTACGGTAGGGCCTTATTCAAACCCACCAATAAGTTACATACGGTACGGTAGGGCCTTATTCAAACCCACCAATAAGTTACATACGGTATGGTAGGGCCTTATTCAAACACACCAATAAGTTACATACGGTATGGTAGGGCCTTATTCAAACCCACCAATAAGTTACATACGGTAGGGTAGGGCCTTATTCAAACACACCAATAAGTTACATACGGTACGGTAGGGCCTTATTCAAACCCACCAATAAGTTACATACGGTATGGTAGGGCCTTATTCAAACCCACCAATAAGTTGCATACGGTATGGTAGGGCCTTATTCAAACCCACCAATAAGTTACATACGGTATGGTAGGGCCTTATTCAAACCCACCAATAAGTTATATACGGTACGGTAGGGCCTTATTCAAACCCACCAATAAGTTACATACGGTACGGTAGGGCCTTATTCAAACACACCAATAAGTTACATACGGTACGGTAGGGTCTTATTCAAACCCACCAATAAGTTACATACGGTATGGTAGGGCCTTATTCAAACCCACCAATAAGTTACATACGGTACGGTAGGGCCTTATTCAAACCCACCAATAAGTTACATACGGTACGGTAGGGCCTTATTCAAACCCACCAATAAGTTACATACGGTATAGTAGGGCCTTATTCAAACCCACCAATAAGTTACATACGGTATGGTAGGGCCTTATTCAAACACACCAATAAGTTACATACGGTACGGTAGGGCCTTATTCAAACCCACCAATAAGTTACATACGGTACGGTAGGGCCTTATTCAAACCCACCAATAAGTTACATACGGTATGGTAGGGCCTTATTCAAACCCACCAATAAGTTACATACGGTATGGTAGGGCCTTATTCAAACCCACCAATAAGTTACATAAGGTACGGTAGGGCCTTATTCAAACCCACCAATAAGTTACATACGGTATGGTAGGGCCTTATTCAAACCCACCAATAAGTTACATACGGTACGGTACGGCCTTATTCAAACACACCAATAAGTTACATACGGTATGGTAGGGCCTTATTCAAACACACCAATAAGTTACATACGGTATGGTAGGGCCTTATTCAAACACACCAATAAGTTACATACGGTACGGTAGGGCCTTATTCAAACCCACCAATAAGTTACATACGGTACGGTAGGGCCTTATTCAAACCCACCAATAAGTTACATACGGTACGGTAGGGCCTTATTCAAACCCACCAATAAGTTACATACGGTACGGTAGGGCCTTATTCAAACCCACCAATAAGTTACATACGGTACGGTAGGGCCTTATTCAAACACACCAATAAGTTACATACGGTACGGTAGGGCCTTATTCAAACCCACCAATAAGTTACATACGGTACGGTAGGGCCTTATTCAAACACACCAATAAGTTACATACGGTACGGTAGGGCCTTATTCAAACACACCAATAAGTTACATACGGTACGGTAGGGCCTTATTCAAACCCACCAATAAGTTACATACGGTACGGTAGGGCCTTATTCAAACCCACCAATAAGTTACATACGGTACGGTAGGGCCTTATTCAAACACACCAATAAGTTACATACGGTACGGTAGGGCCTTATTCAAACACACCAATAAGTTACATACGGTACGGTAGGGCCTTATTCAAACCCACCAATAAGTTACATACGGTATGGTAGGGCCTTATTCAAACCCACCAATAAGTTACATACGGTATGGTAGGGCCTTATTCAAACACACCAATAAGTTACATACGGTATGGTAGGGCCTTATTCAAACCCACCAATAAGTTACATACGGTAGGGCCTTATTCAAACCCACCAATAAGTTACATACGGTAGGGCCTTATTCAAACCCACCAATAAGTTACATACGGTACGGTAGGGCCTTATTCAAACCCACCAATAAGTTACATACGGTATGGTAGGGCCTTATTCAAACACACCAATAAGTTACATACGGTACGGTAGGGCCTTATTCAAACCCACCAATAAGTTACATACGGTATGGTAGGGCCTTATTCAAACCCACCAATAACTTACATACGGTACGGTAGGGCCTTATTCAAACCCACCAATAACTTACATACGGTACGGTAGGGCCTTATTCAAACACACCAATAAGTTACATACGGTACGGTAGGGTCTTATTCAAACCCACCAATAAGTTACATACGGTATGGTAGGGCCTTATTCAAACCCACCAATAAGTTACATACGGTACGGTAGGGCCTTATTCAAACCCACCAATAAGTTACATACGGTATAGTAGGGCCTTATTCAAACCCACCAATAAGTTACATACGGTATGGTAGGGTCTTATTCAAACCCACCAATAAGTTGCATACGGTACGGTAGGGCCTTATTCAAACCCACCAATAAGTTACATACGGTACGGTAGGGCCTTATTCAAACCCACCAATAAGTTACATACGGTATGGTAGGGCCTTATTCAAACACACCAATAAGTTACATACGGTATGGTAGGGCCTTATTCAAACCCACCAATAAGTTACATACGGTAGGGTAGGGCCTTATTCAAACACACCAATAAGTTACATACGGTACGGTAGGGCCTTATTCAAACCCACCAATAAGTTACATACGGTATGGTAGGGCCTTATTCAAACCCACCAATAAGTTGCATACGGTATGGTAGGGCCTTATTCAAACCCACCAATAAGTTACATACGGTATGGTAGGGCCTTATTCAAACCCACCAATAAGTTATATACGGTACGGTAGGGCCTTATTCAAACCCACCAATAAGTTACATACGGTACGGTAGGGTCTTATTCAAACCCACCAATAAGTTACATACGGTATGGTAGGGCCTTATTCAAACCCACCAATAAGTTACATACGGTATGGTAGGGCCTTATTCAAACCCACCAATAAGTTACATACGGTACGGTAGGGCCTTATTCAAACCCACCAATAACTTACATACGGTACGGTAGGGCCTTATTCAAACACACCAATAAGTTACATACGGTACGGTAGGGCCTTATTCAAACCCACCAATAAGTTACATACGGTATAGTAGGGCCTTATTCAAACCCACCAATAAGTTACATACGGTATGGTAGGGTCTTATTCAAACCCACCAATAAGTTGCATACGGTACGGTAGGGCCTTATTCAAACCCACCAATAAGCGCGCCAGATAGAAAAATTAGTAAAAATTATTAAAAAATTGATTATCATAATAATAATAATAATAATAATAATAATAATAATAATAATAATGATAATGATAATGATAATGATAATGATAATGATAATGATAATGATAATGATAATGATAATGATAATGATAATGATAATGATATTGATAATTATAATGATAATGATAATAATGATAATAATGATAATAACAAAAGAGGAAAACTAAATGAGTCTACTCCAATCATAAAACAACTAGAAAATGAAGAATTGTACAAATATTTGGGAATAAATGAAGGCGATGGTATTCAGCATGCAGCAATGAAGGAAAAGATACGAAAGGAATACTATCGAAGAGTGAGGCTGGTATTAAAAAGTGAACTTAACGCAGCAAACAAGATCGAAGCCATTAACAGGTTGGCAGTCCCTGTTGTCCTCTATAGCTACAACATCATGAATTGGCAAATGCAAGAAATACAACGAATGGATAGAAAGACCAGAAAGCTATTGACAATACACAGAATTCACCACCCTAAAGCTGATATAGACCGAATGTATTTGCAAAAGATGGAGGTAGAGGTCTGGTACAACTCGAAAACTCGTTCAAAACCACTGTCATTGGTCTGAACACGTACTTGAAAACAACAAAGGACCGACAACTAAAACAAGTATACCAACATGAAAGAAGCAAGAAGCTGCGCTCTGTCTACAAGGATGCAAACAAATTCAAAAGAGAACTAGAAATAGATGAAAATGAGGATGAAACAGACCTGTTGGCCTCACAGCGTGCAAAGGAAGTAAAGTAGAGAGCTCGAAATGAACTGAAGAAACAATTAAAGAAAAACTGGGAAGAGAAAGCTTTACATGGAAAATATGTATCAAGGTTGAATAAAGATGATGTAGATCAGGAAGCAAGCTTAAAGTGGATGAGAAGTTCTGGACTAAAAGGAGAGACGGAAGGGTTTTTAATAGCTGCATAAGATCAAAGCTGAAGATCATCTGAAGTTATTTAATAGATAATCACTGAGGCACACAGCATTCGTGGGTATAATGCAGGCAGCTGAGGGCGTAGCCCGAAGCTGCCTGCATTATACCCACGAATGCTGTGTGACGAAGTGATTATCTAGTATAATTATTGTTCTTTTCGTTGTCTTATTCGTTTTCGTTATATTGACTGCTAGGTGGAACTCGCTGCATTATTAAAAATAATGCTTTTAGCTAGAAGCATTATTTTTGATAATGCAGTTTGCTGTTTGTTGAAGTGTGACCTAATGCTTCGTTGAGATAATACTGAGTAAAAACAATGGGTTGTGATGAGAACAGTGATTATTTTCCAATAGCTCGGTAACCAGCAAGGTAAATATATGTAATCGAGAAAAGGTGGTATTCGTTCCACATATATTAGCTGTGCCATGAAATTACCAAGTAGCAGTGGTTCTATTTACTGCGTACCCAGTGATCCCCAGAGTGGTTATATCAGTTACTGCAGAAGTACCGTGTGATCCCCAGAGTGGTTCTATTTACTGCAGAAGTACCGTGTGATCCCCAGAGTGGTTCTATTTACTGCGTACCGTGTGATCCCCAGAGTGCTTTTATTTACTGCAGAAGTACCGTGTGATCCTTACAGTGGTTCTATATACTATAAAGGTACCTGAGCCCACAGTGGTTCCACGGGCTTTTGAAAACGACTTTTAATGGTTTAGTGCAGCTGAGAGCATATTTCCGAGCTTACAGTAGGCATGTATGGATGGATTAGGACTGATAAAAGGAACGATAGATTACTGGCTAGACCAATCGCAGTACCTGCACGCTTTCTGGAACACGAAACACAACAAACGTTTCCCATTTGAATGTATAAGTATGCATATCGCGCGTATACAGCCAACAAACAAACCGAGATAATAATGGTTTAGTGCAACCGTTTCATGATAAATTGAAAACAAAACACATCTAAATTAGGAAAAACAGGAATACCATTTTATGATTCTTCGTTTCACTTTTTAATAAGATATTTTTTCTTAGTTACGACTTGTTTAAAATCAAAATATAAATTGAGACATATCCAATACTATCTATGACTAATGCATTTTCAAAAGCAAATGGATTTGTGAACAGGCTATTGAGTCGCTCCAAGTTTACTTCTTTTTGTTTTTCTTCTTGCTTTTACTCGATGGGTTGAGCTCTGCTGGGTTTAAGCCTTGAGCGAGAGCAAGTTGCTTCTTTAAATCCAACAGACGAGTCACCTCGGCATCGACAACAGCTTTTTCCGCTTTATTTGCTTTTAGTGTGCGAACTTTTTCTCCCTGTAGGATGAGATAAAGCGACGATATCAAATACGAGTTACTTTCACAATGATAAGAAATACAAAGAGAAAACACAAATATATGAATGACGTCGACAGGGAAATGGAGAGACAAATCAAACACATAGATCGACAATCAGACAGACAGACGATTAGACAGACAGACAATCAGACAGACGATGAGACAAACAGACAATCAGAGAGACAGACAGACAATCAGTCAGACAGACAGACAATCAGTCAGACAGACAATCAGACAGACAATCAGTCAGACAGACAATCAGACAGACAATCAGTCAGACAGACAATCAGACAGACAGACAATCAGACATAAAGACGATGAGACAGACAGACGATGAGACCGACAGACATAAAAATGTATAAAAATAGAGAAAGGTAAAAACTTATTGTAGAGTACTGACAGCTCGCCATTCGGACAGCTTTTTCTTGTATACATTTTTTTTAAATTTTACCACAGAGGGGATTGAGTTACACATTGTAGATCCTCTGTAATAAAAGCTGCTTTTGAGAAAATCTGTCTTAGGGACGTGTCTAATAATCAGATTGTTTTGTGTTGTAACTATCTATTTCATAGGATTGACTAAATAAATTTGTTAAGTACATTGGGCTATTGTTGTTAACAATGTCATACATCATTAAACACATTTTCTTACTTCGTCTCTCATCAAGTTTTTCCCATTTTGACTGTTGCAATAAATCAGCAGATCTCACATCATAACCCTGAAAAGTTATGATGCGTGCAGCTCTGTTCTGGAGCTTTTGTAAGCGATCTGCTTGACCCTTATTTAGATTGCTCCAAACAAGGTCGCAATAGTCAAACGTAGGTTGTATTAACGCTTTGTACATTGTGATCAAAGTATCTTTAGGGACAAAGTCACGTAGTTGTTTTAGACCATAGATAGATCGTCCAATTGTTTTGGCAAATTGTATCAATATGTGGTTCCCAGTTAAGATTTTCATCAATAAACATCTGAGTTATTTATCTTAATGGGAGCAAAACTACCAAAACTTGGTACTTTAAATTTTGATCCGATCAACATATATTTCGATTTGAAAACGTTCAAACTTAGCTTGTTAGCTAGAAGCCAGTAACGGATTTTTGCAGGTCTAGATTGACCTTACTATGGAGTTCAGTGGCCGACTTACCAGCAATACTTATTGAGGAGTCGTCAGCATAAAGTCTAGGTTTGACATGATCAAGACAGCATTAAATATCATTGATGTATAAAATAAACAATAGTGGTCCTAAAATGGACCCTTGTGAGACTCCACAAGATATACCTTTTGGTTTTGAAATTTCATTTTGAACAATACAACATTGCTTTCTTTCATTCAAATATGATTTTAAAAAAAATCTAGACTTACTCCGCCAACACCATAAATGTGTAACTTTTCTATTTATATTTGATGTGAAACTGTATCAAATGCTTTAGCTAGGTCTAATGCTACAACAAGATTTGTCAGGCCTTGATCCATGTGTGTGTACCACTCATTTGTTGCATCAAGGAGAGCAGTAAGAGTAGAATGCAATATACGAAATCCTGACTGATATTTAGTTAATAGTTGATGAATTGCAAAGTAGCTATAGAGTTGATTAACAACTGCTCTTTCACACAATTTAGACAGGATAGGGAGTAAAGATATCGGTCTGTAATTGCAAGGGTCATCATGGTAATAGGCTTTATGTAAGGGGATGACTTTAACTACTTTCCAACTTAAAATCACGATTGGGGATTGGTGGGGGATTGATTGCAATTTATATCCCCCAGTAACAGAAGTTCCCTTGAAACAATATGATAGTTTTGAATAATGCGTTCAAAAGAATCAAAGAAATTCCTGTCACTGTTTCGGGGTCAATAAAAAGTACAAATGCCGAATGGCTTATAGTTTGTTTTTGTGATGTTGATTGTAATTCTTTCGTGATTAAACTCGTTAGTAATATCATCTTTTATCAAAAAACTTGTTTCGACTATGTATAAACACACAGATTCCCCCACCAAATCTATTTCTATCTTTTCTTACAAATACATAATGATCAATACTAACTAAATCGCTAGATATAATATCGTCAAGACGGGTTTCATTTAAAGCTAATACATCTATTAATTGATGCTCTAGTATTAGTTTGATTTCATCAAGATGTAATGAAAGCTAACAATATTTAAGCTAGCAATTTTGAACCCTCTTACCTTTGGAATGAGGCTGTATTCAGAAATAGATGGCGAGCTGTCAGACTCCTCAGTCGATCAATTATCATTTAGCATTATATTATTCCTAATATAATTATTAAAATTAGTTGCCAGCAGGGACAATCCTATTTGATTTAAATGGAGTCCTTTAGTGTTAACATGACTTTGGTTGATGTTTGAGTGCTTTATCATTTCACCAAAAGACGCATGGAGAAGACGATTCAGCTCTTATCTTTTAGACTCCAATGAGTCCCCCCTGCAAGTTAACTCACATATGATTACTTCGCAGCTAGATGTCGAGTTATCTTGTATGTACTTTACAACAGTATTCATCTTGTTGACGATTGATTGTGGTTGGTCGTTTCTTAGGTAATTCGTACCGACATGGAGAATTTACGGTCAACCTCGTAGCGCCTAACTAGAGGCTTAATATAGTCCTCCATGTCGTCCACCGTCGCACCAGGAAAAGCTTTTACTGCGACTCTGTTCATTTTGTTCGACATCCTCCAGCCTTCTAATTTTGATATTATTGAGTCACCAACAATCATTGTGTGAGTTTTAGCTGCACGGTATTCATTTGTGGAAAACTGGCGAGGGTTGAGAGGATTGTTATTTTGTTGTTGCTTCTGATTGGTCGCATTGGTGCTTGTTTGTTTGATTGTTCTTTGACTGTTACTTTGTTACTTTGTTGAGGTTGATCGTAGTTCGGCGCAGAATTGGTACGTGATTTCTTTTTCTTTCTCTTTTTTGTTTTTGTTTTTGTAGTTTGGGTTGAATTAATTTCAACTTCGCTGTTTGTCGTTTCATTTGAATTAACTTCAACTTCGCTATTTGTCATAAGTATTGCTATTGTTCTGATGAGCGCACCTTTTTCTCTCTGGAGATTTGCTGTATACAAGCTCCTTTTGCATACTAATTTCTTCTTTGAGGTTTTTTGTTACTTCATTTTCTTCAGGCATATTTCTCGATGATTTTAATTCAGCTACATCTTTAGCGAGCATTTCCAGTTTATCCATTAAAGTTTGTATAGTAGAAGAATGATGTGTTGACGTTCCTTGCTTCTGTTGATCAGCCAAATATTGATTTGTTGCAAAAGCGTCATATTGATTCTGTAATGGAGGATCGTCAGACGATCATCAATTTAAACTCGTCCAACCCGGTCATATAACTTTAAGGTTTTAGTTGTTTTGTAGAAACGAATTGTTAGTTCATCCTTCTTCAGCGATACTGCATTGTGTTTGTGGTCATCAACGATTTCAGAGTTATCTTGTAACGATAAAATTTCGTCAATAAATACCTTGAGTTCGTCGGAAGACCCTTGCCAGGCAAAGGTATTTTCCTTGTCATCATACGTAAGTTTTGTTTGATCTATTGTGTAGTTTGGTTTAAGAATATTCGCTTCGTTTGAGAGAGATATTTAGATACATGTATACGTGTTCACTCACCGACGACCAACACACAGACCAGACAATCAGACAGACAGACAATCAGACCGACAGACAATTTGTCAGACAGAAAATCAGTTAGACAGACAATCAGACAGACAGACAGAAAAACAGACAGACCGACATACATACCTGAGCAGTGACGTCTTTCTGTAGTTGTTCAACATCTTGGTTAACTTGTTTCTTCGGCTGTTGTTTTCCTGCGTACTTTTTCTTGAGTTCGTCTGCAACCGAAGGCTCTATTTTCTGGAATAATGGTTTGGGCTAAAAACAAAAAGTATATACTGTATGAACACAGTTGTATAAATTGATTTGTAGAGATAATATTAATATAAAAATACTGAAATTCCAGGAATCATAGCTGACCTGTCCAATCTTGTGTCCTTGTTTTAGTACTGGTATAAAATGTTCTGTCAGGACATTGAAACCCTCCTCGATCTGGAATCATAGACAAGTATTATACAATATCTGTTATATAGTATAATTGTTTTTGAGCACCACGTATTGCAAGAAAGGTCATCGCACTGAGCGGATGTGTACTTTCCAGTGCTCCACGTGCCATAGGATGCCATATCGCTATGAAAAACATTTGACGCAGTAATTCACCCAGCGTGCTTTATTTCAAGCCGACGTTGCATACCATACAAGTTGTCATTATAAAGTATAGTACAGTGGCAAAGTGACCTGTTACTATAATAAGAAGCAAGGATGCCCTTCTGTACGAGGGCTTACGTGCCCGATTGACTCCACATCCTAGTTGCCATACAGTATGGCATAGTACAGTGGCAGGGTGACCTGTTACTATAATAAGAAGCAAGGATGCCCTTCTGTACGAGGGCTTACGTGCCCGATTGACTCCACATCCTTCTTTCGACTTCTTTTTTTTCAAACTCGACGAATGAACTTTGATGAGTCGGGCGCGTAATTATGAAAATGGTGGCAATGGAAAAGACGGGATAGAGTATGCTAAGTCGGCTTCCTGGTAGACCAGTGTCATTAATCTACAGCCTTTTCCATGTTTAGACTGATTACTAACCTGTAGCTGAGAGCGTATTTCCGAGCTTACAGTGGGCATGTATGGATGGATCAGGACTGATAAAAGGAACGATAGATTACTGGCTAGACCAATCACAGTACCTGCGCGCTTTCTGAAACACGAAACACAACAAAACGTCTCACACTTGAATGCATAAGTATGCATTTCGCGCGTATACAGCCAACAAACAAACCGAGATTATAATAAAATATTACAAGATATTGTATAATTACAAGTTCAAACAAGTGGTTTTTTATCTTTTTTGTTGTTGAAAATATTAAACTGTCTTCACATTTCCTCAAATCTGGAGGTAAATAGTTAAACGATTGTGAGGTCTGGTCTTGAAATGTCCCTCTTTCAAATTGACTAGCTTGCTCTACTTTTGGTGCTGTCAGAGATCTTAAATTATATGACAAAACAATGTGTTGATTTATTTGGGGCGTTCTCATAATATAATGATATATGTGCAAGTTTTGCAGCACTCAGTTCAAGTCTTTGCTTTACTGGTAACCATCCAAGACTTTTCAGGTCGTTTGTTTGTGCATATCTTGATAAAACAAATCCAGCACAGCTATTTTGCACTCTTTACTGCAAAGTTTTATTTGCTATTGGTGTATGATATTACCAAACACAGTGTTGCAGTAGTCTAGCTTTGATAGTACCAAGCTTTCTACTGAATTCTTTTACCTTTCTCAAAATAGATAATGTTCCATAGACAAACAGTGGGCAACATACCCAATTGTAAATTACCCACTTTTTTGCGAATTGCTTTTGGAATTAAAAAAACAAATTAGATAGAAAAAAATCAAGAAACTGTAAGACAAAGAGCGTAGGAAAGGTAGTAGGCATCATTGTTCTCAGGATGTGCATGGGAATTAGAAAAGACGAAGATACGATGTGGAAGCGAAAACACTATTTTACACTTTTTTGCGCAATAGATCATATTTAGCATGTTATTTTGCGCTATTATTGTTATTATCTACCTTTGATTGTCGCTACCTTTAACTGACACCCAAGGCTTGTTAGCCTGCATATACTGATTACCGTACTTGGAAATATTCAACACCACTTTCAAACCTTCACGAAGTCTGAAGGAAGAAAGGAAAGAAATGCATTTACTAATTCAAACATCATTCAAATGAATGGCTACACACAATGTATGCTACCTTATTTTCTCCATGTAATCAATAAACGTCTTCACCTCACGATTGACTAAAGCTATGAAAGTCTTGTCTTCATCAGTGAGGTCCATGGTGGGGATAACTCCATCAAAGTTATTGTGCAAAAACATCAGAGCCCTTGAAACAAAACCAAAAATACCAAAACACTGAATCACTCAACAAACCAAACA
This sequence comes from Diadumene lineata, assembly GCA_918843875.1. Lineage (NCBI taxonomy): Eukaryota > Metazoa > Cnidaria > Anthozoa > Actiniaria > Diadumenidae > Diadumene > Diadumene lineata. The sequence goes on from OU974069.1 coordinate 41,654,933, forward strand.
AACAAACAATATATGAAGGGATGTGAAACAATGTTAGCACAGACAAAGGATGATTTCTTTATGGGCGACATCAGTGGCTGATTGGTATGTGTGCTGACCATTCACAGATGTGACTCCGGTTCAATACCTGGATTGGCTAGCAGAGGCGATATGTGAACTGAGTTTGTTTAATGTGTTGTTCCTCTGCCATCCCACGAGAGTTTTTCTCCGGGTTCACCGGTTTTCCTGCCTCATCAAAATCAACATGTATGCAAAGACAAGTTAATTAATGTAGGGTAGTGAGTGTGAGCGTCCATCTAAAGCTTAACCACTATGTGGATGAGATGTGATGTAGGGTAGTGAGTGTGAGCGTCCATCTAAAGCTTAACCACTATGTGGATGAGATGTGATGTAGGGTAGTGAGTGTGAGCGTCCATCTAAAGCTTAACCACTATGTGGATGAGATGTGTAAAATATTTATCAATTTATTGTATAGGTGTTGTGTCCCCAACTAAATATGAATTGAAAATGAGTTATGAATCATTGGAGAGACCTGTTGATGAAGTTGCCAAGATTGCTGAGTAATTCAGAATTGTTCTTTAAGACAAAGTCTGACCAACTGAAATTACTGTCCTGTTAGATGAACAACGACAAGTATTAGCAAGTTCTGGAAGAGAAAGACTCGCATATTTTATGTTCATGATCTTTGAGGTAGCCTTGTTACGATAACTATGGCTTGCCCTGTTGTATTGGGAGATCAGGTAGTTTTCAATTATTCGTTTTGGGGAAAACTATTATCACAATAAAAATATGAATCACCCAGTGTCGTCTCTTTCTATAATTTACCATTTACCCTTTAGTAAATAATTTGCACACACTTTCGATTTTTGATAACTTTAAGGAATTAGCAGTACAGAAGTTATGATGATAGTGGGAAAATTGTAAAACAAGAAAAAAAGCCAGGAAAAACGAAACAATAAAAAATTGTAAGGTGGAAACGACAAAGAAACTCACACAAGACAAAGCTTTGTTGTTTTACTCTCAGGTCTCATGTATAATAAATAGAAACGCCAGATATCAGCAGGAATACCGGAGACTTACCTCAGGTCTCATGTGTAATAAATAGAAACGCCAGATATCAGCAGGAATACCGGAGACTTACCTCAGGTCTCATGTGTAATAAATAGAAACGCCAGATATCAGCAGGGATACCGGAGACTTACCTGGCCCTCAGGTATCATGTATAATAAATAGAAACGCCAGATATCAGCAGGAATACCGGAGACTTACCTCAGGTGTCATGTGTAATAAATAGAAACGCCAGATATCAGCAGGGATACCGGAGACTTACCTGGCCCTCAGGTATCATGTATAATAAATAGAAACGCCAGATATCAGCAGGAATACCGGAGACTTACCTGGCTCTCAGGTCTCATGTATAATAAATAGAAACGCCAGATATCAGCAGGAATACTGAAGTCTTACCTGGCCCTCAGGTCTCATGTATAATAAATAGAAACGCCAGATATCAGCAGGGATACCGGAGTCTTCAGCATTGTCACCAAATACGCCAACACCACGACTTTTAGAAAATTTGTCGTCCTCGTAATTTAAGTATTCTATAGTGATTATAAATACAAATTATTGATGTCAACGAGGTAAGTTATAGTTATTATTATAAGGATATCATTTGACAATATTTTGTTACGTCCACGTAAATATTTTATTATTCCAAGATTTCGGGTTTTCAAATTGTCATATAATGTCTCCCGCGTACAAGGAAACACTCAAAAAATTAATGATATCATTATTGTTCCTGATGGCGTCGATTTGTATTACAACAACCACGACACCTATACTTTATATATAAATACACTTGTATTTGTATCAAATCCATTGGCACAATTCATTCGACATTTGAATTACAAAATGGAGCTTCTATTCTTACGAACCTGTTGCGCAGATGCTGTTAACTAGTGTATAGTTATCGTCAGCACCAATTAGCGTACATGGAAACACAACGGTATGGAATGGGACGTTATCCTTAGCCATGAACTGATACAGTGTTACCTAAAACACACACATATCAACTACTAGTCGACAGAAACCAGTTTGATCTAGATAACATTTCAATAATAACTTTAGTTGTGCACTTACATGTTGTGGGTTTTTCCACCATTTCTCCCACTGACCTGTGTAGTTAGCCGTGATTGACAGATAGCTGGTAAAAAAGATTCAAATGAACACTGCTCATGAATGAATGATGGATTGATGTTTAGTCACACTAGATTGACTGATCAACTTATTGAATCATTGTAATTAATAGATTGGTTGTTTGGTTGGTTGATTGATTGACCGAATTATTAATTGTTTGAATGTTTGATTTATGATTCAAATTGTGAGATGTAACACCGTAAAGATTTTGGATATACTGACACTTCAGATGTTTGCCCTTTGTCGAAGTAAGAGAACGGATCGATGGGCTTATTTGAAGAATGGCTTTGTTCAAACAATGTTAATTTATAATTCTATTTTTCGTTCAGTAACTGCAATAATCCTGGTTGTCTGGTATTTTTTTACAACAGTACAGGAACACAAAGCACAAATTAAATAACAAATGATTACAACTTACCCTATCGGAGCATCAAACCAAACATAAAACACCTTATCTGTGTAGCCCTCTAGAGGGACAGGTGTTCCCCATTTTAGATCTCTAGTTATACATCGAGGCTTTAGACCTTCTTGTATCCAACTACGGGTGATCTGACGAGCATTGGCTGTCCAGTCACCTTGATATAAAAAAGACAAACTATTTTCAATTTCTTTATTTACTGGTACTTTCTATCCAAGCGATGTACACAAATATTGGAGTATGTCTGATGTCGTTTGTCAAATGTGGACTCTTTTTAGTTAACACCACAAGACACCTAAAAATAGTTATGACAAAACTATGATAGCATTAAAGTAGTACCGGACCCGTGCTACTGCACAGTCCAGCTCGCAAATGTTGATACGAAAGAAGTTTCCTTAGCAGCTAAAAATGAAACCTCATGTTGAAAGCAAAATGTGGCCATTTGTGGACTTAACACTTTGTACACAGGCTAGACTATCGAATGCAGTGACCAAGCAGCTGGCTCTCCTTCTCCACAGTCAAGTCGGCCCTGCATTCTAGAATTGATACAATCTACATATTTTATTCTTTGGAGAGTGTAAAGAAACAAAGTGCAAAAAATTGTCCCAAATTTCAACATTGTTACAACCCCCATGTTCATATAATTGGGCTGAATACAAGGAATTTTGCTTTCCAGGATTAGCAGACAGAGTTATAAACAACCAAACTACGCAACACAGAGACACACAAATAAAGCAATGTTGGTACCTTCACTGGAAGACTTGTCTACCCAGCTTTTTAGAGTGGGCTCCAGCTAGAAACAAAATATATGTCTCAAATATCATACATAGATTTTGCTATGGATTTACAGGGAAGGTTTTTTTTTTACTTTTTATAGCAATGTTTTCCAAATAAATCAACAAAGTGTCCTGATAAAAAAGGCAAGTGAAAGTACCTCAGCAAGATTGATGAAAAGATGTTTGCTGCACTTCACCTCTGGTTTATCACCACAAACTTTACATTTTGGATTCTACAAAGAAAATACATTAATAATTCATTATTAGTTCATTAATGACCATAAATAGCATAGGTAAGTTTAAAATACCATATAATCACATATTTCCATTTCAAACAACTATAATATTATCCACTTGAAGTATATTGTGGACATGTTTTAGATAAAAAGTATGTACTAAGTCTCTGCTCAAATGAGTCATCATCTCTCCATTAATCACACCCATATTGGATGATGGTGCAAGTTCAGGTTTTTCATTCAAAACACACTTGTATTGACACCTTGACCCACTGTTGCATATAAATCTACTATAGAAACAAACTCTTGACTCACTGCACTGCTTAATGCTTGTTTTCACTGAACATGACCTATGATTAAGATGAAAACATGTTGACAGTGGTAGAATAAGCTTACTTTCAGTTCAACAGCATTAATGAGTTTACCACAAGCATCACACTGGTCCCCACGTGCATCCTAAATCAAATCATTGAAATCAACACATGAATTTACAATACACACAAAATATGAAGCACATGTCAGTAACAAAATACTTCCTTACCGGATAATTGCAGAAAGGACAAGTTCCTTCAACAAAACGATCTGCTAGAAATCTGTAATTATTTAAAAAAATATACATAAAGATGGAACCATAACTTAACATTTTAGATTAGGTTTTTAGAGTGTTTATCAATTGACAAGTAAACTGGTAGTAGGTTAAGTTACCTTTTGCATCCTGTACATTGCAATTGCTCAACTGTATCTTCAAGAAGATGACCTTTTTTATGAAGTCGCCAGAAAATGTCTTGGGAAATTCTGCAATCAAGTTGTACATTGTCAAACATCCAACAAAGTAGCACTGAAATTTGTATTTCAATCATTTAGTACATTTGATATTTACAAATAGACTATCACTGATGTCACGCATGAGGCACCCAAACATTTATGAGAAAAATAAAACATTACAAGTATGAATATTTTTGCAATGGAAACATTGCAGTTTCATTACTTTCTAAACTTGAACTACCATAAGAACTAATAATTGAGTAGGCCGGTATTCTAAATAAAAATCATTCTATTTATAACCAATTTTTTTCATAGAGTAAATTTGTGCATTATTATTATAAAGTTTAGTTATGACAATCAATTCAATAACAAAATTGTCAGGTCAAAATTAAGTAGAATGCAAACAATAAATCAGTGAGTGAAACACTAATTACTAAATAGTGCAAATTAGTACTAATTAAATATAATTAAAATAAAATTGTACTAATTTTATTTACTATAATTACTAATTGAAAGTCTCACAGATTAATTATTTGCACTCTAAAACAAATGATCAGAATGACAAATTGAGCTGCAAAATATCAAAATAATGCTTAATGATTCTTGTTTTCTGATAAGCAGCTTCATGTCTGAAATCATGATAATTTATTATTAAATGTCAAGTTATGTACTAAATGACTAAATAAATGAATTCATGAAAAATACTGAGCTCTTACTTTGTTTGTTGTTCTGTGGTAGTTCGACCAAAATAATCAAAGTCTATATTAAACCAAGAATAGACCTCAGAATGGATCTTGAAATACTTGTCACAGATCTCTTTTGGAGTGAGTCCTTCATCTAGAGCCTATACATCGAATGATATAACATTTGATTGCTTTAAGACTCTTATCTACTGCATTAGATGATGTCACTATTATTGGCTACTGTTACTGCTGAGATATATCTAGGAGAGGGGGTCTTTTCAAAAACATCCTCTGTGTTCCAGTTTATTTCTACATCTTCTGTGTTTATTTCTATTTGTTTTGACATGTTAGTGGTTGGTAGATTGTCTCCTGAAACAACCATGGACCCAACACCATAACCATCATGATCACAAATGACCTAAGGAGGGTAATTGAGCTAAAAACAATTATCAATAGTGATGTCACCTTGGTTTCTGTAGCTGTACCATACTCATCTGTGCCACATATGTAAAGAGTGTTGTACCCACGAAGACGGCAATATCTATAATCACAATATCAAGAATGGGACATTAAGATACATCAAGTGCTGCGAATTATTATCATCAGACTTCAAGTGATGTTCTAAGATGAAAATACTGAAGAACATGACATGGAACATCTCTCTTGAGGCACACTGTTTAATTCATTACTAACAAATAACATGAGAAATAACCTGGCAAAGACGTCAGCACTTAAGACACATCCAATGATGTTACCAAGATGCGGAACATTGTTGACATAAGGCAAAGCACTGTTGATAAGGTAGTTCTTTTCACCTTCAATGGGTAATCTATCAACAAGAAGACATGATTAAAAGAATATCTTTCATTTTCCCAGTGAGTGGATCAGACTCAGTCCATATGAACTATTGCACTCACATTGGGTGGGTAGGTCTTCTAGCCTGTTTTGTGCTACGTTTTGTCCATGCAGTAAAAGCTTCAGTTACTTCCTGTGGTGAGGCTTGAATCTTGGTGATTGCTATTGCTGAATTCTGAAAGATAACAATTATTATCATTGAATATCATTTTACACATGGTTAACACTAATAAGCAAATTAAAACATGTACATCAAAGAAACAATAACATTATAATTAATATAATTAATATTACTATTTTATTAATATACACTAATGAAAAAAATGTCACAGAAAATGCTGGGTGATGAATATGAATTCCTCTACAACAATGTCTGGCAACTATCTTTTCTTTTCTTTTCTATCTTACTTTTTGTTTCAACTGCAAATAATTGAAATTCAACAAACCACACCTACCATTTTTTTCTGTTTTTGAATGTTTTTTTTAAATAAGTGTATTTTAGTGTTGTGCATGGATTCATGTGGATTAGTCACATGTATTAAATAATCAGTCACTGACTTGAAATTCAACGTTCATTGTCAGTGAAAATTACCTCTTCACTGCTTTCATTAGCTTTGACAGAAGACAGCTTTTGTGAATCTGGCAAACAAAATTTTTATTTATTATAATTAATTAATAATTTCCCTGACTAAAGTTGCATCATGACAGTATGATTGATAAATGCTTTCTACATTAATCATATTTATAGATTCTATTTCTTGAATGAGATGGTAGTACTTATATGCACTATGTACATCAAGTACTTATGCACACACATTAACTTTTTGAAAACAAAGGAAAAAGAACCAAAGAAAGGAACAGAAAGATAAAACAAACAACCAACCAACACACAAAAGTAAAATGTAAACTGCTGAGCTAACACACAAACAAATAATTATTTAAATATGGATTGAGAAGAATACTTTTCTGACAAATTCAGTTCACATGCCTTCCCAGAAATTGTCTTTTGTTCATACCAACCTATGGTCATGTTGTTTTTGTTGGTCTTGCTTGGTTTTTGCTGTTTTGGAGATGCTGTTGATGTCACTGATGTTGTGTTGGATTCACAAGTAGATTGAGCATGGTGGGCGTTCTTTGGAAAATATCAAACAAACAAATTAACAGAGGATGTTTGTGGTTACAGTCTCAAAAAAGCATAGCCATGCTATGCTGCGATCCTGTAAGTTAAGGTAATTTAAGATTCAAGATTCAAGATATTTAATAATAATGCCTCTTAATTACAAAATTTTAATATTAAAAAAATATACAATAAATTTACATATTTTAGGGCATCGACTAATTGTAACAGAAAGTACTGAAGAACACAATTAGTCACTAAGATATTTACAATATTACATGAAGTGGCCTATTCAAGCTAATGATTAATACAAACAAATTAATGGAGGAGTTTTTTGGCTACAGTCCCAAAATTAAAGTAACTTTATTTAAATATGTTGTTTCCTTTTAATAGCTGCAGGCACTAAAAGTGTGCAACATAAATATCACTAAATAGTGCTATTTTATGCTAATTCAATCTATTGTTTTCTTTTGTTTAATTAGTGCTATTTACTACTAATTAGTGACAGCTGTTGCACACTTTTAGTGTGTGCAGTCTAGTTTACTGTAAGTTAGTACAGATTCTGAAAAAAATTGTTAAGCATTTAACAATTATTAAGTCTGGGATGATAAGACTGATATCTATGTCAGGGGGAGCCCTCAATGTTAGCAATTGACGAAATTGACAAATTTGCTCAAAAAATTGAATTGTTTCTGTGAAGAAATTGTGAAATCTTTGAAATTGTTTTTGCTTCAAAATCTTGCAGAGAAACCAAAAGTGCCTTTTTTAGGCATGATTTACCCCCAAATGCAATGTTTAGCATACACACACTGTAATACATTGAGTTCCTGTTGGTTTTTATAGTAAAAATCTACTACTATCCCAAAATGGTAATGTCTGCAACATTTTTGGGTAATGTCTGCAACAAAGAAATTACCGTCTAGCTTCCACAAAAATGGAATATTATATAGCAAAGTTTTTATGACTATTATTAAACTTCCATCATTGCTAAAACTACCCATAAGTTTTGTATTTTCTTGAAAGCTTTTCACAATTCACAGGAATTTCATCTTTAAAATGATTACCTAAAAAAATGGTTGATTTTAGGGTAATGTCCGCAACAGTCACTCTAAATTTGATTACTGGAATCGAATAATCAATTCAATCAATATTTGAATAATGAATTAAATAATGAAGTTTTGGTGGGTAGGCTTGACATGTTTTGACTGTTAGTGAAAACAAGTAGTTAAAAATAATATTATTGTTTCATGGTTGTAGTACGTAGAGAATATTATCCAATGACCACACTAACAACACTTATTTACGAATAATTAAATTATAAAAATATCAAATTTGTTGAACATTATCATCCTTAGTACCTTAAATGTTGCAGGGGAAAATGCGCCCTCGTGTATACCAAGCTTAAATGCTTGATGACTGCTCACCATTGAGTTCCATTTCTTTATATGCTGATACTGTGATCCTATACAATGACAATGTTATTATTATTACTACACTTAGATAAGTTTCATCACTTTCATATTCTTGGGTACTTTCTAGATCAGTCAGAAATGACATTTAATATCTAGTATATTTAATTAGTAACACTTCTTTAGAATATTACATTGTCAATGTTCTACATTTATTAGAAACAGTTAGACTACAGGGTGAGGTATTTAAAAGTAGTGAGCTTAGATCCAATCAGTATTCCAGTCTAATCTTAGCACTGTACAGTGTTTCGACCAGTATATTTCGAATCACATTCATGAGTCAGTTCACAAGAAACCAGCTGTGTTGTCTCAATGATTACCAGTGAAAGGTAAACAACAGGGAGTAAATATTAGCCTATCAGGTCTGCACACACTCAGCTCACAATTTCTCCAATAATACAATTCTGGAGGAGATAATGTTACTTTACTAATACCTAAAGTCCTCAGGACCAACAATTCAAAATCAATAACACATAGGTAATGTACATGCCTAATATTTGAGGCTCTTGACAGAGAAGAGGATACAAAGAACCCCATACAACTACATCAGCAAGCCCTGGTGTCTCCTAAAGCATATTAAATAGTAGTTAGCAAATAAGAATGTGTGTTTTTTTCAACAGATATAAACACAAGGCGAAGCCACATTACTATAGACCTAATGAAAATTTATACTTTTCCATCAAAATCTCAATAATTTTTTTTATTTTACAGTTTTATTAACCCTAACCCTAACCCTGGAGCCGGGGGACCACATGTCCAGAAGTCGTCGAGGTAGTGCCAGACGGGATTTACACCACGTTGTCCCATAAAGTAAGCCAGTGAGTCGGCATATTGTAAAAAAATTGACGGGGAGCTCCGTAACCCGAACGGTAAGTGAGTGTCAACAAAATAACCAGTAGTCACGGAGCCGTTGACCTGGATTGGCCACATAAAACCCAGCAGCAACTCCCAGTCATTTTGATGAACGAGTATGTGGCAAAATGTGTCCGACAAATCTAATTTACTCATTAGGGCGCTGACTCCTAATGTTTTGATAGGAGTGATAGCATTATCTAATGTGTCATAGTGGCATGAATAGAGTTCCTTTGGTTGTTATCGTTAATGCTGTCACCCGAAGTCCAAGACAGGTCATTAATAATGCGCCAACGTACTGGCTGCTAGCAATATTTAGGAATAGCGCCCATCTGCAATCGGACAAAGTTTGGAAATGGTGTGCTCAGAAATGGCCCCAGTTTCCGATTTAGACTAAGTTCACATTCCAATTCTTTGGCGATGGCTGAAGGATTGGATAAGGCAGAGAAGTGATTACCGGTAGTTGAAATACGAGATGGGAAACCAAATTAATAATATAAATACCGTTTTCATTTCCGTTGATTAGTTCATGTACAAAATGTCGATTGGGATAATCATGTAAATTACTTTAAATTTCCAAGTTTCCGAATCAAATGTTGATTTAATTTGGGCTGTTAGAGGCATGTTTGCAATCAGCGAGAGGGTGGTTCCCCCTACAAGCCTTGCACAAGTGCGCACATTTGCACTCGGATCCCTGATGGCAGGCACGATGTTGATATAAATTACAGTCCTCTTTGTCGTTTGCAAACCAGTGCTCGAATTTCCAACTGTTATTTGATGCTTGACCCGGGCTTGGTTTCTTTGACATAGTCACATACTAGGTGGTTGGTCGACTTACATCTCTGACATGAAAGCTCTTCCTTTGGTATGCTTGAAGCATCCAGGATTGTTGAGTACAACGTCGTATCCACCATGTCAAACCGTCCGGTGATCAGACTTTTCTTAAATTGGACATCATAGTCATATACTGCCGACATGCGAAATTTTCGATTTGCTTTTTGAATTATCGTGCGATAATGTGCAATCTTGTTGTACCAGGTGGAATCGACGCTTCGAGCCACTGATGAAATGATTCGATAGTTGGGGCTCGTTTGGCCTTGTCAGATGCTGGATAATAAGTCATTGAAGGCAATAAAGAAAAGAGATCTATATAGTTATAGTTGGCGGAGCTTGTCATCATACCTGTTGTAGGCTGTTTTGCAGCACCAAGCGAAGAGCCGCCGGAGTGTTTACCCTGCACAAGTTGTGCTTTCATGTTGTCTTGTTCCAGTTTTAAGTGCTTTGACTTGTCCGGAAAGCATCCTGATGGCGTTAAGGATCTCTGGATTGTGTGGCTGTTTTCAGGGACAGTTCTTCATCTGAAACTGGTTCTGGACCTTCGCAATGTTTGCCCGGTGTTCCGAATGAATGGAAAGCATTAGACGTTTTGCAACCAAGGCAAAGACTGTCTCGTTTTGACTTCTTCGACGACATTATAAATTTACTTTGAATTATTGCGATGAATTAATGTTTTGAGTGCAAGAGTCAAACTAACGAGCGTAAACATGGACAACATGCAATAATGACACACAATACTCTCGGACCTTCCCATTCCACATTAAACTAATACATTAATTATTAACTAATATTATGAAAAATTAGTTATAACACTCATCACAGGTATTGACAATTATTCTTGAGAATTTTCTTGTAATCAGAGGCCTCCTAAAAAAAGATAATGAATTGTGCTCACATAATACAAGTTCAAATTCATTGTCATTTTGCACTGAATGCAGATTTGACTTTGATGCTTCAGTTACTTTTTACCCAAGCTTGCTCAAACATCACATGATAAGTCATGTGTACACAGTGAACACAGAGACAGTATTTAATCGAACAACTAATAAATGCAAAGGTTCCAATAGTTTGCTGTTTTATTACTATTTATCTAAAATAATTAATAGCATATTTAGTGTAAATTTATACTTTTTCCCTCGGCTGATAAAATATCCCTCTGATTGTTTGAGTAAAGTTGCAGAGTCAAGATAGGAAGGTGGTTTTATAAAGTATCCTATCTAGGTTGGAGATGTGTTGGATTAATGTTCTTTGGGTGCTAATGATGTTCAAATTTAAATAATTATTAGGATATTGACATTACCCCAGCAAGACTTTTCTGTTCTTTTAAAAACACATCCAGCTGTGTCAGCAAACCTGACAACTTGCTTCGACTTGACTGAGAAGAAATGGCTGGCTGGAATGACAATGATCATGGAAATTATGAACGTCATCATCATCATCTAGATCAAACATATTATCAATTAAGACTTGTTTTCTGTTTGCCTGCCTGCCTGTCTGTTTTTCTACTGTTTGTGTGATTTTCTTACTAGGCCTTTTCTGTGTTCTCCCAACATTTCTGCATAGTCGGACTATTTCAACAATAAACCACAAGTGTACACTATGCTGAAATCAACTTTGATTATTGGATCCTTTTGCTTTTTTAAATTATTTTTTTGACTGGTACATTTAAATTTCTACTCTTAATAAACAAAGACTTTTATTTCATTCTAGTACTTGTTTTATTTATTTAATATTTTTTAGCACTTATACCTGCAGCTGTGTGCTTTCCCATTCAATCCAGTGATTACTAGTGGCTTCATGGTCAGGATTTGTCAAGGCTAATTTGTTGCTTTCCATGAAATACCTAAACACAATATACAATCATATAGCAACTTCAAAAGTTAAATTACTGCAGTTAAGGGTCCTGACGACTTTAGAAAAACACTTAAAATGTGTGCCCGCAAGCAATTTACCGCTGAAAATGCCGCACATGCACCCGCCAAAAGGCACCATTAAGAATAATACAATGAGTCTTCAAAAATTATGCTTCAACCAGCCAAAACCGTCAATTTTTGCGCAGGACTGTATATTTTTCTTCATTTTTTTTTAAAGATTTCGTAGAACTCTTTCTTTTGGTGAGATTTGAAAAAATTCTGATGACTTTTCAACATAACATGCGATGGTAAGTGGTTTAGGGTTTCACTTTTCAAAGCGATTTTAAGTCAAAGAAAAAACTGTAAATTTAGACAAAATATTAAAACATAATAATACAATTTATTTTCCCATTGTTGTGTAAAATAATGTCTGGTTGAGATTACTTGTAAAAACTATGTCAATAGCTTTGTTAGTTTTTGAGCTTTTTGTGAAAAAAAATGTCAAAACATGGGCACAGGACAATATAGCTTTCTGCCCATTTTTCAATTAATCGATAAATTCTCTATAAATTATCTTTCTAAGAAAAAATTGTGATGACTTTTAGTTTAAGTGATCAGGACTCGTTTCTGGATTGTGGAGCTATAAATAAATGCATTGTTCAAACCTGCATATTGCATTGGGACTGACAAGAAAATGGCCACTATTTACTTCAAGAACTGGCAACTGAAAATGATATATACACAAAAACATTGTTTTAAAGTGGTTATAACCCTTTGAATGAAATTTACTAGTTAATTCTACTCATTGTCAGCTTTCGAATGAGGTATATTTTAAGAATAAAATACGACCAAGTTATTGGATGCAAAACTTAGCAATTTTTTTTTATTTTTACATGGTCGTCCGAATGGCGGAAATGACGTTCTGGCAGGTACCTAACATGCGCATTGTGCGATATCCGGTTTACTTTTCTTTCCCGTTTTCATAATTGTTTGAAAACCGATTTACTTTTCTTTCCGGTTTTCATAATTATATGAAAACAGGAAGAAAAGTAAACCGGATATCGCACAATGCGCATGTTAGGTACCTGCCTGAACGTCATTTCATCATTCAGACGACCATGTAAAACTACAAAAAAATTGCTAACTTTCGCATCAAATAACTTGGTCGTATTTTATCGAATACCCTTAAAATATACCTCATTCAAAAGCTGACAATGAGTAGAATAAACAGTTATATATACTACATAAATTTCATTTTAAAGGGTGATAATTACTTTACCTTGCGTCTACTCCAACCAAAGCCACCCTGCCAAATTTTTCACAAATTGTCAAGTCACGTTCGAGCATTTGAACAAAAGATTTCCCATAAATTCCAAATATTGCAACAACTGATAGATCGCGAGTAACAATGTATTGTGCAAATAATTTTGGCAAATATTTTTTTTAAATGCTCGAACGTGATTGGACGTGATTGGACAATTTGTGAAAAATTTTGTCAGGGTGGCTTTGGTTGGGGTAGTCGCACTGTAACATAAAGTATCATGAATTTTGATTATTCAATTACAATGGTTGTCATTACACTAAGAACTTTTACCGCAGTAAAGTGATGAATTACCACAGACTGTAAACAGGATTTCCTAGTGTAACCGATGTTTATCAAGGTATTCAATCTACCATGGCAGGGGCGCATTTAGAGGTGGTGACAGAGGTGACTAGTCACCCTCCATTTTGACCCGCGGTAAAATCTACTTTTTTCAGTGCTCATAGTTAATTATACATTCAGTTTTATGATCTAAGTCACCCCCTTTCAAAATTCCTGGGTCAGCCGCTGCATTAATAGTACTTACAGTACACCAAAATCAACAAACAAGCTGCCTGTGACATTTACACTACCAAAGAGCATGCTGGGTGTTTTGGGGTCCCAAGGTAAATTGACCAATCAGATGAGTTCTTAAGGCTAATCCTGGAAATCACACTATTGTTGTTTACTCACTGTGTGATGTAAATCAGTTTTGCTGACTGGTACTAATGGCAAACATGGATTTACTCAATCTTTTTGGGTGTCAGGCAGCCATCTTTACAATGGTTCTTATTTTAAAATCAAACATTTAAAGCTTATTTTGTTAGCCAGGATATATTTCCATTCATATTGATGCAAAGATGTGAAGATGGTCAATTGCATATATTAAGGAGAATCAGCAAAGTTTCAAGTTTCTTCTGGAGATATATTCATCACTGCTATTGCTTGTGTTCTACTACTTCACGGTAAAAAAATGTTTGCACTAGTTTTGGAAGGTGAAAGGTGAATGTTTACTGGGGTACTTATTTAAGTATAACCATGATAGCGTGGTAAGTCATTATTACCACTGACAGTAATTCAAACTAGGTAAAAACAATACCTCAGTATTCTGTTGTAAAAGCCCCTAGTGTAACTAATAGTTCTTTTTACATGATCTTAGAAGTGTTACTGGAATCAATCAGTCTTTGATTATTTCCATGGTAATGTAGGGTATTATGAGGAGGACACAATCTGTCAATTTGAAATCACCTTCATCTTACCTTAGACAATGTTCCTGGCAATGCTAATTTTTGCTTTTCTAAACATTTAAGAAAAAATAATTTTTTAGAAAAATTAAAATGACACTGTCTTGAGAAACTTAACCCTATTCTTGCCAATATTTTTGAGGGGGGTCCTCCTGACTTGCCAAGGCAAAATAGAGGAAAAAATTAAAAAAAAAGACATTGGCATTTCAAAAAATTATTTCAGAAGGGAGAGTTATCAATACCTAGAAGTTGACATACCAATTTGAACCTACTTATGATGTCAGCTTCAGTTTAGAGTGTCTATGGTGGACGATTTCTAGGACAAAAATTTCTCGCTGTAAAATCTAAAAGTGTCTTGACTTCTCGAGGATAAACACGAGTCCGTATCTTGGGTACAAAAACAGCCGGATCTCCGTCTTGAGAGCTCGGTTCTTCATCGGAGTCTGAATTCTCGCTTTAAATATAACTACTTTTACCATCGCTATCAAATTCTGGATCAGACATTCTAAACACATTTAATTTCAAGTAATAAAGACAACAACAATCATCCGTAAATCCGCCATCTTTACTTACAAATTCGTGCGAAGCCCTGGCAAACTTACCACAAAATATCAGCGATTTGATTTGGATTTGGCTTAGATTTCACTTCAAAAGACACTGCCTCACTTCCAAGATATTGTATTTATATAACAAAAGTTTTGATTCGTTGACAAAAGCGACTTTAGACCAATCAAATGCGCTGTAATAACGTGGGCCGATCAAATCGGCCCTTGGCAAGACTAGGTATGTTCCGTGGGCCGATTTAATCGGCCCTTGGCAAGAATAGGGTTAATAATAAGGACATCAGACAATGTCAAAACATCACAAAAATGAATCTAGTTGTGTTTGTCTTTGTCATTAATTTTAATAAATAAATTTATTTAATTTTAGATGACTGTACAAATGATGTGAATCAATATTACATACACAATAGTGTGGAGTGGAAAGAAAAGAGTTAAAGTGAAAATTACAGAGATTTATAATCTAAGGACTTGAACTGAAAAAGTTGTTGATTCAAAGTGCTTTTCTCAAAGGATGTGATACGGCCGTAGTTATTAACTGCATGATCTAAAATGCTGAATGCTCTAAGTTTGTTTGAGTCTTTAGTTGAAAATGGTGGTAATATCTAACAGCTTAAGATCAAAGAGGCTATTTATGTCATTTGGGAAAGGCCCCATCTCAATCAATGATTGTACACATAGAGAAGAATTTCACATTGGGTACATTACTGTTGCCCTGTACTTCATATTTGGGCTACATTGCCAGCTGGGTGGTTGGTCTTGTGTTATAGTGGTTAACACATCGGACAAAAATACCTAAGATTTACTGGGTTCAATTCCCACCAATAACCCATGATATATATATTTTTCTCTTATTATTTATAACAATTATAGGACATATAAGTCAGCCCCTATGAGGTTAGCTAGTACACCATACACCTTTGGCTTTACGTGCAAACATACAAAATCATCCATCAGCACAAACTACAGAACTATCGCACATTGGTTGCCGCCAAAGGAAGCCCGCTAAGAATTAAGTTATTGCTGGCTATTCGCTTGCTAATAAATTAATCCAAATCTACAAGCTAAAAAGACTAAAAAAAGCTGAAAAAATACTTTCGAAAATAGCATGTATATTCCACTATAAAATGGAAAAGAACGTGAATATAAAAAAAATCAACAAAAAAATAGTACCTTCCTGGTCGACATACTGTAGCTGTACTTCTATGCCAGATAGGTTCTTTGCCACCAAGATACGCAGCAAATTAGGATTCCCTTTATCGCAATATAGTTTCATGTCAGTGCTTATATTATAATAATACCGTAAACAGCCAGAAAAACTAATAATGATCCCTTGAAAGCTTATTGTTTTTCGTAGAAGACCTGCTACCAACGTCATCTAGTAGTGTAGTAACTGATGAAATTTTTTACCCAAAGAATGGCCAGCGGATTGTTGGGAAAAAGACTGGAAATAGTGATACAGGTAGCCCAACACTGCCCAAGACCATTTCATTACAGTAAATCCTTGAATAATTTTTGAAATAGAAATATTATTGATCGTGCAATTTAAAAGGTAGTGTGCTACATAAGCCGAAGTTGTTTGAAAGGTTGTTATTTTTCGTTCATTTATCTCTATTTCTATTTTTCATCAGACGCACTAATATCCATTGTCATTTCCAGGTCATTTCGGTCGTGCGCGAGTACAGCCTCGCAAATTCTGCATTTTATACTCTGTGCTAGTGCTCTGCAATCAGTTTAGAAATGCGACTAAAGTTGGAACGACTTGCTATTCTGCGATCTCCTTATCATTGTGCATTGAACAAGTTATTGCAATCACGAAGCCAATCTACACAATGCATTTCTCTTACAGATAATGAAATCAAAACCTTCCAAAACGATGGTGTAGTATGCTTACGTGGGAAATTTTCACAAGAATGGCTTCAAAAAGTCAGAGATGGGATACGTAAAGTTTATGAAAATCCTGGAAAATACGGTGAAAAACTGACGCAAGCTGGATCAAACAGTAATTTGGTATATTTTAACGATTTCCTAAATTGGAAAAAGGTTAAAGAAATATCAGACTTTGTGTTGAATTCATCTGCTGGATTATTAGCAAAACAGCTGATGGGATCTGAGGTACAACTTATTGATTTATCACTTTAAATTAATTGCTTTCGATTCATAAAGCTGAAGACAGATTCCAATAGTTAGTCACAGTTCTCGCCTTTTTTTTCTTCCATCACATCCTTCATTACTACATTCACCGAGGGGAGAGGGCAATGTACGGGGACGTTCTGCCAAACAATATTTTGTTTTTTCACCTTAAGTTGTCATGAATAGGGATTAATTTTTCCTATGTTTACTGTGTCTTAGACAGGGTATTAGTATCTAACTAATAGAACATAAAGTCAAAATGAATAATATATTGAGTGACATATTGATATCTCCATGGGATGGATAGGATATATCTACATTTTACCAATTTCTCTTTAATAGGGTATGAGTTTTTGAAATGTTACTGTTTATCAATAAGTACTCCTCCTTCCCAGGCTACATTCATTTCGTTTCCTTAATTTTCTCTTTTTTTTCTAAACCAAGATGAAACAATTTCTATAAAATAGTTTGTTGAAGTGGTTGTTTTCTTATATTATATAATATATATTTTTAGAGGGTTGCATTTTATCATGACCATGTATTTGTAAAAGCACCAGGAACATGTTATCCTACACCTTGGCATCAAGATCAGTCATATTATCCTATTGATGGATTCAAGGTAAGACTAGTCATATATGGCTAAGTTAGATTCAAGTTTTCAGAAGAGTTTTTCCTTATTTTTAAACATTGATTTGTTTAAAAACATGATTTGATTCATGTCTTTTTCTTGAGTGGATTAGCATGTATATATGTGCTACACATTTAACTTTGACAATACAGGCTTCCTGTGAATATTAATCTTTCTTCTTGTAAAACTTTGTTTGATGTGTTCTTCTTGCTGAACATAGATAGTAACTACTAACTATGTGCTGAATGACAATTATGTTGAATGCTAATTTATTTCTGAGTGTATTCATCAGGGTATTGATTGAATGTTTTAGTGGCCATGCTTTTTTTTGAAATTGTGATACATACTTAATGTCTAAGAAAGTATACCTTACCTTGTTTTAGAATTGTTCATTTTGGATGCCAATTGACAAAGTGCTGAAGAAAGATTCAGTCAAGTATATAAAAGGATCACACCGATGGGGAAAATGGTTTATTCCTAAAAAGTTTGAGACAAATTTGAACTACATAGACAACACTGATCAAGCTGACAGTCAACATGAGTTCTGTGAGATGATTAACATAGATGAGTCCAATTATGAAGCATTGGCTTGGGATTTAGAGGTAAATAGGCCGTTTCTACAATTAATAAATAATTTAATAAACGTGGTGCTCTATTACTAATAGAGTGTAGATTGGGTACAATCATCTTTGGAATTGCCCTCAAGCACTATGACATCATGGCTTGTTTACATGAATAAAAATGCATCTAGTTCTGGCGAAATATTTTTCCTTTAATACATTTAGCATTGTACTTATACTTATAATTTATTCCTGACCAGATATTATAAAATGAACTTTTACCCTGTTTTTCATTGATTTTAATGTTAAAACCCTCTTTTGCCCATGATTCTTAGCATTAAAACAATGGATTTGTTTACATGTGAAGTCATAGTGCTTGTGGTTAATTGATTGTACAGAAGCTAGACCACAATGCATCCCATTTAAACTCGGAGAAGGCTATTTGAATGATATGATTGTTTAACATAATGGGTTTGACTCTATTCAAATGACAAGCAAGTCCATACAAATTATTGAGATATTTATTTCAAGCTTGTACACAGCTGAAAAATAGTTTATTTATTTCATATGTTACTTTGAACTTGGCATCAGCTTGCATAGATTTTCATCCCATACATGTGAGCAATTGAATATGATCATTAGGTATAAACACCATTACTATTAATGATATGTAGAAATTGTAAGATTGGTACAGCTCTGACATCGATTAGGATATTGTCAATTATTCCAAAACAAATGGCTGAGGGAAGGAGTTAGTAAGACTCCATTGCAGATGTCTTAACTTTTCTTTCAGTGAACCACATTTGAAAGACGTCTGCAATGGAGGCAAGGAATGAGTATGGGTTAGAAAAGATGGTTTTGCAAGAAGTTGTTACTGACAAGTTAAACTTTGTTTGTTGATATTTGTTCAATACAGCCTGGTGACTGCATTGCTTTCCATATGATGACAATCCATGGAGCTCCACAAAGTACAGATGAAAATGGTCGACAAGTACTCGCTTCACGATGGCTTGGTGATGATGCTGTTCTTGCTCAACGACC
This sequence comes from Diadumene lineata, assembly GCA_918843875.1. Classification (NCBI taxonomy): domain Eukaryota; kingdom Metazoa; phylum Cnidaria; class Anthozoa; order Actiniaria; family Diadumenidae; genus Diadumene; species Diadumene lineata. Next base: position 41,674,453 of record OU974069.1, read on the forward strand.
TTGGAAAACTTCCCCTCCTGTGGTACCACAAGGATCAAAAGCTGGAGATTCAATTTTCAAATTTCCAGATATGTTTCCAGTTATCAAAACACAATAATGTTCATGGAAAATGCAAAAGTATTTTTTGAAAAATAATATGGTTGTTGCATCAAAAAGACTGTCTGCTGATGAGTGCTTTTGTTGTCACCAATTAGTATTATCAATGACTGTTCTTTTGTCATCACCAATAAGTATTATCAATGACTGTTCTTTTGTCATTACTATAAGTATTATCAATGACTGTTCTTTTGTTATCACTATAAGTATTATCAATGACTGTTCTTTTGTTATCACTATAAGTATTATCAATGACTGTTCTTTTGTTATTACTATAAGTATTATCAATGACTGTTCTTTTGTCATCACTATAAGTATTATCAATGACTGGTCCTTTGTCGTCACTATAAGTATTATCAATGACTGTTCTTTTGTCATCACCAATAAGTATTATCAATGACTGTTCTTTTGTCATCACCAATAAGTATTATCAATGACTGTTCTTTTGTTATCACTATAAGTATTATCAATGACTGTTCTTTTGTCATCACCAATAAGTATTATCAATGACTGTTCTTTTGTCATCACCAATAAGTATTATCAATGACTGTTCTTTTGTCATCACTATAAGTATTATCAATGACTGTTCTTTTGTCATCACTATAAGTATTATCAATGACTGTTCTTTTGTTATCACTATAAGTATTATCAATGACTGTTCTTTTGTCATCACTATAAGTATTATCAATGACTGTTCTTTTGTTATTACTATAAGTATTATCAATGACTGTTCTTTTGTTATCACTATAAGTATTATCAATGACTGTTCTTTTGTTATTACTATAAGTATTATCAATGACTGTTCTTTTGTTATCACTATAAGTATTATCAATGACTGTTCTTTTGTTATCACTATAAGTATTATCAATGACTGTTCTTTTGTTATCACTATAAGTATTATCAATGACTGTTCTTTTGTTATCACTATAAGTATTATCAATGACTGTTCTTTTGTCATCACTATAAGTATTATCAATGACTGTTCTTTTGTTATCACTATAAGTATTATCAATGACTGTTCTTTTGTCATCACTATAAGTATTATCAATGACTGTTCTTTTGTCATCACTATAAGTATTATCAATGACTGTTCTTTTGTTATCACTATAAGTATTATCAATGACTGTTCTTTTGTCATCACTATAAGTATTATCAATGACTGTTCTTTTGTCATCACCAATAAGTATTATCAATGACTGTATCTAAGACCTAAAGCCCTTTCAGAAAAGGGGTAAAATACGACAAGAAGAAAAAGACAACTCCTTTCCCAAAGACTTCCCTATTAGTAGAGTCTTGTTTGTGATTCTCAACAAAAACAGGGTTCCAACGGTCAGGGAAAAGACAGCGAAATATGTATTTTTTTCAAGGTCAGGAATTGTCAGGGAATTATGATTTTGGTCAGGGAAATTTGATAATTTTCAAAAATCAGGAAATTTAAGTTAGAGAATTTTTGTTATTTTTCTTAAATGATTATAAATTCTTTTGGTGAGAATAATGCAATCTTACTTTTATTATTAAAAGTATCCAAAAAAATGTGATTTATTATGAATGATTAATGCTCATCCCATGGATTTCCTTGGTTATTGAAAAAAGGTTTATGCATGGTCAGGGAAAAGTCAGGGAATTTTACTTTTTCAGATGAGAGGGAACCCTGAAAAAAGAGAGTGACAACTAGAAAAGCTTTGTTTGGAATGACAGTGTCCACAACTGTTGATACAACTGTTTTAGATCACATGTATAACAAGATTTCACTTATCTGAAAAAGAGTCATGGCTTGCTTTTAGTTTGCTTCTTTTGTGGTCATTTCATTCATAGTCAGATGAATCATGTCTTTTTCTTGTTCTCTTTCTTTCGTTGTCTGAATCAGAAGAAGTATCATGCCTTCCTCTTGGTGGTTTTTCCACAGCTTTCCTCTTTCTATTTTGATTATCATAATCAGATGAATCATGTCTTTTTCTTGAGTTTTTCTCTCTTTTCATGTCATCACTTTGATCATCACTAGAAGAATCATGTCTTTTTCTAATTGAATGACTTACTCTATCCCTATCATTTCTGCTTCTTGAAATATGTTTATAATCAGTTGTCGTTCTCTTTGATGTGGAGTGTTTGGGTTCTCTCTTCTCATTGCTATTTGAATTATGATGTTGACCCTGTTCGAAATGAGATTTTTCATCAACTGAACTGTTTGATTCACTGTAATTCCTTCTCAATCTTTTACTGGATTCCTTAGATTTTTTTTTCTTGTGTTTTCTTTTCTCTTTCTTTTTCTTGTTTTTCTTGTCTTCTCTTCTTTGGTGTTTCAAAGTGTTTTTCTGTGTAGTTTCTGCTTGTTTCAAAGGTCTTGCAACATCCTAAAACAAGAATAATTTCAAAGAGAAACTTATTGAAAAGCAATAGTGTAGAATTTAATGAAATTTGCCAAACATTTTAAAATGAATAAATAAAGATGTGGCATTTCTCAATATAGTTATCAAATTCATTAATAATGCATGATCATAAACAATACAGGGTTTGTGTTACTTTTTAACTTCTTGAAAACTACTTAAATTTACTAGCAAATTTAAGGGTGCTTGAAAACTCCTTTAAAATGATGAATCCCAATAAAACTCCTTAAAAAGTCCTTACATTTTTACATTTAACAATTTGGTAAAAAGAATGAAGTTCAAAAATTGAATCAATTAAGAAAATATAAAATCATTTGACTGTGTAAAGATCAGCATCGCAAAAAAATGTTTGATTGAAATTGAAATATTACTTCTTTAAAACTAATTTTGTGCTTAAAAGCCCTTAAAAAGTCCTTAAATTTTAGTGCTAAAATTGTACCACGAACCCTGAGGAACAATGCAAAATCACTACTGTGAAGGCATCTGTAGATACTGAATGGGATAGAGAATTCGTCCTGATTTGCGTAAGGTTTACCTTGAAATATATCAGCCAAATTACATCTAATGTTCAAATTTTAAATTTTAAATAGCAGAATTTGTCTAGTCATTTGATGAGTAAAATACAATATTCACATCCAATCTGCATGAGGTTTAAAACAGTGTGCTTGCAGCTCACTCTTTGAAATGCTTATATACAGATCTCCTGCTCATAATTGTATATTTACAGTAACAATCTAATGGTGAATTTATTGTTAGAGGTAAATCTTTTTCATGATTTGGTAGTGCCAATAATCTTGGATTAATGAATTTTAAATAAATATGGAATTGTACCACAGTTGCATTTTATATTTGAGTACCAATGTAGTCTGATCTACAAAATCGTTGAACACTGATTAAATTTGAGTTGAACAACAATTATTAGTCTATACAAACCTGTTTGGACCCAATAGCTGACATGGTTTCCTTGGTGTTTGACGACATAGTATCCATCATACTTGCACGAGAACTGTGACAACAAAACAACAACAATGTCTACAATAACTTTTGATACAAGCTGGCTGGTTTATCTTCTCTAGCACTAATCAGAACACCTTAATGAGAAATGATAATATCATGATGTTATCATAAGGCCTTCAAAGACAGAAAAGGACTAATAAGTAATAATAAGTAAACACTGATTAAAATATGGTGTCTAGCTCAGAATAAAACCTAACAATTATGAATTCAACAGTTAATTATGAACCAATTGGTGATTCAACCTAATTGACTAATATCCTGTATTCCATTGGAAAACTTTCATTAATCCAAAATTCTGATAATCAAAACCTTGAAATCTAACTTGTGCTGATAATCCCACATCCTGTTTCTTTTTTTTCCTCAAATCCTGCCTACAAAATAAGAACTATCCTCTGTCCCGCTGAACCTCTTGGGGACCCTATGTACATCTGGTGATGTGCATGTTTTCAAACCAATACACTAACCTTCCAAATCCCATTCCTTCTACTCTTTCTATGTCTTTATCATCTCGTTCACTTTGGCCCTTTTTAAAGACTTCTTCAAGTTCCTGCAAGTACATGTATCACATTCAAATAATTTGTATTCAAATTATTAGAAGATTGTCAACTTTGATGTCCTATTTACATGTACAGAGCATACAATCATACAGATATCAATCTTTGAATCAATCAATCAATCAAAAAACTATGAATTTATAAAAATTAGCTAATACTCAAATAGTACTATAATTGTATTTCCACTGTCTGATAACCCATCCTGGTTTCATTATCTATGCCGAGTTGAGACATTCACTAGCATCAATTGGTATACTGGTGGCCTGCCAGCTAGATTCCAATAATTTGACTTTCATTTTTAAGACTTTCAAAGGCATGGCTGCTTCAATGTCCTCACAACACGCTTCTCACCACCACCAGTCCTGTGCCACCTGGTCTAGCTTAGGCCCATGCTGATAAATGAAAGTGGCAGTGATGATTGATCATTGATTATAATCAATATCATAATTATTGTATCCCTAATCACAAAGAAAACAATACTGATTATCTGCTATATATATCAATGATTCTGTACCACTGAATTGCGACTCACTTGTTTAGTCAGCGTCTGCTGTACTTTCTTGACAGGCCCTGCATGTCCCCTATAAAATAAACATATAATGTCAGACAGTACTAATTATTTACAATATTATTATGATAACATTACAATTTTGTCAGGTATTCATCAAGTGCTTGCAAAATTAATGAAAAATATGTTTACGACTCACAATGCAGCAGACATTGCTTCAGCCTCCATTCTTTTGACTGCATCTTTTTCCTGTTTAAAAAATATAACCATATAGCCCAGAGTAATCTTGAAACGTATACTGGCAAATACAAATTTAAATTGACATGCAAGCATGTTATTCTTTCTTTTGTTTAATCCTTTACTCCTTCACCGACCAAAACTGGCTGTGGACAACTACCTTGAATAAAAAAATCAAATCTTCCTAAATCAAGTCATTTTATGCCATAATCTCCATTCATAGCAAACACTAGGAACATGGTCAACTTTTAAAAACCATTCAGATTGAAAATCTGACAATTTGGTCAAAAACATACAGTTTAAACTTTTTCTTTAATTTTAATTGTTGTGTTCCATTTGATCACAGAGCAAATGTACAGACTGTGAATTGTAACTGGAAATCAGAATTTTCGAAATTTTCAGAATTTTCATTCTCAGGACAAGCTCAAAAGGTTGTCCCAAATTTTCAAAAAAACAAAACATTCCAGACCTGGAAATGTCATTGATTTCTGACCAAAATTTCAATTTTTTTTTTTTTTTTTTTTTGGTGGGGGGGGGGGGGGGGGGGGGGGGGGGTGGGGGGGCTTAATGCAAAGAGTCTCTGTTTACCAGTTTCATGCCTCCCCAGCAACACAATTATGCCTAAAAACTTAAAACAGGTCTAAGCTGCCAAAGATTCCTTTGATGCACATCTTTTTCGTTTTTCACTTTTCTTTCTTTCAAAGTCGATGTTTCTCAGTTCAGAAACCCTTAGACCCTATTTAAGCAGTCACAACTCTATATGTAGCCGGTTATTACTGGTAATTATTATCGAGACAGGAGGGTGAGGGGGAAGGAGTTAAATTTTAATGTAAACAGACATATATGATTTTTCTAGACCCACCCATCCTCTTAAGGGCAATTTTAAACAAATTGATGTTCATTTGTCTTTGCATAAAAATTTGTGATTCACCCTCTATTTGCACCAGCCCCCCCCCCCCCCCCCCCCCCTTCCTGAAAATGACCGGTCCCGAAGTAGCATACTAAACATATCTTGCTATTGATGAAAGTATACCTGAGATCTTGATTGTGCTCCCGCCTTTTTATCGCGTGAGAACCTACATATTATTGAGAAACACATTAAGGCAAGTTTAACAGCTCAATGTTTGAGAAAATGTTTCTTTAGTTATTTAAGGACGTTCGCGGGCATTGCTCATTCGCATCATTTCTGTAGATACATTTGAATGTGCACCCTAAGAAAAGCTTCAAACAAATAATCTTAATATGAAATGTGTTTTAATTTATGTGTTAGTTTTTGTCGATTTTTCCAAGTTTCGAGCAAAATATCTCAAAAACGAAGTCCACCATGGCCCCCATTTTTTCTCGTTTAGAAATGAAGGTACTAACATGCATTATACATAATATTTCGAAACAAAAAAAATCTGATAATTGAGTTTTGAATGAGACCAAATTTTCGCACCAAATCGAGCTCTCAAGGAATTGGAAATCTTGGCTTTATGACTGTTATATGCGGATTTAAATGCTGATAATAATCTTCAATTTCTATTTAAAACGTTAAGTATCATTTCCGTTTGAATATTAGTTTCCATATTTTTCTAGCATTTTTTTATGTTAGGAGTTTAGAGTGCATGCACTGAAAAGTGTGCAACATTTGTCACTATTTAGTAGTAAATAGCACTATTTAAACAAAAGAAAACAAAAGAATTAGCATAAAATAGCACTGCCAAGGGCATTTTATATTTTTCTCTTAACATTTCTTTCATTACTAGACACCGAACGCATTCATAAAATTACTACTATATAAAATAGCACTATTTAGTGGTATTTATGTTGCACATTTTTAGTGTGTGCACTTGCGTACCACACTGTCTATATAGCCATATAGACACTGCGTTTTTTATTCGATATTTTGAATGCCAACATCATGTAGTTTGCTCATGTGAAATCAATCTCGTACCCCGAGTCCTTGTTACTTCGGCCAGCAGCTCGAAACAAGCTGGCATAATCCACTGAAAAGTCCAAGATATCTTGGACTTCCGGCTGCGTGCATGTGCCTTTTACTGCCAATGTACAAATCGACCAATGGGGAATCGAGATTATGTCACAGCTGATATTTAAAACTAAATTCCGTTGTAACCTGATGGAATCGATATCCAGCATCGATCAACATACAGCAATATCGTCAATGAAAATGGATTTTTCCTAGTGATATTGTGGAAGTTTTGGAACAAAATTCCTATATTGTAATGATTGTTTTTCGAGTAAACATAATCCAAAGGGGTTTTAGGTTAATTTGTGATTTTCGACGAGCTAGAAGAGAAATTCTGTCGGCCGTTGGCAGCCGTATGTGACGTAGCGCGAAACATTAAATAATTTCCTAACTATTGCTTCAAATTGGCTGAAAAGCTCTAGGAAGGTAAAGAAAATAACGATACACAAGTACATACATAAGTTTTATAATACTTTATATATTTTCTACTGCTAAAACGGTCACAAACATCTACACTCAGTTGCAAAATTAGTTGGGACACTACACATAATTTAGACGTAAACCGCTCAGTATTGTACTCAAACTCTAACCCCTCCCCCCTCCACAATGTTGGTAGTCTCCATGACGATTAACATGTCACAACAATGCCAATGCAACATTGGTGCGGGGGGAGGGGGATTTGAGGCGGGTGAAAACGTTGTATACATAAAAAAAGGAGAAGTTTCGAAAGGAAACGGGAAAAACTGTCAATGTCCCAACAATTTTGCAACTGAGTGTCTGGGAACAACACCGTCGATAAAAAAAGTTACAAGAAACATTCAAACTTGAATTTGATACATAAAGTGTAACTCATAAAAATGCAAGTAAATATGGAGTTTTGAGGAAATCCATAAACGTGGTGAAAAATTGCCATCGAAAAAGTGAATTTTCTTAACAAAATGATTAGCAAAAAATAACAGATATAACTGTACATTTCAATATAGCCTTCGTATTTTTTTCTCGCGCAAACCAAATGTGTGAAAGCGTTACCAAAAGTAAACAAACTGATAAATCAAAGTAGCATGAACACCTACCGAACCTGAGACTGTCATACATGAAAAAATCGCAATATTTTTTTGGTCAAAATTGTACTTGTGAAAAATGCAATGACGCTAAAAACATGAAAGCACATCGCGCATATATAGCACAACCCCTATAAATGGTGACAAAATTCAGTAGCAGGCATTGACGCTCACACTAGCTAACACGGGTATACTACAACAACAGTACTACAAAATATGAACAACACTAGCAACCTACAGTTGAAGATTAGTTTATAAGGGGCTCAACAACAATTTCATATAATGTCATGCCGTGCGTTGAGACAACTTCGTCTTCTGATATATAAGGATGTACATAATGTTTATACTGTTTTGTAATTATATAGTACAATATAGTACTATATAGTATTAATCGTCTAAATACTCTAAAGGCCATAGGTTTAAGAAACCCATGCTAAAACCAGGTATTATGTTTTTGACTTGTTTATAAATTGTTATGTTTTCATACCACGTGAAGTGAAATTGACAACGAACAGTCAACCACAGTTAACCTCTCAATTCACTTCGTTTTATCCGTCATTCGCAAATATTTTTAATATCCATATACCATCATATGTTCATTTTGATTACTACTACATATGCATTATAACTTTGAGATGTTTGCATACTATATCTTTAAGAACTGCACAGTTAACCACAACAGCATGATAATAAAATTGTTAGACTATCATAATCCTTTACTCAAACAGTTAACCGGGTTAACTGTGGCTATCATCTTTCATCTTTATCGTGACAAATGTAAAATCATGTAACAAACTGCAATCTTGCAAGTGTTACGCAAAAGCTAATGCTTAACGATCAAGTCTAACACGACACAAAACTAAGGAATTCCTTCTTGATCATTTACAAAAGAAATTTGCATATTTACGCGCGCTATTACATAATGGCTGTCATATGACGTTTTTCTTTTACGTGAAAACATCTCATTTCGTTGTTTAAATGTCATTTTCATTCTTTTTTTTGGTTGTATATCGTGAGGCTTTTCATTTTGAAACGTTTCATTTACAGTTATAAAAGAAGCTTGCGAGTTATATTGCAAAAATGACTCAGACACTCAGTTGCAAAATTAGTTGGGACACTACACATAATTTAGACGTAAACCGCTCAGTATTGTACTCAAACTCTAACCCCTCCCCCCTCCACAATGTTGGTAGTCTCCATGACGATTAACATGTCACAACAATGCCAATGCAACATTGGTGCGGGGGGAGGGGGATTTGAGGCGGGTGAAAACGTTGTATACATAAAAAAAGGAGAAGTTTCGAAAGGAAACGGGAAAAACTGTCAATGTCCCAACAATTTTGCAACTGAGTGTCTGGGAACAACACCGTCGATAAAAAAAGTTACAAGAAACATTCAAACTTGAATTTGATACATAAAGTGTAACTCATAAAAATGCAAGTAAATATGGAGTTTTGAGGAAATCCATAAACGTGGTGAAAAATTGCCATCGAAAAAGTGAATTTTCTTAACAAAATGATTAGCAAAAAATAACAGATATAACTGTACATTTCAATATAGCCTTCGTATTTTTTTCTCGCGCAAACCAAATGTGTGAAAGCGTTACCAAAAGTAAACAAACTGATAAATCAAAGTAGCATGAACACCTACCGAACCTGAGACTGTCATACATGAAAAAATCGCAATATTTTTTTGGTCAAAATTGTACTTGTGAAAAATGCAATGACGCTAAAAACATGAAAGCACATCGCGCATATATAGCACAACCCCTATAAATGGTGACAAAATTCAGTAGCAGGCATTGACGCTCACACTAGCTAACACGGGTATACTACAACAACAGTACTACAAAATATGAACAACACTAGCAACCTACAGTTGAAGATTAGTTTATAAGGGGCTCAACAACAATTTCATATAATGTCATGCCGTGCGTTGAGACAACTTCGTCTTCTGATATATAAGGATGTACATAATGTTTATACTGTTTTGTAATTATATAGTACAATGTAGTACTATATAGTATTAATCGTCTAAATACTCTAAAGGCCATAGGTTTAAGAAACCCATGCTAAAACCAGGTATTATGTTTTTGACTTGTTTATAAATTGTTATGTTTTCATACCACGTGAAGTGAAATTGACAACGAACAGTCAACCACAGTTAACCTCTCAATTCACTTCGTTTTATCCGTCATTCGCAAATATTTTTAATATCCATATACCATCATATGTTCATTTTGATTACTACTACATATGCATTATAACTTTGAGATGTTTGCATACTATATCTTTAAGAACTGCACAGTTAACCACAACAGCATGATAATAAAATTGTTAGACTATCATAATCCTTTACTCAAACAGTTAACCGGGTTAACTGTGGCTATCATCTTTCATCTTTATCGTGACAAATGTAAAATCATGTAACAAACTGCAATCTTGCAAGTGTTACGCAAAAGCTAATGCTTAACGATCAAGTCTAACACGACACAAAACTAAGGAATTCCTTCTTGATCATTTACAAAAGAAATTTGCATATTTACGCGCGCTATTACATAATGGCTGTCATATGACGTTTTTCTTTTACGTGAAAACATCTCATTTCGTTGTTTAAATGTCATTTTCATTCTTTTTTTTGGTTGTATATCGTGAGGCTTTTCATTTTGAAACGTTTCATTTACAGTTATAAAAGAAGCTTGCGAGTTATATTGCAAAAATGACTCAGACACTCAGTTGCAAAATTAGTTGGGACACTACACATAATTTAGACGTAAACCGCTCAGTATTGTACTCAAACTCTAACCCCTCCCCCCTCCACAATGTTGGTAGTCTCCATGACGATTAACATGTCACAACAATGCCAATGCAACATTGGTGCGGGGGGAGGGGGATTTGAGGCGGGTGAAAACGTTGTATACATAAAAAAAGGAGAAGTTTCGAAAGGAAACGGGAAAAACTGTCAATGTCCCAACAATTTTGCAACTGAGTGTAGCTTGAGTTTATTTGTGTGGTTGTGTGGCACTTGTGTGGTTGTCAAAATTGAATGACCAATCAAATTTGAGCAAAAATAGGATTATGTCAGAGCCCTTGTTATCCGCTGTTGGCGAGGAAAAACGCAGGCTCTGAGTATGAGATTGACATGAAATTTAAAAAAAAGAAAAATGTCTATTACTTTTTTTGCCCGCGAACGTCCTTAAGTCTTTATATTCATGAATATTCATCTATGAGTACCATTGAAGATCTTTATTTTTCTGCCATCTTCCAACAGGGGCCATAAGAGAATGTCCTAAACAAATAATCCACAATTAGAAAGAAAATCATTACGATTAAAACTCATTAACTAATTAATGCTTATATAGTGCAAATATAATTATATATATTATCAAATGCGCTAATTTAATAGTTACTGTAGTTAGTATATTATAATATTAGCCTATCACCCCGAGGATGATCGTGACTTGCGTCCTCAGGATTCGTTCTTTTACGTCCCGCTGTTAATCATTGGTTAATGTGGTTAATGTATAACTCATGCTTAAAATCAACATTCATTACTCATTATTTGTTCTGATCATGAAATTCGTCTGCCAAGATGTTACTATTGCTGCCTCTGCGAAGCAAGCTTGAGCGAGCGTAGCAAGGCAGCATTATAATTGAGTAGTTAGTGAGCTGAAATCAAAATTTTGAGCCCTCCAGGATCCTTTGCGAGTTTCTTTGAGGGATTGTATTTTGGTAACATGATCTTGAGGGATTGTCTTTGAGTCCAACGATCTTGTTATTGCAGCGAAGCGAGCGTATAAACTTATTCTTTGTTTCTTTTTTTTTCTATTAAATCAATTTTGGCTGAAGATCACTTGAAGAAACTTCTTATAGATACAACAAGGTTCACGCTTCATAGTTCATTAAATATTTAGATATGGTCAAAGGTCATCTTAGCGTGACTGTGATATGTCAGCTCTTAATTTTCACCGCTCAATTATATATTTTCGTATTTTTTCTTTTCTGTTTACACCAAGTTTGTCTGAAGATGATTTCAAGAAACGGCATGTCGAAATCGAGGAAACTGAGGAAACTGAGGAAACTAAGGAAACTGAGGAAACACCTATAAATTGATTATTTAACTAAAAATGAGGGAAAACGTACTTCATCGAATGAAATCCGTATTAAACTCGAGCTCTTCACTCATAAGTGAGTGAAAACGGTGCGTCCAATCAGAAGCGAACGATCCAAGCTGCACTGTCAACAAACTTTCTGGCGCCTTTGCTAGTCCATAGCGAAAAGGACTGCTCGGCAGGTTTACGTGTTTAAATGAAAAAAAAAAAAAAAAAAAAAAATAGCCAATTAAATAACCTATCGAATTGCAAACAAAGCAAAATAAGGACTATGATGGTGGAGAAGACTATTTTCTGAATAATTCTCACTGCCGTCTAAAACTCAACAAGAGAAAACAGCTTTTTGATTTCGCTGAAACAACTCACTTTATTCGGAGTGCAAACGTCCGAAATATCTGCTGCTTTCTATGGAAATAACCACAAAAACGGAAAACTGAAAGATGTCAGGAGCTTTAAGGTACTCATCTGCTAAAGATATGGAATCTTTGAGTTAAGCTTTCATTGAGGAAACTGTGTCGATTGTTCATGAAACGACGCTGCTGTCACGCAATCGAACAACAATCCATTCTCAAAGAAAAAAAAACAAGAACAAAAAACACTGCTCTACCCTAGAAAAAAAACAACAACATAAAAACGTTAAGAACAATGCAACCTAATCACCAACATTAGAAAGCCAGTCTGAATCGTCAAAATGTACAAAAAGTTTTAATCAGCTTTTATAAGTTGCATTCGAGCGAAGGTTCAGTCTGCAAAGTCGTTCGCGACGAATGTAAACGTGTCTTTGGAAAACAAAATAATTATATTAAAGATATTATTTCATCTTTGATTCTTTGGTGCATTATTTGTCCGGGATGTTATTTTAGTTTGTTTTTCAATCTTTAATTTTTTACTGTACTAAAAAGGCTCAGTATTTTACATGTATGTTGTACAAGATTGAGGAAAGACCGCTTACGATAACAACTTTGTTTATAGGAGTTAAATCAGTCCAAATGAAAGTGCAAAAAGCATGTACAAGACGGCCTATCTTTTCGAATTCTCTATCAAAGATGCTCAGGACTCATTGTTTATGTATATTTTGATGTTAACCGCCTGACTGTCGAATCCGAAACAACATTCAACAAGTTTATCACTGGCACTGCGAATTGAACTGTAGACGATATAAAGTAAGTTAATAATTTTCTTAAACAACTAATCCAATGAATCACATATACAAAAGTTTCCTTAGTTTCCTCAGTTTACTCAGTTTACTCGATTTCGACATGCCGTTCAAGAAAAGCATTGGAAGGCTTGTGTTTTAAAAATTAGCTCTTAATGATAACAATGAAGTTTCTAGGATGTTGATTTTTTATGTAAATTTTTAAAGTGAAATTGTTTACAACTATTTTAGTTGTCACCATTCAACCACTGAGCAATATTAGTCATAACGCACAATTTTGTGTTAACGTTTTCGCAACTTTTGTCGTCTTGTTCATTTTTGCATGCCTCAGTCATGCAGATAAATGGCCTCTTCTACGTAAAATGAGTTTAAATTCCTTTTTCCAAACACCTTTAGGCCAAATATTAAACTAAATGAAAGGCAGCATTCACTAAGAGGTCTCTTAGGCTAGTAATAATTATAATTAAACTTATAACTTGCCCAAATAATTTTCTCTGTGTTTATCAGCTTTGATGCTTTCCCATTCAAACTGATCGGCACCTCCTCGAACACCACCTCTCGACGGATGATACATGATTTGTTAGGAGACAAAGTTTTTTTTTGCAGTAAATCCTAAAATTTTCAACCGAGAATATACTCACAATGCCGCCATATTGAAAAGAAACTGTAACCGAACGGCTATTTCTCAACAAAGGAATACCGTAAACCATTCCACAGGGATTCCAGTTAAGGTAGTTCGGGATCCACACTTCCCGCCGATAGAATTTTTTAAAACTTTTTTTACATAAGGACTGACACATATGAAAAACAAAAATGTAATAAAAAATAGGGGTCACCGCGCTTGTTTTGGAACTGTGGGGGGTGGTAAAAGGCCCATTTTTGCCCCATTTCAACTAAAAGAAGTAATATCAAATTTGTTGAAAGTAATATTCTTGCGAAAAAATTTGAAAGTTTTTCACAAATCTGCTATAAGAGTCTGACAAAATGCTCCCTTCGCTATAGTTGTCATGAATTTATTCCTTGGAAAAGACATTGATTAAGATATTTTACGGAGATTTAAATGAAGAGCTTCATTAATTTTTTGCACACTTTACCAAAAAAAAGTCAAAATTACAATGTTTTGGTCTCGAAGACCATGTATTTTTTATTTCAAAATTTTAAAGCTGGGTTTATGCCAAATATAAAAATGGAAAAATAATTGGGTGTCACCGCGCTAATTGTAGAGCTATAAGCAAAAAACGAGCGGAAAATAAGATGATTCCAATGTTTTGGACGCGCGAGAATGAACACTAGTTGCTTTTGAGGCCCGTATGTAATGCTATGATGTTATTTTTTAACAAAAAGTTCAAGGATGACCATATTTTGGCTCTAACGTAAAATTTCTTTTTAATCGCACGAGAAATTTTATTTGATTTCACATGCGCGAGCAGGATGCGCAGAAGCAAGGGTCCCGAACTACCTTAACATGAAAACGGCAGTGACAAAACGACGAAGGCAATCAGGACAATAATGTGGCCAGACCAGCGTAAAAACGGGGTGTTTGAACTTTTGTGTCAATTAAATGCGAATAATACATTTGAATGTATCGGTTGCCGTTCCCGTAAGTATATGGTCCAAAATTTAATTTTTCGGCCACCCAGTACATAGTAAATACTAGAACCAAAATATCTTACCTCCCCCCCCTCTCACTAGACACTCACAAACGTCATGTTTGATAACCACGTTAAAATTGCTGCCGCCTCATATAACAATTCACCACTGTTACAATAGAGATCTCATGAATTCGAAGTGTAACAGTTGTTGTAAAAATGCCCGGGGAGGGGAACTCCGGGGATAAGCGATCGGGGATGCTCGTCGTATATTTTAGGGGTAAAATCAGCGATTTGGTCTCATTTAGGGTTTGAAATATGAGATTTGCCAAATTAACTAAACGCCGTGGTGGTTTTGGTATCTTTTAGAAATATCACGCCCTTTTGAAAAACGCCCGGTATCTTTTAGGGATATTTTTGAAAAATTCCGACGGGCATCCCCGATCGCTTATCCTCGGAGTCCCCCTACCCCGAATAAAAATGTAAGTAATACACCGTAAAAATAAGAAAGAAATTAGGAGTAACTTGATTAGGAAATTAGAGTGAAAAGGATGTAATGTAGTGCTTAACTGTCTTAAGTCGACTCTATACAATCTTCAATATTTAATAGTATGTAATCCAGTTTTACAAGCATGAGGCTGATTAGTACATGTAGTTAGTAGTAGTCTTGAGACTTTCGTGTTCAGTCATATCAAATCGTTAAAGTCGGCTTTTCGGATTGAGACACGTGGAGTTGACGTGCATTTACGTTTCGGCTACGCTGTGGTAGTCTTCGTCAGAATGAGGTTGAGAAGTCGTTGAGGCTGCATGAGAAGAGTTTAATCCGAAAAGCCGACTTCAACGATTTAGTAGTTATTATTAACCAGGCACGCCCCAATTCTATTGTTCTATGTGGGTTTTGAAAATCAATGGAAGACTGACATTATACAAGTCGGGGGCGGCATTGATCATCAGCAGAGGAGTGTGGGGCTGAGTTATAAACCCGGGATAGGTCTTGAATTCAAAATTCAAGACCTGCGTCCCAGGTCTATATTGCACAACTACTCTTCTCTGCTGATAATCAAGGCTGCAAGAACTACAATGAAATTAATGACTAATACGATGGGAGAGAAAATGTATGTTTTTGCGCTTGATTCTCTACAGGTTCCTCTTTTCTTTGTTCTCTGACAGTCGTTGCAAGAACGTATCAATTACATTTCCCAACTCGGGCAGTTCTTGAGCAGAGCTATTTTGGGACATGTGTTCTAGATCTTCTGCGATGTCTTGCTCAAGTTCTAGCAAACCACCAATATCCTCACCAAAGCCATAAACTTGTTGGCTTGGATAATAACCACCATGTTGTGGAGTAATAAATCTACTTTCTTCATCGTCGCTTAAACTCATCTTCACCAGCGCAGCTATCACATGTAGACCCGGCTCATGCAAGTTCACTTTGCACAAACTGAACTGTTACGTTGTGCATATATATCGGTTAACAAAAACACCGCCGTCCTAGCAAAACAAAGTACTCTTTGAACTTGTACTATAATTAGAAAAGATTTTGGTATACAACTGAACAACTTCAAATTGACTATAGAGTGCAAAGAATACATGATTGAAAACGTCATTAAGCTAGTACAAAAATATTGTTGATATCTATTGTAAAATCCGTTCCATTTCAACAAACGCCTCACTGAATACCATGGACTTATAATGCCAATAACATTCCAAAGACTTGATTAAATCTTGCATAAAAACAATAGAATTGGGGCGTGCCTGGTTTATAAACCGGTTCAAACGCACGGGCTCGGTTTTGCAATGGAATTCAAGACCTCGCCCTAGCGTTTGAACCCTTATGCAATTAGTATGTATTCAGTGTGTGTTGTTGTAGGGCTATCACCCAGCTATCACCGAGAATGGTCGTGACCTGCGTCCTCAGTCGTTCTTTTACGTCTCCCCCGTTATTGTTTAGACTAATAAAGTGTTAGGGTTATCGTCCTTATCCAAGAAGACGCGACGTCTAACAATTACAAATCGAAGAACATAATTCTCCTGAATGATTTTAAAACCCTGTGTTCGAGCCCGCAACCTCCCCGGGTTAACCATTAACAGCCAACGCTTGACCAACTGAGCTAATCTGCCAATCGGTATAACCATAATGTCATCTGTTTTTGTTTTTTTCTTCAATGATAATTTCCCCGAAAAATCAGAAGGTATTATGAGGTTATGAAAGTAGAACCAATTAACATGCCTACACAAATTCATGTTTGCAGCTTTTTTATAATCAAGCCTATATTAAAAAGTTATCGGGTCATTTTTTGTATACATTCGGTTAACCAAGGCATGTACTGACATAACGCGCGTGATGCCTCTCAGATCAATTCAATTGCGGCCCGTTTGATGGCTCCATATTAAGGGCTTTTTACCATATATTAGCCACCTTAGCATTCTAATCCATTAGTTGAACTAATGCAGCATTAATTCAAAACATTGCTTTTTTCTCTATAGGCTAAAATTAGCCTTTTGAAACCAGCTTTTCTGTTTACAGATAAGTTAAATCGCATCTGTTTTTAATCGGAACATAGTAACTTTTCTGGAGGGGGTGGGGATAGGAGATTCGGGAAGAAGAGCCGAGGACAGATTGACAACAACACACGGCACTGACAAAGATGATTGAGTCTGCAAGTAAAATCTGACAGAGATGATCGAGTCTTAGTGCAAATAACGATTGAACAGACACTGAATACAAATGACGAAAAATGTCATATATCACCGACGATATATACTACTTGCTATTGCCAATCACCTCAAACAAAGCAATAAATCGCCGCCCGGTTGGCTCAGTTGGTTGAGCGCCGGTCTATTGTGCAAAAGGTCACGGGTTCGATCCCTGTGGCCTGACCAACACTCGGGTTCTTAAAACTGATAATTGAGGAGAAATTGCTGCCTTTGTAATTACATCCTTCTAATCATGCTCTAATGGATAGGTTAGGTTTCATGTCTTGATCTCGGATAAGGACAATATACCGGAGGTCCCATGAACCAGGTAATTCGGTGTAAACTACGTTGTGGTGTCCCTGAAGGAAGGACAATAATTTTTCATCTCTAAAAGACACCAAAAACATGAGTTTTAGTACTATTTAACCCCAAAAAGATACCAAAATTCCCGGAGTCCCCATCCCCCCGGGATTGAAAACATCAGGAGACAAAGCAGTCAAAAGTGCGACACGCAGACTGTGCTATGGAACTCACTTCCTTGCTATATTCGGAACAGCGAGTTTCATTTTCATTTATTGTTGTTAATTTTAAACATTTCGTCAACTTAGTATTCAATGTTTTATATTTACGTATATGTTTGATCAAGGTTTCTATTTAATGCACTGTGCAAGTAAACATATAAAAATTGCGCAATATAAGTATTAAATTATTATTATGCAGTTTATTCAACTTGAGAATGCATGTTCTTTGTGGTAATTTCCTAGGAAGTCTAATACTATGTTAACCTGTATTACTCCTGCTCTGGGCGCATTTCTTTGATACCATTTCTCAAGTCTCTGTATTTTTGTGTTTTTTTTTAATCAAAAATCACAAAGGAAGATTCCTTTATTGTAATAAGCGCAATTTAATCATCTGACAAGCATTATTTTATCATTTTTGTTTCATTTTTTTAGTTTCAGCGCTTAAAAACAGCGAAACAAACAGGTAAATTAAATAGATTAACGAGAAGCCCGAGTTCACGCAGATATGCGTCTAGTTTCTAAGAAAACATTTGAATTTTCTGCCGTATCTTAGTGGTATCGGAATTTGATATACTTTTCAGGAGGAGTATCTATATATATTTTACTTTAAAAATAGATATTATTTAATTATTGATGGTAATGAGTTGAATTGAAGAAAAGCTAGCAGGATTCATATGTGCATCAAATTGTCTGTGACTTTTACTTGTTCATTTCTTTTCTCGATCTTCTCCACGTATGAATAGCCACTATGTATTTAGTTTGCGGCTTTTTCAAATTTCAAACAATTTACGAGAATGTCGGAAGTTATTCGTCAACTAAGTACAATAATACAAAAACACGAATTGCTTTCTTTGGTCTCCCCTTGCGCCTTAATGAAGTTCTTGAATAAACAAGACCTTTTTGGTGATTTGATAGATAGGAAATTATTTCTATATATGCAAAGTGACTGAGAGAAAAAGACAAATCTTCATACTAGCTGTGTGTTCTTTGTTACGTCAATCAGTAATATATTTTAGTCTGTTTGTTACTACTTGTTTGTTAAACATGTCCGATTACAGCTTTTGCTGTACTCAAAAAAGGAAATAACTGAGAATTCTGTCGGAGAAAGGTTAAAAAAGACTTTGCTCGCAGGGTATTTTTACTTTTATTGGCGAGGGAAACAATCCGTCAGGTGCATCACAATCCAAACTACATTAAATTATTTTATCATAACAAAGTAAAATATTATTTATTCCTCTCCTGTGCACACAAGTCCTTCATGCATGCTTTCAGAGGTGACTAAATTGTCATTCATGTCGATAAAAATATTAAGGTTACAAGCCGGTTTCGATGTCGTCCTGATACCATTATCAAGCGAAATGGATCTAAAGTCACAATTTTTTTTTGATTTTTATCAACATGGATTACTGAATACATTCTTGTTAAATTGTATTTGCCGACATACACGTGCTTTATTTTTCAGTTGGCAAACTCCTTTAAGTTTATTGTCAAAACATATTAGTGCTTTGGTCGAACTAAATCTTAGCAGGAAAACTGCGATGGGCGGTGTGTTTCATGATCACAAAAACAGCATACAACCTTTGTTGTGATCAAAATCAAATGAGTTCCAGAAAACAGAACAAACTAGGTGCTGTGTGTTATTGTTTTAGTGTATTTAGTGAACAATTAAATGCAAGGTTTGTTGGGAAACATCAATAGCTAGTGCTGTATTAAACATTAACATAAGCGTTCAAACTATACTAGATCTGGGCCCACACACTCAAGTTAAAATATTATCCTCATTACTGGAAGCATGTGGTTATTCAATTTGATAGAAGATGATTTATATTTGATCAATATAGTAATGATCACACCAGCAAAAATTTAGAATAAAATGATCGTCGCAAAGTTAGCAGACATACAATGATCGCGGCTTCTACAGTAATCGGCCTTGGCTATTTATCTTATATATGGTCCTGAACTACATAGCTCAAGGTGGCTGGAGCCCTTTTATTAAATGTAAAATCTATTAGAAAGTCAACTGGAACCAGTTTTATGTGCAGAGAAGGTCTATCTACAACCAGTTACTCAGTAGATATTGTTGGTTACAATTTATTGTTTTCTTGTTATTAATGTACTGTTCGCTTCCTTTCTCTGTTACTCGGAGGTAACTTCCCGATTCTAGTTTTCGAAACATCAGAATTAGAATGAAAACCAAACAATCGTTCACGGTCTGAATTCACCCTTTTGATCGCCACCACCGACTCGGATGACATACAGTGCATGTACAGCCGATAGAAACTCGCTTATTCGTGACACTTTCCAGTTCTTCGTCTGTTATGACGATTTCACGTGCTAATGCAAATCCATGATTATTTTGCTTCTGGGTTTTGTTTTTTCGATTGCTCTATCGAGAAACGTAAAGCGTACGGAGAGATGTGGCTGGCCGTAGTGATTAAGGCATCGGACTTTAATTCGGGTCACAGGCCAGGCGGCCGGGCGGGTGTCCTTTACTCTCTCAGTGCCTCATTCCACCCAAACGGGTACGCGGCCATTTTCGGTCTATGGGCTAAATATAGACCAGCGCTGATTTCAAAATGATTTTTTAAACTAGTTTTGCATTTGGATCAATCATCTGAATTCGGGAATTTGGTGAATTTAATTTTAAATATTGATCTAATTTACATTTAAATTGAACATACGGATGATGGAAAAACTGGAATTGGTCATTGAATAGGAAAATCCAGCCTAAGACTATTGCCGCGTATGACATTTTGGGCAAATAGCCGTGTGAAGGCAAGTTTGCGATAAAAAGATAGATTGGACGACTTGCGGTGAGAAAGTTTTTTTCTTGGTTGGAATATCGGAAATTAAATCAAGCCTGCAGAAATAAACAAAGCCTCTGACGTCAATTCCAATGGATCAATACCGTCTAACAAGTCAAGTCCTAGAGAGAGAGAGAGAGCCATTAGATCAAGACAATATGTCTCCGCTCTAGAATCAAATCATAGTTATGCTAGATCGAGCGAGTTATTTACGAATGGTTTTTATTCTTTTTGAGCAAACGAGTAGTAATGTGCGAATCGGTTTTCTGTTTTCATACTTTTGGAACGAACAAGGATTTATTTAGTTTCAAAAAACATGTATTACTCCGATCAGTCCACTATTGAGATCGTTTCGTTAGAACCTGTTTGTGGTAACTAAATTGAATGTTCGAATTCGTAAAAAGTAACGCACAACACTGTTAAATGTGTTAGCATCCAACAAGTACAAAATGGCTTACTGCGACAACCATTGATAGTAATTCCTCGAACAACGGATATATGATAAAAAACAAATATTCATGCTTGTGAGAGATCGGAAAATCTTATCTATGTTATTATCCAGAGATCGGAATATAAAATGTGCAGCATTCATGACCTGATAGAGGAAATGGGAAACTGGGTACTGGCATTGTGTCGAGGCTGTCACCTGTTCGATTCTTTTCTATTTATTTGGTTTTGTTGTTGTCAACGCATGAACATTGAAATGTAATCGTTCAATAAATAGCTAACCAGCAGTCTGATCGAGTTATGTGCATATTGTTTGTTGCTTACCATCGAAAGGGAAACAGGTCTTTCGAAATCGTGTTGTCGATCTAGTTTTTTTCTGGTTTTCAGGCTGAAGCTGTTTTTGTTACTTCCTCAAGTAAGAATCAGCTGAAACGTATGAATTCTATCTCTACTTATTCACTAAAATCCCATAATTTCTTCCTAAAGTTTGTGTAGTTATTTGTCGTCAAAATATGTTCGCTTTTAGTATTTTTATCAATGATAAAGTTGTTGGTTATAATCTAGGCATCGTGACTTAATGTTGCTTACCCAAGCCACGCTTCTTGGGCGGAAATCATTCATTCTTTCTCTCTTTTGATTGGCGGAGAGATTCTTCTCACTGAAGGTGGTCATATGTCAGAACTATTTTAATTGTCTCCTATGGCAACCGTCACGCACGTTTTGTGGTTTGTCACGGAGTGAATGCAGTGAAATCACCGAGCGTAGCCACCTGCATGTCAGTCTGAAGAGCGAGGCGTCGAGAAACTACACACAAAGCCAAACACACTCGCCTTTCGGCCGCCGTGAAAAACTATCCACGTTGCGTTTTAAAATGGGAGCAAGTTTATCTGTTAACCGTAAGGCTCTCTTTCGGGATTGTACATTTTGGAATTTAAAGACAAGGGAACAAGCCAAGAGTTTTTACTGTAAATGTTGCTGCAATATTTCAGATGGAAAGGACTCAAAGACAACTAGCTTTACTTCCTGTGATAGCTTGGCCGCGTATTTACAAAAATGCGCCAGTGTTGGCAAAAAGAAAATGAAATCAAAAATCGAACCAGCACCACCTAAAAAAACTAAAGACAATGTTTATGAGGTACAGGAAAAAAAAGAAGAAAATATACCCAAACCAATTGTACCTGTTAATAATACAAAGCTTGACGCCGATCCGACATCAACAATTGAGAACAGCCTGCCTAAACCTCAACAAAGAACCAAGACTTCTACGTTCACACTCAGCTCAGACGCGTTGCGATGTATAGGGAACTTTGTGAAAAGTCACTGTAAAAATCTATCTCGACTGCGTTCATCTGAAGTAGTTCTTTGGCTTCGCGGAGTTGATAGGGCGTTGCTAATTCAAGGCTGGCAAGATCAAGCATTCTTAACACCACCAAATCTAGTATTTCTCTACATGCTCCTCAAAGAATCTTTAAAGGACAAATTTACTAGTATAACGCAGCTACGAGCCGAGGTTTTGACGTGCTTATATATGGCTTACACGTACAGTGGACCTGAAATAAGCTATCCTCTGAAACCGTTCTTGGTTGACGGAGACAGGGAAGCCTTTTGGGACAGATGTATGAATATGATCAATAACCACAGTGGAAAAATGCTGCAAACTAACAGAGACCCAAAATACTTTAGCGAGTTATTAGTAGAATTGAAATGTCATAATTCGGTGGATAGAAGAGATGGATAGAATATCTTGTTACTTCCAGTTGACAAGTCAGAATACCATTCCCTCTGCCGATTGATCACAATGTAACTCTTTTCCAGACCATACCAAGCTTTCGCATTGTGGAATTTCACGTTCATTCCTAAAATTCATTATAAATTAGCTTATTTGTTATGTTTTTGAATTAAAGTAGGGTTCGTCCGAATTTCAACATTTTTATCAAGTAACAGAGAGAGAGAGAGAGAGAGAGAGAGAGAGAGAGAGAGATAGAGAAATATATTATTTAACAATCCGAGTCGTAATTTTTGACGGAAATAAGCAGCAAATTATTATGTAATTGTTGCTCAATATCTATTTTCAAATATGAGAGAAACTAGAAAAGAAAAATGTAAAACTGTAACAGTAATTTTGTTATGAGCAAAGTTGATTTTCTCAGTCATGGTGCATGTTGATATTTTTTTTGGTAAAGAAACTTAGAAATTATTGTACGAAATTATCGTGAATCTGTCTAAAGGGATTCCAATTCAAAATCTTGTGGTATGTGTATATAAAACTCAAGTTTTTATTTTATTACATTACTAAATAGAGACAAAGATTGACCACATGCAAAAATGCAAATTTTTTTGCCTAGAATAGCTATAGTAGTGAAAAGCAAGATGACTGTCAAAGCCATCTGTTCGGTTGACATTTTTAGCTTATAGAAATAAAGGCAATGGATTGTAAATAACTTAATATTGACGACAAATAAACGTATTTTTTAACAAAGTGGACTCTTTGGATTTTCTTGGATCGAATCAAGCGTCAAACATTTGCACTAAATTCCATTTCTCTTTCGTTTCTAATGAAAGCGAAATATTGATGATGTCCATCGAAATTCTTCTTTTTTTCTAACTCTTGCTTAATGAAATGGAATTTGCCGTAGAGAAGCCAAATAAGCGAAATATTTATTGATCTCCTGGGATGAAACGTATTTCTGTGCTCTCATTTGGTGCATATTTATATTGCAAATATTTCCAATGGAGATTTTCATCAATATTTGCGACCAATAACAACAAGTTTTTTTACAATCCTAAACAGCGTGATGTATGGATTCATTTGTCAATTGGGCTGTTATAAAAAAGCTATATTAACTACGATTCAAGCAAAAAAAATGATTGATAGATAGGTTATGATGCCGGATAAAAAAAGTTAAAAAATGGATAAAAAAGTGAATAGAATTTGATGTCAGGAGTAAACTCGAACTAAGGCGAAATAAAAAAAAAGAAATCTGCTAGGAAAAAATATTTGTATGAATAAACGAATAAACATTAAGTTAATCCTAATTTTTGTGTGACAAACGTAATTAACTTCAGTATATTTAGTTTGAGGACCAGTGCTTTTGATAAACGAAAGCTAATTTGGATGCAAGATTCTTCCTATGAGGTCGCGAGTAGTGAAAGCACCTTTAGTAACCCAAGCTAATTCTGAAGAAAAAGAACATATTCCTGCATTCAAGACATTAATAATAATTTTAAATAAGGAACACATTTCGTTTGGATGTATATGATAGTTATATGTACTGCGGTATGTAATTGACAGAAATTAAAGGCTGACTTTAAGCACTAAAAATGTAAAAGCCTTCAAGAAAACGAATACGTAAGCAAAACTTGGCGATCAGTTGTCTAAACTGACAAGATTTCTTTCATTTTTTGAATCATACTTATTTTAAGCACTTATTCCCAAAATGTTTACAAGCGTTTCTGGTCTTGGATAGAAGAAGCTTTTGAATATTTAAATGAATGTATGAGCTGTTTACATTGCTGACCGGTATTGAACAAAAAACAGCTATGAGTCATTCTATTGGAATTTTACTTCTTCATCTTTAGCAAAAAATCGTTTTCACGTATATCCTTCATTGTTAAATCCGATGTCTCAAATTCTAAATGCACTTTAACTTTGCTGTGATGAAAATAAATGGAAGATTTGTGAACAGTTTTAACATTTTCAATTTGACCTTCGCTTTTTTTGACCTGTGTACAATGAACGTGAACCAGTTCTTTCTATGCTGTGGTTTTGCTGCTGAAACACGAAAACTCCAAAATTTAAGTTTATTATTCAGTTTTTTTTGTTTACTTTTGATGTTCATTATTGCTTAGTCTTATAACGGGAAAATTTCACAATTCAATTTTTTTCTGTAACTGAAAAATTAAAAGTACTGAGACATAAACTAACGACCAGAAAAACTCTTATTATTAAAGATTGCTAAAAAGAAAGTTATGTTATGTCAAGTTTTGCGTGTTAAAAACTATTCATTTTGTTATTGAATAGTTTGGAGATGAAATTACTCATGAGAATGCTTCAATAACATTTTAAAACTGAGAAAATGGACAAAACATGTTTCAAAATTGTAGCCGTAAACTGAAGTACAAAATGTTACAAACACAAAAATGCTAACATAAATGCAACAATATAAGATCTCCACTATGCTTCTAAAATAGGAATAAGAAATGATCAGAGAAATTGAACATTGCACAGCAAATATTGCTCGTTTTGCAAATCTCTCACAGAAAAATTG